>WIXG01000143.1:0-179140 GCA_009869945.1 Mesaphorura yosii
AAATTCGGCACATCATTTCCCAGATCTACGACTTGGCGCACGATTATTTTTCAGGATGCCCTATCACCCAGTATAACTATCGAGTCCTACTTAGGTAATCAGCTGGTGGGGTTTCCATGTCAGTCTTGAATTGATTTCAGTTCAAGTGTTCAGAATGCATTTACTAGCGTGCGCATTTATAGTGGAAAGGGTATGCCGTAAGCTCCTGACTTCGACCTTTAAAAATACACAAAGTCTCACTTCATCGCCTCAATGAGATAATTCACCTTTCAGGCTTGAGATCCACGACCTTCTCTCCAAATATCCAGTTCAGCTTGAGTTTTATTGCTCAAAGTGAAACGTGAGTGGGTAATAGTTCAATGCTAAAATCACGGGGTCGTGTACTGCCAATAGCGGGATTTCGTTGTAATATTCAGTCCAAAAGTCAAAACCTTTGCCCCAACGGCAGTTCCTGCATTCCCACTCGAGCTCTCCATGCCGAATACACCTACGCAAACGTGATCGGATCCTGAATTTTCAAATTTCATATTACACCGTGCTCGTGCAAGCTGTGCTTCCAAACATTTGATTCTAGTCCGTTATACAATGCTCAACTTGAGCACTCGGAGCGTGCTCACATTCGGTGTTTAATGAATTGAAATAATTGTTGCTTCATCGCAATTAGCCACGATGGCGGATGGCCACGGCGTCACGTCATGCTCTTGGTACTGCTGGTAATTGAACTCTCAAGCTTACACAAGGTACAAATACGACGGCTGACGAGAAAGGGAATTCTCCGAATTTCGCCATACATTTTGCGAGCGTGACACATTTGTTACATGAGGCGTTTGAGCAAAGAGTGCATGACGCGACGGTGACAGGAAGTCTAAACTTTTTCAACGGAGGCGAAAAAATTCACTCTCGGGTAACTCGGACCCGAGCCTTGATGTTACGTACACACATTTGTGTATCATACACACTCGGTGTACTGTTTCGCGTGGTAGGAACAGAGCACGGTAGCATTAATGTGCATGTTTACACTGAAGTGACATTATTAGCAGGCATAAATATTGTATTAATATTGTGAGCACGATACGGAGTATTATAATGAGCCGTAATGACATTTGCCCGTACTTTGCCGTGGTCTAGCCCTTGCGTGGCACATGCAACCATTGTGTCCATTACCAGCATGTGTTAACTTGTAAAACCTGAAACAGGGGAAATGAAATTGAATCGTGAGACAAAGGCGAAAGGCTTAAAACTGGAGAGCGACTCTCCAGGCGACTGTTTCGTCAGTCGTCGCTTCGCTGGAAAATGAAGGCCTGGGGAAAGCAAAGGTGAAAGTAATGAAATGGAATTTGTGTAAAATGAAGCTTGGTTACGTTTGCTCGCAATAGGATGATTAAAAATATGACCCATAAAAGCAGGGCATCAGACATCGACATCATGGCTTAAGAGATCATGTAATTTAGAGCCGATCATTAAGCGAATGTTTGTAAAAAGTGGCTTGTCTAAGAGGGTTGGCAAACAACAATTTGGATAATTGTGTGGACTACTTTTAGTCTGTCGTATGCGCATTCGCACATGGCGCTTTAACGTAAATCCCACGAACATCGGATGACGATGACGCGAATCAAACGTACGGTACGTGTATCACGTCCTGTCGGCCACTTCAAGATGAAGAGGCGTGAGTGTATTACGAGCGGCTAATTAGTATCTACGCAATTGTAAATTGCTTCCGCAAAAGGTCAAAAGTAGCCACTGTCACACACGCGAAGCGTTTTGTGAATTGTCGTTCGCAATTCGTTTACTAACGAAGGACGTAATTAAGTCATTTATTATTATTACTTGAACAAATGAAATGAAAATCTTACATTCTCTGCCTCAGGCGTTCATTACGGAGACAATTTGAAGCGGTTGACGTACAATCCAGCGCGTGGCTAAGTAAAAACAAAGAGAACGGACGGCTTTCACTAATAAGGCCCCTGCCTTACTGGTGAAATAGGGATGAATGAGAACTGAAGAATGAAAGTAAAAATATTGTAAGTTGTCTTACTTCCGAGAAATAACACTTGAAAGAATCCCAAGCACTTAATTCCATCACAAGATCGTACCCTGCTGCTGGCTGCCGAATTTTAGGACATTGGCTGACTGTGGAAGGAAGTAACGAACGTACGTTGTGGTATTCCAATGAAACAAAAAAAAATACTTCATAAGCCTTTGCATCAAAAGTAAGGTTCATACTATATAAGAATGTCTAGCCCGAGAAGAACAAGACTTTATAATAGCATCATTGACATTTACTTATAATTGAAAACATTAAGATTGTAAGTGTGTTTGCACATGTGCCATGATCTTGAACTGAACTCCTACTCGTTCCGAACAGATGCGGTCGCGGTTAGTGTATCCTGAACATGGCGTGGGTGAGCCGCATTAATATTTGAATTATTAAGCACCCGTACGTACTACTACATATTCAGGATGAAAGGAGAAAGGAAGTGAAAATATGCTAAATCTTTAACCCGTGAGTTCAAAGTGAAATTTCGGCAACAAAATAGGAACAGTGTAGGCTGCATTCAATGTAAGTAAGTACCCATAATCCAATATTAAGACTGCGAGGAGGTATCAAATCTTTCGAGCGGTGAATCCTTGCATTACTTATGAATGAGCACTTCTTAGCTCATCTGCATACGTTGTCAACATTGTAAACAACACTCGTGACTCATCCATTAATTTTTGATACACTCCTGCTTACAATCCATACGGCGAGCTCCCCGATTTGGACTGACTTTTTGAAGTTCAGAAAATACGTACACGTCTTCTCGAGCCTCGCCTTTCACGAAATGTCAAAACAGTCAGAATCCAAGCTAAATATAACCCGAGCATTCACAGCAATCGCACGGGACAATTCGGCGGAAGTTGGCAAGATTTGCTTCGTAAGTAGCGTCAGAATTGCTGACTTCAATGTGGCCTTATTCATGTCTTTGGAAACTTATTTCGGGTAATCGCGCCGTGCCCACAGCGTCAGCGCATCTCACAGAACTGCCAGACACGCCTTCGGTGTTAGCTTTGGTAGGAGAAAAAATCCTCAATAAAACGATTTTGTTGGCGTTTTATTCTCCGCATGCCAGCTAGGTTTCTAGAATTCTAAAACTTGCTCACCTCGACCACAACAATAACATCGCAATTCGCTTGCATGTGCATGCTTTGGTGCTGTGAATGGAGAAAGTGGAATGAATGCAATTCCATCATGTTTCCTGAAATCTCCAATCTCTATCTGCTCGCTCCTTGATAGAACAAAAAATAGACCTTCTCACGTAGCCAACTTTCCTGTGAATATTTACACCTATTGCACCAATGTGCCGTTATGACCGAATTCTGAAGACAGGTACCAGGATAACGAAAATGTACGAATCAGGCAGTAAGACCGAAGTAAGTCAAGACAGATGAACTAAGTTTCAATTCGCAGACGAAACAGGTGGGCTTATGAAACAGAACTTCGACAACGCGGCGAACACATAATAAATTGCAAGCAACAAGTTTTACACAGTAGTGGACTTTTTTCTTGTAACAATTCAAATTTTATTTGAATCACGGATTTCCTAACAAGAATTAAATGTAAGGATAGATGTAAAATATTCTCCAAAAATACAGCAGTCCTTCTTTAGTGTTGTTTTTTCCTAAAGGAGCAACCTGAAATTAAACAGAAAAGAAGGTCATGAGCATGGAGTGAATCAGAATTTTACTTCCAACATCATCATATGAAGCAACGCTGTTTATGATTAACCATGTAAACGCCAATGTAACAATTTAACTGGAAATGACGAATCAACGCTTTGACTCAGACGAACCAGGGAATACATTTTTCATGACGTTATTGCAAAAAAATTGGAATTAGTTTCGAAGAGGGAATTAAAAGACAGCATTTTGACAGTCAGGTCAGGTGAAGATGCTATCCAGCAGCATAAGTGAACTCAAATCTCTTGACAAATGTAGCATGAGCAATGAGCATACCTTCTGTTAGTCTAGCTCTACCCCCAGTTGGCTGACAAAGAACTGTGGAGCATCCTGCACAAATTACCACTGATTGCGCATGGCTAAACACCGTTGTGATTTTATAACATCCTAAAAACCAAGCAATATTCAGTCATTATACATCAGTCTCCAAACCTGACGTATGTATTCGACAATTATTTGACTTGCCAGGACACTTAACATCCATAAAATATGAATTAGGATGCTGAACTAATCGCTTTAATTTGTGCTTTCTCCTCTCCTCCTCCGGTGTCGGATGTAGCAAGTCTTTTGCAAGCTGTGAAAGAAAGAAATTAAAATTAGTACAAAGCATATGGATAGCAAGTGCAGGACCATTAAATCCCTGACTTTAATTGTTTAAAATCATCTCGATCAACATTGTTTACAACGCAGCCGGCAGCACGAGGACCACACCATAGAAATGTCCTCAACTCCTCTGGTTATCGCCTAGCCTCTCATTTCATGAACTGATATCATCCCCAGCAAGATCATTAATTAGAATTCAATCATTAATTTTAGCTATTCCGGGTCATCCGGCTCCCGAACGTGCCCCATGCAATTCCCATGCATATGGCTATAAATGCATGGGAATGCAGCATGGCACGTACATGGCTACCATACTGCGTGTGTACATAGTACATATACACTGTAGTCGGTATCCACGAATTTCGATCAAATTAATCGGACTTACCGGCATTTTTGTAGTGTATAAATAGTAATCGAGTTCCTCCAAGAAATCTCCAAGTACTCCTAAACTCACTGACAGATTAATTGCAATACTTCACATCCAAAATTGGTTAATCGGGAATCCGCATTCAGCAACTGGCAAAGAAGAGTACAGAAAAAGAGGAATACAAAATACGTACGTCCGAACGTAAGTCGAAAAGACGGCATGCGACGTTCTTCCTTCGTTCGTTTCCTCGTAGAGGTCGGGTTGGCAGCGCAAGTATACCGACATGACTCGCTTGCGCACGGAGAGCCATGCTATAAGCACATTGCTGCTCATGTCGGCCTTCTTGCTCCGTGCCTTCCTTGCATTAAAATTGCATTGGGTTCCTCTGCCTTTTGCTCCTCACTGAAGAAGTGCTAAGCGGCTTTTCCATCCACGATCCACGCTCACGCATTCGAGTCGAGCAATGTGCTCCGGGCTGAGAATGGTTTTGGTAGACGATTCAAAAAGCTGCCACTAGCTCACTCTTCATATCTTTGTTCGAAGTCAACTGGAACAAAACCAAGTGGAGGGATTTCATTCAAAGAGTAATGTTTTTGTATAGCACAGTGGAGATCCGAGTTTTATGTCAATCAATCAGCTTCAGAATATTTTGACATTGTCATCTGAAAAATTTGTATGTTGTGTCTCAGCCAGCGCATCTGAAAGAATTACTGATTAGTGTTTGGGGTTTGAGAGAACAAGTGGTGTTTGTTTCGTATTTAATCCACTGTCGTTCTCGTAATTCCCATTGCGGGCAGTCCAAGGCGCACCGAAGGCGGAAGGTCGTTCGTGTCGTCCGTGATTGAAGTAACAAACGCATTCATAGCCAGGCCTGGCCAGGTAAGGAGATTACCGAGTAGTGAAGTTGGAAATGGTGGCAGTCCAGGACACGTAATTACAATTTGTAATTATGGGAATTTCACCGATAGAACCCCCACTTCCACCCAACCCAGGAGGCAGGACTCACTTCACAAGTTGAAGCTGACTGTCCATTATGGAGAAATTCGTTGCAGATGGAAATCAAGCCGTTTCTTTCAAATTGGGTAAAGTCAAGCATTGACCGAATGAATTGTTTTATTTAGTAAAATTCGATCAGTTCATTATGCTTTGCATTGTAATCTTTCCAGTGAGAAAGGTTAAGGATTTGGACGACATGCAGGATTCCTTTCACCCAGAAATGTGCTATCAAATTTTTGGTAATGGGTAAGTTCAGATTTAACGAATTTGATGTCATTACATACAAAACTTACGTCGAAGCTCAAAGGTGTTGTCTTCTGTGTGCTTTCAGAGAAACCATTTTTGGATATGAAGATTTAAAGATTCAAGTCTACATTGCAGCTGGAAGTTTAAAGTCACAAGTGTCTATAAAATATAATAGAAAGATTTCTTCAACAGTTACCGATGGAATTGAGGTAGAATATTAATTCTATACATTGAAGCCTATCCGCCCTATCGAACCTATTCACATTAAATATTTCTTGTCTAGGCTGACGATATTATGGAAAAACTTAAAGAAGTTCTCCCTCCTGTGACTCCTACACCTCATTACATGCAAAATATGGATGTGTTCTCTGCAGAGCTTGCCGACGAGAAAGCGTTTAAACCTTTAGGAGAACTCGTCCATAGTTTTAAAAAGGAGATCTCTGTTAGATCGAGCCACCAGAATGGAAATGGAACAATTCATTCAGGAAACGGGGATTGTAATTTAGATAGAGCGTTTGAAATCTTCTCGTGTGATATGACTACCCCAAAGTTCAAAGAATATTTATCAAGAATGGAGTTCTTTTTAAAGTGGTATATCGACGCAGCTCTCTTTCTGGACCCCGATAATGAAAAATGGCACTTTTTTGTCATGTAAGAGGTTAAAAGTTAAATGACGGACGAGATTTTAATAGAAATTCTGTGATGTAGGTATGAAAAGTACAAAAATGAGGATGGCGAGGATTCGTATGCTTTTGTAGGATACACATCAGTGTACCATCATTATGTATTTCCGGATAATATTCGTCCGAAGATTTCTCAAATGCTTCTACTGCCGCCGTTCCAGAAAATGGGTCTTGGTGTTGAGCTTCTTTCTACAGTATACAAACGATACCGCCCGGATCCTAAAGTCGTTGATATCCCAGGTAATTATGATTCAGTTCATTGTGACTATGGCTTACTATTGCTTAATTTTAGTCCAATGTTTTCTCTGATTTCTAGTGGAGGACCCTTCTGATGAATGCGAGGCTCTTCGTGATTATGTCGATACCCTCAGTTGTATGAAGCTTGAATCCTTCAGCTCTGAAAAGCTAAAGGACGGTTTCAGCAAGGAAATGGAGAATGAAGCTACGACGAAACTTAAGATGACTAAAGTGAGTGAATCCAGTTGATAATATTGAAAATATTGATTGCATGAACTTTCAGTAACGAATCCTTAATCATACCCAATGCAATGCTCTTTGCCCTTCAATGATCTCATGCCTATTAATTTTGCAGAGGCAAGCCAAACGTATTTATGAGATTCTTCGTTTGCGTATAACTAATGAAGAAGATCACGATGATTTCAAGAATTTCAGACTGGATGTGAAGAGCCGTCTCAATATCCCCTTTCAGGTACATTGTATTGATCAGGAGTTAATTATATTATTCTTCTAATGTGCTAGTCCAGAAAAAGAAACTGTCTGACTGTTGTACATCATTTTATAGCGCCAAGAAGCAGACGTAAGGCGTATTATGAGGTATGATGTTGCAACAGCAGAACTGAGGAAGGCTCAGTTGCTCGACGACGCGACTCGGAAGACTCAACTGGAGGGCGACTTTCAGAATCTTCTCACACATTACCACACTGTGCTTAAAAGAATTCAGAAGCATCATTCAGAATAAACTGTATGGTCTATCAGCCAACTATGTTCAATGTACTGAGACAGGTAGCATATAAAAATTCTTCTTATTTTGTTGTATAAAACGTCAGAGCAAAAAGTACAGACACTTTCAATTTCGATACTTACATTTGCATTAACCAGCTAAATAAATTCGAGATTTCATAAGCAGTTTTTGAAAGCCCTACATCAGTCAAATTAGTAATCATAACAATGACCATACCCTGAACACTTGGATGGTGTGTTGGATTCAAGATCCCACGATTATTATTCGAGTCAACTTCATCGTGTCCTTGCTGCAGCTGCTTTTCCGCAGTTGGCATTCTCATGAAAAGAATGGAACTTGCGCCAACTGCTCCGCCTGAATGGCCTATCGTCAAGAGTTCACTTCCTTTGCAATAAGCACATTTTAAGAATGGTTGTTCAACCATGAAGCCCAGTCCATACAAAAACTCCGAGTCCTCTTTCAGCGTGCGTAAATCTCCACTCCATAAATTTGCAATGGTGGATTTCTTAAGAAAAGGTGTGGTTGTGATATTTTCTATAAAAAAAAACACAATTACATTGAATCACAATGGATCGTTCTGGTTGTGAAATCAATATTCAATATTCACCGACCATCGACTCACCCGGGTTATTATTGTGACCCTTGTCCTCGTTTTGATACGAGTACATCAACATATGGGAAAATTGTGTCAAATCTCGCACGGTTGAAAGAAATCCACCACCAGCCCATTTATACGAATTGTCCACGTACGGGGAGTTTATTATCCGGCGTTTCTTATTTCTCGTGTAACACCTGCAAAATTCAAGGACGAAAATTAAAGGATCCTTCCTAGCCTGAGCCTGCACTTATAAATTCGGACTGAACCTTGCACGATTGTAAATCAGTGTGTCATGAACGTCCAAGAATGTGTTCTTGAGTCCCCACGTGTTGAACGTTTTGGTGGCATACTTGTCAAAGGGAACATTCGTAATGGCTTCCATGATTCTGGACACCAACGTAAACCCATGCGTTGTGTAATGGTACTTGAATCCTATTCGTGGCAATTCACAATTAGTGGATGGTCAGTGTAAAAGACACTACAGTGTGCCGTGCTACCTGGCGGATGGTAGAGTTCATCCTCTTGAAACAACTTCAAAGCCTCCTCCACAGTCTTAAAGTTTTCTTTGAGGAGAAATTCTCTATTTTCGGATTCTTCACACTCCTTCTCGCCTTTCTTCAAATAATGTCGTATTCCAGACAAATGTGAGAGCAAATGCCTGGTCGTGATCACCACCTTCTTGCCGTCAACAGATTTCTCCGGAAAATTTGGAACGTACGTTTGTATTGGCAAGTCAATGTCAATTCTCCCTTCCTCAATAAGTTTTCCCAACATGGCTGCTGTCATTGATTTACTGATGCTTGCAATTCGAAGAACGGAGTTCGGGGACATCGGCACTCGGTTTTCCAAATCCGAATAGCCAAAGCCTGTTCAAAATGAGGCTTTTAAAATGTGCATCATTCGTCACCATTGCTTTGAGGAGCCTTGAACTCCTGCTCCTGCTTTGTTACCTTCTTCCCAAACACACTTCCCGTTGACTGATACCGAAATGACGAGACCGGGTAGGCCGAATTCATCCTTCACAGTCTCACACAGGTAGCGGGCCTTCGCAATTGAAGCGGTCAATTTGTCATTAAAGCTGCAGCGCTTTTCTGAATCTGGTACCGATATGCGTACGGATGAAACCGGCGGCGCAGGTGCTGTGGATGCTAGAGCACCAGGACGGGGTTCTATCGGACCAAATTCCTGGTGCAGAGGTTGGCTACTTGAATAAATAACGTTGTTCCCATATAATGTCGCAGCTGCAACAGTGGCGATTCCCGTTCCCAGTGCCGCACATTTCTTCAATAGTGTCCACGACGAGGCGTTCTGCAATTTTCATTCGCAGTTTATGCTTCATCCTGCTTGCGCCGAAAAAGTTGTAAATTCGTACCATTCTCGATAAATCCCAACACGATTAAAATCTTGTTCTAATTTCACAATACCCTGTGAATGATGCAGCGGGTCAATCCGCCCCTTGAACATTTGCTTCAGGTCCAACGTCTGCCGTCAGCTGCTTTCGGTATTTCGACTTTGGAGCTACTTTCATGAGCGCATGTATCCTGTCGTGATCATGAGACATATTTTAATTTTGTACGTGAGTAACGTGAATCCAAACCCGTACCCATGTTACCAAGCCCGTGACCATGAATCTCGAAGTATCTGTTCCAGTCCCGTTCATTCTTCTGCACACACAGTGATGCAACCAACTGCAAAAAATAAACACGTAAAGTTACATGTGCTATTCCTCATCAAAATGCTATAGTCATCTGGTGTCAGCACTGATTGACAAAATTAAAGTGAGTGAATGCTTTTGTGAGACTCATAATTGTTAATGAAGCTAATGGCGCTTGTGCTGTAAGCGGAAAGGGAAAGTGAATATAATTGTGAATGTAACTCTTAATTCGTCATACGACACCACTAAATATCCTGCAAAAGTACTGTTCATCAAATTGTGAGGGGAAGCAGATTTCATCGGTTCAACAAAGAAAGTAAACACTTAATGTATAGGTAGCTGACATAGATTAGGATCCAATCATCTGACTGTCTGATGTTATTTGACAGATTCGGGTCAGCATTCACAGAAATCCACATACAGCAATGAAGAATCTCATTCCACTTCCGTATTTCGCCAGCACGAAGGTTGTAAGAGGATATGGTCGCGGATCTAAAGCCCTTGGAATACCGACGGCGAACTTCGAGCAGCAGGTGATTGATAACCTTCCAGACGCATTGCCCACAGGAATATATTTCGGATGGGCAAAGGTTGACCAACTTGGTCCGAAAGTGTATAAAATGGTCACTTCGATAGGATGGAATCCTTTCTTTAACAATGAACGCAAATCAATGGTGAGTTGTGCAGTGTCAAGCAGGGAACATTCAGTGCATTTGCATATTTGAATAGTCAAGCCCTGAATTATTGTTAATTTCTAATGCAGGAAACGCACATCATGCACAAGTTTCCGGAAGATTTTTATGGAAGCAGCATGAAAATTTGTCTAGTCGGATATATACGTGACGAGAGGGACTTCAAAAGCCTAGGTAGGACACGACAGCACGAGCGTCGAGAAAAGTTGATGACGGAAGCCATAAATAATTTTTGGTTATTTCAGATGAATTAAAAGGAGCAATCAATGGAGACATAGAAGTCGCGGAAAAGGAGCTTGATAAACCGGAGTATTTGTCGCTGGCACAAAATAATTGCTTTGCTACAAACGGCATGAATGGTTTCCCAAAGCCTAATATTCGCGTCTCTTAATCTTTAATATCACGCGTGATGAGAGCTGGTATCTCTGACACTATGACCACATCGGTTCGCCATTACAGTCATTCGCATTCATTACAGTAAAATTCTTCGCCTGCAATGTGCATCAGTCGGAACTTTATTCCAGGGATGAGGACGCGCGTACGATCCTCTGGTCTTTTCAGAAGACTTTAAAAACACTATTTTTAATTTTAAACTAAACACTCTTTGTATCTATAAAGTAACAAAGTCTTAAATAAATAATAATCTAGCACGCATTCATGTGTAACTCATTCATCCCGAAGAAGCTGAACTATTTGGCAGCGTACTTCCACCACTTCCTTGTTGTTTAGCTATATAAAATGAAGGCGATTTTAGAATTTTTATTTCAGATTTTCCATACTGTTTTAAATGGATGCAATAGCAAGCTTACTGTGACTGCCACCTTGAACTCAAGATTGTCTTTAGTTTTGATTGGACCAGAAATCACATCTTGTGGCATTTTGATTGCAGATTCAGGAACATGGATGCCAGACAATCGGAAGGCTGTTCGTATGTGTCTTGATTCTAGTGTCCAAGGCTCTTCTATGTTCATTGGGATCTTAATCAACGTGCTAGCCAGTAACCCAATTGTCTGCAATAAGAATACCATTTCGCGTAAGGCATAGAGGTGCCATCACGGATTACAACTACACAAAACCACCCATGGTTAGGACTTACAGTGCCAACATATTTTGTACTATATGCATCATCTGCCAACTTCACGGTAACAGATTCCAAATTTTCAGGGGTCGCATAAAGCCCGGACTTGCAAATTATGAGCTTGCGTGCGATCTTATCTTCCAACGTAACAACTTCGCCTGGTCGACCCAAGTCTGCAATAATCATGAATTAATTAAGAAGAGCGCTAAAAAGGCCTAAGCGAAAATGAAGGCACCTGGCACATATTCAGTGAGAAAAACAGAAATCATTTTCGGGGTAGCATGTGGATCGGGAAGTGATTCATAAACGAAATGCTTGAACCGAAGCGAAGGACCGCCACGGTCAGAAGTTAACCATGGTTCATGGACGCGCTTCACCACGTAAGTTGGCTGAAAGGACGGAACGCAAGGCAACATTAATGGTACGACCAAAGAAAATAAAATGCTGACGTACTACCCGACTCACTCACCGAAACGGGCCTCGACAAGGACACTGCTATTCCATCCAGAATCCTCTTCATCGATCTCTGCAGAGGGACCGTGAGAATGACCATGATTAGACGGTTACTCCTAGTAAAGGAACCATGTCATTAATGCATTGACTGATAGGCTGAAAATGGTGTCCGAGGAACTCGACTTACTTTCTTGTTCACAAATGGAGACTTGAGCAAACGAAACTTTCTTTCACCGAGTTGACACAGAACGACACAACTCGATCTTGACCGATCCACACTATATTGACTTCTTAACATCCAAGCCTTTCACTGAAATTTCCTGCTGACCTTTCCACATTTTCCAGCATCCATGTTTGTTTGACAAAATGAGATCTCACATTCTTTGGGTCTTTCGAAATTGTGTGGATGTATAAAAGATATTAGTGTTTCATCTCATTTCTATTGTAGCACATGGATGGCAAGGATTTGTACGTCGTTGATTTGGGTAATGAACAGTACGTGTTTATGTGAGCGGGATGCTGGCACGAACACTGCATTGGAACCAAAGCATCAGATCACAGAACTTTTAGAACTTTTAGTAATTACCCAGTACACGTTTAATCTGATGTTGTGCAGCGTTTCGATTAACTGAGTATTTTAGTTACATCAGATCTTTTCGTAAAGTTGGATTTGCATTAGAACATTCGATACGATTGGACTCAGCAGAACCAGTGAACGCCTTAAGAATCAACGGTAACTTTTGGCTAACCCATTCTTAGCGTCTAGTTACCCAGTTAGCGAAGAACCCACCTCATCTCATCAGGCTGAATTTTACACTAAAAGTTGGTAAGTTCTTAGGATCTAACGTCTAAGGGTGTTTCTTTGTTCTATCGTTCGTCGATGTAAGTGTGATTGCATTCCTTTATCCACTTTAGGATTAGTACCTCTACCATAGGCAGTCAGTATGACAAGAGGAAAGCGACCCAGTGTATTGCAAACTCCCAGGCCGTACAAACGCCAACGTGGAGGAAGACCTCCACGACGCGGTGAGGATGAAGATCAAGATTCTTCGGACGAAGACAGTCGCCCCAAACATGTCCTTCTAGAGGAAGAGAAGAACGAAGAAGAACTGATCGAAGAAGGTGGCACATACGTGGACGACATTTACATCCCACCGAAACTGACCAAGGTGGCTCACTCAGGGATAGGCGAGAGGATGGTCATAGAGGAGATAATCTGCGAGAATTTCAAGAGTTATGCTGGCGTGAAAACCCTCGGGCCATTTCATAAGAATTTTACCTCGATTGTTGGACCTAATGGCAATGGCAAAAGCAACATCATTGATGCTATGTTATTCGTCTTTGGATACAAATCCTCCAAGATCCGCGTGAAGAAAATGCCCGTCCTGATTCACAAGTCAGATTTGGTACCAAATGCATCCAGCTGTGCAGTCACAGTTGTTTTCGGCAAGATCTATGATGCAGGAAATCAAAACGAAGAGGATGATGAGATGAAGATTTTACCTGGCACTCGGATTAAGGTAACCAGAAAGGCTAATGCAAGTGGTCACAGTGAATACATACTGGACGGCGAGAAATGCAAATTCCCGGAAGTTGCGAAGTTCCTTAAAGACAATGGAGTTGATATAATCCACAACCGATTCTTGATTCTACAAGGCGAGGTAGAATCTATCGCTCTCATGCCGCCGAAAGCAAGCGCAAATGGGTTGGAAGGCGGTCTGATGGAGTATTTGGAAGACATTATTGGTACCCGACGGTATTTGAAGTGTCTCATCAAACTGGAAGATCGAATCAGGCAACTGGACTTTGATCGCGAAGCTAAACTCCAGCAAGTCGATTTGGTGGAGCAAGAGAAACGAGCCATGGCCGAACCTGTGAAAAAGGCAAAAGAGTATCTGAGAGATTTAAACAGCAAAGTTAGAGTGGAGCAGCAGTTGCTACTGGTGAAAGATCAAGAAGCAAAGAGGCACCTGCAATCCATTGAAGAGAAAAAGCTAGGAATTGAAGAAGTCATGAAGGGAATAGTCGACAGATTGGACGAACTCAAATCTGCAAATGATGAAAAAGAAAAGGCATTTCAGACAGCCATGAAGACATTTCAAGGTTACGAAGCTGAGTTTAAGAAAATCAAGACCAAATTAAACACTCACGAGACAGAGTATGCGAGAGTCAATGAACAGCTGAAGAGATCCAATGATCAGAGGAAAAAGACTATCGCTGATGTTAAGAAGACTCAATCAGAGATCGAAAGGCTCGAAGATGAGGCAAAAAATCACGACGAAAAAATGACACTCCTACAGAAGCGCCATGATGAATTGGTCGACATTTGTAAAACCGAAGAGGCAAAAGTGGAACAGCAGTGTGCGAAGCTTCAGAAGAAGATCGACGCAGTGATCATTGAAAAAAGTGAAGCAGACAAATGCTTAATGACACACAAAGCGAAATTCAATGAGAAGAATAATGTGGTTGAAAACGCAAGGTCAGATTTGAGAATTTACGAGGAGCAAGAGCAAAGTGAACGCCAGAAATATGAAACTTACAAAAAGGAATTGGAGGCAACGAAAGAGAGACTTCAACTGAAAGAACGTGAAGCGAGATCGTCATCTGGCAATACAAATGTGGAAGCCTTGGAAGCATCTTTGGTGAATGCAAGAAAAGATTTCGAAGCTGCCAGTGTTGCTGAGAAGGAGAAGTTTGATGAACTCACTAGACTGCAAAGTCAGCTTCAAGAGAATCGAGAGACTCTCGAAGGAAAGGCAAGTAACGATCAATGCTTTAAGAAATTTACCATGGAACAGAAGAAAGGTCGCTTGGCGGGTAAGTCATTAATTTACGATAGCTTACATAATTGCGTACTCATAGCTTTGTTGCAACCCACTTCATCTGTCGTTGAATGCAGGATTGTATGGTCGCCTCAAGGATCTCGCCACAATCCCTGAGCAGTTCAATGTAGCCGCAACAATGGCAACTGGCATCTGGGAGTTTTTCGTCTGCGATACCGATGACACAGCTCAAGAGTGCATTCAGGTTCTGAAGGCGAACAACTTGAAAGTAGAGAACTTCATCTGCCTTAACCGCATTCAATTTTTGGACGGCCGAATGAAACAACAATTTCAGTGCCCACCCAGAGCGAAGCGTTTGTTCGATCTGTTTGATATCAAGAAGCCAGAACTCAGAGTAGCTTACTACAAAGCGGTGAGCGATACTTTGGTCGCGGAAAACCTCACCATTGCTTCAGAAATTGCTTACGGACCGCGGCGCCATCGTGTCGTTACTCTAAAAGGAGATTTGATTGATGCTCAAGGTAAAAATTGATAATACTATCTCGACTTTCTTTAATGCTTCTTATTCAATAAAATATCATTTTGTGCACAGGTTCAATGACTGGTGGTGGTAGAGCCATACAGCATGGAAAGTTGAACTCCGCCCTGGCTATGAATCTTTCTAATGCCGTTTCCCGTGAGGACTTACAAAGAATGGAAGCGGCTGCCAATAGGTGTAAGGTAGAGCTGGAGGAAATTTCCACCAGACGTCAAGCTCTTGAACAAGAAATACGAAAATTGTCCGCCGACATTGACAAGCATAAGATGAAGTTGAAAACCTTCGAAACCGAGATACATTCACTGAAAAGTCAGATTCCCTTGAAGGAAAAGCGCTTGCAACAACAGGAGACCAAGTTGAAAGAATGTACTCTGGATCCCAAGCTTGTCAAAGAAAAGGAGAAGATACTAAAAGCTGCTGAGAAGGTGCTCGAAGAGATTACTGGCCCGTACGAACTGGCGGAGAAGGAGGCAACAAAGATGAAAGATAAACTGCATCATCTCCAGGTTATTGAAAAGGGCGAAATTACCAGGAATTTGAATACTCATAAGGAACAGCAGGACAAGGTCACTCTTGAGATGAAAAAGTTGACGGTGAATGCAAAGAATTATAAAAAGAACCACGAGAAAAACACAGCAAAAATTGAACAGCTTACCAACGAGAGAACCAAAATCGAAGCGGAAATGATGAAGCTCAGTGAAAGGAGGCAAGAAATCGAGACTGAAGCGAAGAGCGTCAAGGAGAAGGCGGATGAATTGGAGGCAAAGCGCAACGAATCGAAAGCTGAAGTTGATCAGATGAAACAGACAAACGACTCCAACAGGGGCGAAGAAAACAAGCTCGCAAAGGAAAAGGCGTCAGCGGAAACTAAGCTAGCAAACATAGTGGGAGAGCACAAAGGGTGTAAACATGCTCTCAAGAAGTATGCCGACAGTCTGGCAGGGCTGAAACTTAACGACATTCCTGAAGAAGAAGTGGAACCCCTGAAAGATTACACAGAAGAAGAAATTGAAGGCTTCAGAATTAAAGAACTTGAAGCAAAATTAGAACGAAGGACGGAAAAGTTGAAGGGAAAAGCTCCAAATATTTTGATTCTTGAAGCTTATAAGGAAAAGGTAATTTCCTAACCTGCGTACTTTACTTGAGTTGTGACTCAAATCATTGCCTTTGGCTTTTATCCAGGTTGATCAATTCTTGAAAGAAGTTGAAGGTTTGGATGAAGTAACGAGTCGCAGAGATAGAGTCCGAGATGCATACATAAAAGCTGAGGCTCAGAGGCTCTCTGAATTTATGGAAGGATACGGAATCATATCATCTAAGCTGAAAGAAATGTTCCGCATGATTTCAATGGGCGGTGACGCAGAATTGAGCATCTTGAACAAGACAGATCCGTTCCTGGCCGGGGTTGAGCTCTGGTAAGTTGCCTAAAATGTCGTTCTTCATTACTCTCTAAATGCAGGCTTGATTATGAATCTCATCTTTCAGTGTTCGGCCGGCAAACAAAGCTTGGAAACCAATAAAGCATCTGTCCGGTGGCGAGAAAACACTATCATCGTTGGCTTTGGTCTTTGCACTTCATCATTTCAAGCCGAGTCCATTCTACATCATGGACGAAATCGACGCTGCTCTGGATTTCAAAAATGTGTCAATCATTGCCAACTATATCAAGGTGAATACAAACTTCGTGTTCTGCGATTTGCCATATTGCGAAAGTGGCTTGGATGATATTCACTAACGATTCGTTCTGATGCGCAGGACCGTACCAAATTCACGCAGTTCATCATCATTTCACTTCGCTCAAACATGTTCGAGTTGGCTGACACTTTGCTTGGTGTGTACAAAGTGGACAACATGTCGTACTCTGTGCACTTGGCAGTAAATGGCTTATTGAGGAAGATGCAAGACAAATATATTGCCAATTCGCAACCATTTCCGCTAACTGATGACTTGAACAGGCGCGCTACACAAGCACGTTCGTCACAGCAGTCGCAACCGTCGGACAACAAGGAGAACAACCCGGACGACGAGGGGCAGCCACCGTCGCAGCCGACACAAGCGCCTTTGCCCTTACTCCCTGACTTGATACTTGATCCAATTGACGCTGCCAGCCCCGTTTCTACTCCTTCACCGGCGTCGACAGAGGAGGCCAATGCAATGGAGCAGGACAATGAAGTGAGTGAGGTTTTAGTTTAATTTTGAAAAAAAGTTTGTATTGTATTCTTTTTAGAGTATCTCATCTTATAAACACGTATTTTCCACTTCCCATTTGTTCTCTTAAACAAAACAACCGAGCCATAAAGCATTGTCACTTCTTCTGAAATGTGAAACGGATTCTGTCTTCGCATGATTTTCGCGTGATGATCTGAAGATTTAATAAGTACAAAGACCAAGAGCCATAATTGCCAAGGTCGAAGTGAAATCATTCGAGTGACTAACGAGAACTCTCGCATTCGAGTGTATTACCATTACCATATTTCATGCACGGCAATTACATAATGTTGTGACTTCCTTTCCAAGAACAAGAATCACGAACGTAGGCTGGTCACTGTTGTGGATTGCTGTGCTGCTGTTGCTGTAAGCGATTATGTCTCGCATCTTCATGCTTCCATTCTTCGAAAGACGTAAATAGACGCCGTGAAGCGGAGATCGTATCGCTGCCTCACATCAATTTTCCCATGGTCATTTTTTTCATTAATTACGTACATGCATCTTGTTTTAAGACGTGCCAATCTCAAGAATGAAATGAAGAGCAGAACGACGAGCACAACAATAAAAATTGAGCCAGAGTACGCGTCTCACGTTGCTCGGGGTCGGCTTTGAGTGTTCATTTCGCAAAATCTTTCGCACTGTACGTGAGCGTAGCGTGGGATAGTTTCCTCCAGTTTCTTTCAACATGGCAGCATCAGTCTACCGCAGGCTTATATTCAACAGCGCATTTGTTATCGCAATCCTTATCAGTGGAACAAGACCACAGATTCAATTCAGCGTACGTTTGAATAATTCGTTCGTCGGGCCACCTCGAACAACAAAGTTAAGGTTATTCTCTTGCAGGGCAACAGCAACGACATCGTCTTTGATGACGCTCCACCGGTCTCAGCTCCAAGCTGTGTGACCACTGAACAGGTTCGACCTAATCGCATTAAACAACTTTGATGGTGGAGGCTGACGCTGAACAATTTCCTGAAGTGTAGTCAAAGCTTCGGGTGCAAAAAACTCAGAAGCGCTGAACTTCTACTCACCTTTATCTACAAGTTTGTATTTGAACTCGAAGTCTTGTCTTCTAACAGCGTCAAGGCTTCTGCCAACCTCTCGTGCAATGTGCAATTTTCTACGCGGAGATTCCTTCTTTGTTGGACAATCCTTGTGAAACTGGAAACGGAAATCAGGGCGTCTGCTGCCCGGTTCAGTCGAGTCGTCAGCCGCCGAAGCCGAGGCCGGGCATTGGGGACAATGGCGTCATTGCAAAACCCCCTCCGCCTCCAGTGGACATCCCTCGAATTAGCATGCGGCAAGTCGAGCAGTCTGTGGACGTCGGCTTGCAAAGGTTTCAAGATCGCGAGCGGAATGTCAACAAAATTCTGTTTCAGGAAAAAGTAAAACTGCTACACTGCGGTAGGAGCACAATAAAATTTTATGGCGTTATTTTGGCGTATAGATTCAAGTGCCACAAGGAAGTCCAGCTGCATCGCATCAGCGATTCTTCACCACGACTAATCAAGTGTTGGATGAAGGCAATAAAGCGCAAAGGAACATTGAGGCCTCTGTGAATATTGTGGACAAGTAATCCTCACTGCTTTGCTCGGTTCCACGCGTCCATGAGACCTGATTTCGTATGTTGCCCCATTACAGCTTTCAGCTCTCCAGAGCTCAGGGAACGTTCGGCCTGCCACACATTAGCATCAGGAACACAAAAATCGAGGACACGTGTCCTCCGCTGTCTCGATGCAATCCTCGCTGGCCTTATCGAACTACGGACGGGTCGTGCAACAACGAGAGACATCCGGACTTTGGAAAGGCTGGAACAGCATTTCAGAGAATTCTGGAAAACAAATATGCAGACGGTATGGAAGAGCAGTGTTGTAAGTTAAGTTGTTTTTATCAATCTTGTAATTAACTTGCCTGTGTCATATCAATCGAACAGGAGTGAACAGTCCACGCGAGTTTTCTGTGACCGGCCAACCACTTCCATCTCCAAGATTCGTCAGTACAAACTTAGTGCAAGATGCAAATTTTCCAACTAATTTCACTCTGATGATAATGCAATGGGGTGAGGGTCGCACGAATACAATGTCAAAATATGAGTATGACGTCATGTAATGATCATGGCATGTTTAACTAACTACTTCTTTAATGCGTAGGACAATTTTTGGACCACGACTTGACTCATACACCAATTTCGAAAGGAACAAATCAGACATCAATCTCGTGCTGTCGGAACGGACAGCATCTGCCATCCAATTTGCTTCATCCAGATTGCTTTCCAATCACAATCCCTTCAAACGATCCATTCTTTCGCCAGTTTAATCAGCAATGCATGGAATTTGTGAGGTCGCTCCCTGCTCCAAGACGCGAATGCAATTTCGGTCCACGAGAGCAGATGAACCAAATCACGTCGTTCCTGGATGCTTCCAATGTGTATGGCTCAAGTGATTCAAGAGCGCAGTCACTGCGACAGGGAAGTGGTGGATTGCTTGCAGCGCAGAACGTGGACAGGAAGCAAATGCTTCCGGCAAACCCGGGCGAATGCTCTGACACTCAAAATCGAAGGTTTTGCTTCCGGGCGGGCGATGTCCGTGTGAACGAGCAACTTGAACTGGCTCTGATGCACACAATCTTCATGCGGGAACATAACAGAATAGCGCGAATCTTGCAGCAACTGAATCCAAATTGGAGTGACGAAGTTCTGTATCAAGAAGCAAGGAGGCTGGTCATTGCGATCATCAGCCACATCACATACAATGAGTTCCTTCCCTTAATTTTGGGACCTGATTTCATGCGGACTTTCAAATTGCATCCGTTGAACCAAGGGTGAGTTCAGTATCAGCACTGCGAGATGTATGGGAGCTTATGTTTTGGTCTCACGCAGATACACAAACCTCTACAACATTGAAGTGGATCCAACCATCACAAACGCCTTCGCAGCAGCTGCTTTCCGATTTGGCCACACTCTTGTTCAAGGTCAAATCAAGGGCTTCAATCAATTTGGAACAATGACGAATTCGCTGGAGCTGGAGAAGTCTCAATTCTCCCCGTTTCCTCTGTATGACAATTTTGACGCGTTCGTTCGCGGGTTGGCGAATCAAGAATGTCAGAGATTTGACAATTTCGTTACTCGAGCTGTAAGATTACTCAACCCAGAACTTAAACGAAAAATGTTGTTGAGCTTCTTCAACGCAAGGTACTAGCTAATTCTTTAATTTCAGCTCACAAACCACCTGTTTCAAGGCAATTCACAATTCGGCCTTGACTTGGTGGCACTCAACGTGCAACGGGGACGTGATCATGGCCTTCCAGGATACAACGACTGGAGAAGCGTGTGCGGGTTGCCCAAGATAAACTCATGGGAAGAGTTGGAGCAAGTTATGCACCCACAGGTTGGTAAACGTCAAGATTACACGGGTCAAGATTTAATGCAACTAGATGTCTTTTTGAGCAGGCGGCTCGAAGTCTTCGGTCAACTTACAATTCGGTGGATGACATTGACTTGTTTATTGGAGGACTTAGTGAACTGCCTCTGAAGGACGCAATGTAAGGACTTGAAGAGGGATTTGAAATGTTCTGTTGTCTCACGTCTCACCGCATCTTGATATTTCAGATTGGGCCCAGTATTTGTTTGCATTGTCGGAGACCAATTTGCACGACTTAAACTCGGTGATCGATTCTTCTACGAGGAAAGATCCGCAAGATTCACTGAGGGCCAACTGGATCAAATCAGAAAAGTCAGCCTGGCTCGTGTGCTCTGTGACAATTCTGACAACATGGACGTGATTCAGCCTCTGGTTTTCCAGCAGCCATCATTTTTGTAAGCTGTACATTGCAATCTCAAATTTTATTCGATTTGGAAAGTCCGGCTAATTTTGGCCGGTGAACTCTTGTCCCAGGAACCAACGGCGTGCGTGCAACTCGGACCAAATTCCTGGAATTGACTTCAATTTCTGGAGAGAAGCAAGACGAGGCAGTAATAATAACCGACCTCAACAGCAGCCGCGACCCCCAAGCAATCAGCAACAACAATTTCAGGGTCGTCCACAAAATAACCAGCAAGGCCAATTTCAGAACCAGCAGCAGCAATTTCAAAACCAACCAGGACGAGTTCAAGGTGACAGAGCATTTCAGCAGCAGCAAAGGCCAACCTTCCAGCAGAGGCGTCCTCAAAATCAGTTCAGACCTGGGTTCTCCGGTTGAGTGAGAATGCCATCACTCATTTCGTTGTGCATTTTTAATGTTATGGTCTAATTTATAAAATAAGTTGAAGAAGCAATTCTTGCATATGAGGTTGTAATAGAACCCATATGCAAGATGTGAGCACTCCAGGCAATTCTGACCAAATCAACAATAGTGGCATTGATTTAGCTAGTTCATTAGCTCCAAGAGGGGCACAGCAGAAGGAACAAAAAAAATGCTATTTATTCGGCGAAGAAAATCTATTCTGTACATTCATAGTCACTTTGCACAAATGAACGGCATAGTCCGTGCCGTGTGCAAATATTTGTCATGCTTTGCAAAATAAGAGTCTGCCACTGGCTGGCTGTGTAATACAGAAGAAGCTGATGCTCGGCATTATTGCACCGCATCCATCGAACAAACTTTACATTCTGTGCTGATTATACGTATCTTAGTTTTGATTGTGATTCTGATCCTCTTGTCTTTGTTTCTCGTCACTCATTTCGTCGTCTTCGGGAGCCATTGTGAACGTAATCTTCACATCGCCTTCCTTTTGGAGATCCTCCCGTTTCTCTGTACGAGCGAAGTTTATTTTTAAGCTTACCGAGAGGTGAAAGATACTCAAATCTTGTGCATTGCATTGAACGCATACCTTCCAGTGCTTCTTCCAGTTCCTTTTCATTTGCACAACACCTGAATGGTGTACCGCTGTCCTCCATCACAGCGGTCACTATTCGCACGACGGAAGGCTTGAGTCGCCACAAAATTAGCATGTGACCCTTCTTATTGAACATAGTAAACAAGTCTTTGACTCCCTATTAACGGAACAAAGGAAGTGCTAAAACCTTTTATAGGTCATTCTTTAAACGTGTAACCCAAAACTAATCCATTTTCCACTCCTTGTTTTTGCGAGTCTGACCTACCTGAGCTGCACTGTAATCTGCAAACATGATGTGCTGACCATCCAGTACGACGGGCAGACGTCCGCGCGCCCATACATTAGCAGACTTCATTAGCACGTAATTTGTGTACTCAACGCTTGGGAATATCAAACTGCGATCCAATTCTGCGAGTACGAATTCGATTCCCGTTGAAGTCTGTGCAAGATACCAATGAAACGATTACAGTCAGTCACTTAAAATAACCTGAGTACACAACACTCGAGTACCTCTCCTCTTGAAATCCTGATCCCTGGTCGAGCTGAATAATAAAGTAGGAATACGAGGCTGACGAGGAATCCACAAATGATTCCGTATTGCAATCCCAGCAAGAGGCTAACAAGCAACGTAATGCCCCATGGAAGGAAATCAGCCTCTGCAAGGACAATGGCATGGCGTACTCTCACCTTCGATATCAAGCTAATTAATACTAACTACATAATTAGTACGATAATTAGGATATAGTACGTACTTTTACTCCTCCACATTGGTTTGATGATTTGAATGTCGATGGTAAATATGACTGCACATACAATGACTGCAGCCAGCGTCGCATTTGGAATGAACTCAAAATATGGAGTCATTAACTGTAGGGCTAAGATGACAAGGACGCCAGTCACTAACCCGCCCATCGGTGACTGCACTCCTGACGCGTGGTTGACACTTGTTCTCGAGAAGGCGCCTGTGACGGGCATTGAACTGAAGAATGATCCAATCAAGTTCGATAGTCCAATGGTAATCATTTCTAAATAATATTATACATATTGAAATTGTGCGTAAGTTCCTTGATTTCCAAGTGCTGATAAAGTTAATTACCTTGCGAGGCATCAATTCTATCAGTTCCAGCCAGAGCCTTGGCGATTGTGATGTGCTCCAAGATGGCCAGAATGGGGAGCACAATCAGAGCTGAAGTGTCGGACTTGAGCAAGTCGCCGAGCGAGTACTCCACGCCCTCCGTGTCATTGAACTTGAATTCTGGAACCTTAAAAGCTGGAAGCCCAGACTCGATTTTTCCGATGACTTTCACCTTCGCCGGGTCGCCAAGAATGCTGAAGATGACGGTGCAAATGATCACAACGATTGCGTTCCGTGAAGTTGCAATGAACCACAGAATTTTGTCCAAGATTCCTTTTCCGTGCGTGATACACTCGAAGATGGACTGTAATCTCTGAAGAAGCCAGGCGAATCAGAGCTTTTCTATACATGTATGATCAATGGCGTAACCAGTTTGGTCACAACTCTTCAATACCTGCAGGACTAGAAGCGCGATGATGCAGGCCAGACTGAGGACGCAATCCCAAAGTTGAACTTCGTCAATGTGCTCTATTGTTCCTTTAACCACGTCAATTATACCATCCGCTTTGAACGAGAGACCCAACAAGCCCTGGAAGAGTAGCGAGAAATAAACAAGGTCACAATTAATTAGCAAACTAACCGTAGATAAAATGATTAATGTTTTATCTACGCTCAGCTGAGCCATGAACTAGAACTTTCAACTTACCTTCACTTGTGTGGAAATAATCGTAATGGCCACGGCGCTTGTGAAACCACTGAAATCAGAATTTCATTGTAATTAGCGATTAGTACAGGTTACCGTGTGCCTGCTTGATACCCGATTCTATGCCGGTTCGAACCTGATCATGGGTGTACTCAGAAAATTCGTAATGAATCCTAGCTGTAGTATTCCAAGTGCGAGTGTGACTATTCCCGTAACAAAACACAGAAGGATCACATATTCATCTGGTTTTCCGGAGGAGTAAGTGAGTCTGCGTAAGAATTGGAAAAGAATAGGTAAGTTCATGAAAATGACCCGCTGAATGTTTACTTGCTTACGTTATGATGGCCATCGAAGCAGTGGGTCCAATTGTAATCGCTTTGGTTGATCCAAGGAAGATGTAAACGAAGCATCCAACGAAGCCAGAGTAAAGTCCGATTTGTGGTGCGATTTGTGTGATTTGGGCATACGCCAAACCTGCCAGAAAACAAGCCGCATTCAAATTAACGCTGAAAGCGGAGTTCGTATAAACCCAGCAAGTGGATTACCTTGTGGCAGGATGGTGAGTCCAACCGTGAACCCGGCGATTAAATCCGCAATCATCTTGTTCACGTTGTACTCCCGAATCCAGTTGAAAATCGGAAGTTTGCGATACAGTGTTTTCTTGCGGAATGTGTTGCGCGACCAATTTCGGAAGCATTCTGCAGCTCCTCCGTCTTCGTGGTCGACAAGACCTTCCTGCGAAGAAGACTGGATGTTGCCATTGCCCGCATTTCCATTGATCGCAAATGAGGCTTGAGACGGAGACCGCGAGAGGTTTGAGAGACTTGAAGAACTGTACGAGTGAACAAGTTGCGTCTTCATTGTTCAGGGGAATTTCCTGAAATGGTAAGATTATGAAACGTGACAATAATTGAGGCAGTCGACGTATTGACGAATCGGAAGTGACTCCAGAAACTGGAGGGTTAATCACTAACGTGCAGACAATAGTCAAATTAGCATTTTGGTGCTGCGCTCAGGGCCAGTCACATAAGTCACAAGTATGAATTTGAGATAATTTGCTGCAGACGTAATCCAACTAGGAAATTGTAACAATTGACAGTGGAGTGCAGTGGCAAGTTCGGCAAGTAGGTTAGTTAGAGTAAAACACAGATTTATTCACAGAATCACGAGGCGTTAATCTGAGACTGAGACCACACGCGCACGCAGAGATAATTGGAGATGAGCTGTCTCGCGTCGTTGAGTCGTTGTCGTTTCGCGTTGAGTAACTATTTATCAAGAGTCAAACTGCGAATAGTACCGGGCACAGACTCTTGTCACCTGTTGAGTAATTTAGCGATACTGTCACAAAAATTGGTCTCACAACGAGACCTCGCTTCCAGTTTTATAGGTTTGCGTCAGTCTCAAAATGATCCACTCGTTAATTTGACAAATCACTTCGCACACAAGCGGTCAGTGTCGCTATATGCAGAGTATTTCTGTCCTGTCCACCTTCTGGATTGGTATTTTCAGCTAAATCTCAAGATCAACAAATTAAGTATGGTGGCACGGCCAAAATGAGACCTGCCACGAAACCATGAACTTATTTTTGTGGTAGTACAGTAGACCACAACCACACGGAGTCATGCAACCAGGCTTGAAACTAGTTACGGGCGGTCTGGCTTAGCGTACCGTGGCATAGGGCGTACGCAAGCGCTAATTCCTTTTTTATACTATCACTCCATCTCCATCAATCTGTGTGCAAATTGACAACGATGGCACATGAATATTGAAAGGCTTAAATGAAATTGATTAAGGTAATTGTAGGTATCAAGTTTAAATCTGTGTAAACAACCGAGCACGCAATCGCAATGTTTACCGGTAATTTGCAGATGGAATTGTACTCACAGCAGGCAAATTAAGCGGAATCAATGAGAATTCTAAATACTTGTTGCAAAATCAGGATGCTGAATCGACTGAATTCTCATGGCTCATGGCATCAGTCACATACATTTTAGCCTTCGTATCACGTTTACGCAAACAAAAGAAAGTTAACTATGGCCAAAATAACATTGCTGCTATTTACGGAAGTTTTCGCCAAAATCTCAGAATTATAAATAAATCTGAGGTGTGCGCTGTTGAAGGATTGAAGTGGCTTTCAACTTTTAGCTTGCATACTGCCCGGTGAACTGGTTACGTCATACTTCGTACACGTGAAGTTGTTCTGTACAAATCCAGTTCAACCCGAACCCTTATCACTCGCGAGCCAGTCGGAATCGGAATCTGATAAACATGGAATTTTCTTGCTTTGTTTTGATGCATTCATGATTTCCATCGAAAATGGAATGAATGAGAAATCGTGAGTTCTCGGGTTCAAGGCGTAATGCACGATGGTGAAAGACGATCTACTCCTTGGTCTTGCGTTTCAAAAGTACAGTTACAGGATTTAGAAGTCAAATTCTGATTAGCGGCTTGCTTAGCCCCTCATCACTACTAAAGACGTTATAGTCGAACCTACGAACTATTTTTTTCTTATTTCAACATTCATGATGAACTTCAATTGGCGAACAGAGGACGATCTCTGAGTAGCGATCTAGTTATCTATTTGTACCAGATTGTGAACAAGCACAATGGCTGGGGCTCGACTGTTAGGTGAGGACAGTCAGTATTAGGGTTTTATTCTGGTTTTCAATCCAAGCAACTGATTGAGTATTAATTACGTGTCCAAATTGTTTAGGAGTATTTGGATTGAGAGAAAAGACTCAGGACGAACTGGAATACATGGCCACTCTATCCATTGTCGCGCCTTTTATCATTTACACAATTTTCCTGTGCATCATTCCCGTGTCACTGGTCATGATCTCGCTTACCTATGCCCGAATCGACATGAAACTACATCCCGATCGACACGAGCCAGAAAAGGCACGAGCTGCCGTGCCAAGACTACACTCGGACATTGACGCAAGTTACCAGTGGTTGATTCAAGCGGATCGTAAAATGAAGTCAAGATCAAGACCGATGAGGTCACTTGTGAAAAGAGCTGCAATTACGGGGCTAGGGACAACTGACCTCTCACAATCAGACGTCACCAGTTTTTATCCTACAACCCCAATTCTGAAATGGATTGCTGGTCTCGGCCAACGCGAACCAGTTTCGGAAATCTCGACCAGCGATATCATCAACTTCATCTACTGGCCGCTGTTCACAGGCGGCATTTTTGCATTGGCGAAGCCAGTGGTCATATTTCTCTTCACAACATTCCTGATTACGTTAACAGTGTATCCAGACGAAGGCAAACCACCTGGACCGATTTCGACAATTTCAAATACGCCGTAAAAGCGGTCACTGTCTGGATTTTTATCTGGACGTTGCGTCAAGAAGCGTGCGCAAATTGCGAAACTAGTTTGAGTGGGAATTTAAATTAAATCCTTGTTTGTTATTCTACTACGCAGTGGTGATCTTTTACTAGCTGAAATTAGTAATTAAAGTAATGCCGCGCCGAGTGGCAAGTGCCATTTTATGCTCTGCATCAAGTGTCATTCTGCATTCCGTCAATCGTACGATTTTAATATCAATGAGATGATATACCGCACCTTGTAGCACTTGTAAAAGTAGCAGTTCATCAAATAAAATGCGCTAATGAAGTATGTAAATGCTCGATACGTGTAGTCCTTTGTCAATAAGTGCAACAGCGACAGCGACAAGTCATGAAATTCTGTGCTTCCCCAATGTATTTTACAGTCGGACACAGACACAGAACAACACTATAAATTGTTACAAGCATGTGAGATGAGATTTGAGGTGACTTGACTGCATGCATACGTGTTAACGCTTAATGATAGTTAAAACTTTTCTTGAGTTAAGAATGCCTTTTTGAGATAATGCATCAAATCAACTGCTGGATGCATATTTGTCCAGTCCCCAGCTGTGAACAATGAGCACGTACGCATCAGGTGACAGAAATTCCAAACGTTTAAAACACTTTAGCACATTCGAACCATCTAATTACAGCCTCTCATTCGCTCCCTTAGGAACCTTTATGACTCATTCATGATCAGCAAATAATGCACCTGGCAATTTATTACGTGTATAACAGTACACGTAAGAAGCGTACACGTTTGTAAGGCACTACACGTTGAGCAGTCTTCTTCTGCGAACTATTGTGGTGGCGTGAAGACGTCTTGGTTTTGACTCTTGATGTCCACACGTCTACATCACACCACGCTCCTTCTACTCCATGTCTACCTCTGCGTCTACGTCTCGCCCTTTGCCTTCATTGAGTCAAAGCAATGCCACAGGTGTGACACAGAGTCATTTTTTGTATGACAAAACTAGCCGAACGTCCGATAATGGGCGCGTTCATGGATCTGATTGATCCAGATACGTTTAGGAACATCGAAAGCCTTTCCATTGAATTGATTTGCGATTGCTGTTACAAAACAACTCACCTTTCTGCTGGAGCGTTTCCCTTTCGGACCCGTTTCAATTTCGCCAGGGACTCAGGCGCAGATGGGACACCTTTGATGACGCCTGTCGTTCAGTGGCAAATCATGTACTAATGCATTCATGGCCAAGTTCAAGATTATAAAGTAAATGTCAATGTTTATTGATATGCTGTTGGGAAAATATGTAATCAGAAAATGCAATTTTTGAATTGAGAGTTGACCACAACCATTACCAATCGTACTTAAAAGGATTACGAGCGGTTTACAATCATCGCTATGTGACGTTGTCACTTAATTAAAAAATTACAGCCCAGCACACTGCGCTGTAATTGCCCGCTCTTATCTTTTCAGTACGTCTGCAGAGTATTTGACAACTTTTATTGTTTTATGTCGCGTTACTGCGATGTACTCAAATTCTAAATTGCAGTATCGCAAATCTCTTCTCCGAAATGTAAGCTTCTCTCACCCAAATATCGCCCAGTCTGAAAGTAAGCCCACCAATTAGAAACCTGCCCTAGTAAACATGTTTAATACTTAATATCCAGTTTCGAGAGGTTCATAAATTGCGAACTTACGAACTCGTCATCATGTGACGAAACGTCGCCTTCCGCCATTAAAAATTATCTTTTCCTCTGCTCCGCGGGTTTCACAGTAGAATAGTTGGCAATTTAATGAAGTACTTTGAGCCCAAGCCTCAACCCATTGCATTTGATGTGGGTTGCCTCCTGATTCTCGTCCAGCGTCCAATGTCTGGCAGGTCACTACAATCGACTAGCCAAAATAAAAAATGTGAATATTGCTTCATGTTTTTATCGCGTGTGGCTTGACTATTTCACAATTAGTGCTTGATTTCAACCGCTGGCTATCTATTTGAACCCTAAAGACTTGTTTTATTAAGTCTGAAGCAGAATATCACGCGGCAAATGTCATAGCTGAAGTAAAAATATGAATGGCACGATGAAAGCAACCTGTTTAGCCGCATAAACGTTGCTGCTACCGAACCGAGGAAGATATCTGTATTCTGTACTTTCGTTCCTGTGGAATTCGTTTATTTTTTTATACATCAATTGACATCGAAGGCACGAAACCTACTACATCGTGGCTCCACCATTTCAGATTGATTAATCCTAGGCTTCTTGAAGAACTGGAAATCAGGAAGGATCTGTCCAAGTGTTAAAGTCTCAAAGCGAAGAAATTTCACTCCATTGCACCAGCAGTAGCAGTGTGGTGAAATGAATAGGATCTTACCAACTTTAAACCACAGGTGATTTGAAAGCCTGAATATCAGAAGTCAGACTCGAGGGTTCAGTGATTTGCTTAGCGCGTGGTCGATAAATGTTCGCTGAACCTTAACTAGAGCTGAACGAACAAAACCTGCTAAATGTAGCCTTGATCGAACTGCTCGTAGTTATACTTCAGCGTCTCTTCAAGTCCAGTCTTTGATTGTGGTCATCTGATTCTAAAGAAATTTTGTGGAATTGGGTCTAACCTACACGTAGTATGAATTTCACTGGTCTATGCACGAGGCAGCTTCCTCCACTAACTAAAGAGATAACAATGTTGTATATTCAGCATTCAGCACGAATCCGTAATCTCTTTGCGAGACTTAATGCTATGCATACCATCATATCAGCACTGGTGCCTGCACCATTGAAATCTGAAACATATTCAGAATACTCATTTATTTACCAAAAACACTTGCTTTTTATTTGTTTTCGATGCACCTGTGCAAGTGTCCCATATCTCATATCTCAAGCTCACTTCGGCTATGACGAACATGATCACGGGCCATATTCAGTTCTCTACTTGCTTGATACGCCTTCCTAACAGGCTGCTTCCGACGCTCCAGAACCCGTCTATGAAATTGTCAAGTTATAGGATTCATAAACGGCTCCAATCGTTGTAATCGGCATAATTACCTAAATTAGGTCATGGTGCTGCTCATCGTCTAGTTATACTTGCTTGTGTTAAAGTGTGCAAATTTTCTCACAGGATCATCATACTCAGACAGAAGATAAAAGCTTGTTGGAATGTAGTCACTTTTTAACGCACCGCGATTAATTGACGATTAGACAAACGTCAGGCTTCATGTTGTGCCATACATACGGCTAATTCTCTTTCGTCAAAACGCGTCACATAATAATCTATCTCGTATCTGGTCTTTTTGTTGACATTGGGATTGGCACGCTTTCAGCTACGTTTCGTAAACTTCTAAATGGCGACTGGTTCATTGCTTCTTGTAATATAGCAGAGTTTAGGAAGGTGGAAGGAGTACAGCGTGGGAGACTTCGCGAAATGGCAAATGTGGCTGTGGAAGTTCCAATTGTTATTTTCAATGCAAATCGATCGCTGTGGTCATATGCGTCAATGTATGGGAATTGGGAATGAGGAACTTCACTCTGGGAAAAAAATGGACAACGAAGCACCTGCAAGCATTCAACTAGAGAGATAATGTAGCTTTATTGACGGGACCGAATGACTATGCTCACCAGGGAGCCACGCGAACTGTTATTTTAGCAAATTTTCGCGAACAAAGTTTTTACACTCTTTCGGGTCAGTAAGGACTCGTGACTTACGGCAAACCCACCGGTTTTGCGATTTTGTTGCACAATGGAATTTTAAAGTTCGCATGGCTTGCAAGTTTCGAACGGGAATTTCCTTATATGAATCTGCTTACTTTTGAACGAATCTAAAACATAATCCCCCTGCCACTTTCCCCCAAGGGGGATACGCAATGGGGTTGTGGTAGGCTAAAAAAAAGTTCGCGTGGCTCCCTGGTCAGATGACTTCTTATGAGTACTTGAAATTGCAGACAGCAAGAGTGTAATTCCCATGTCTAGACTAGAACAGGTTAAAGATCTTGCAATATAGAACCAAGCGATGAAGCTGTAGCCAGCTGTGGTCAAGAAACTGAAGACCAATCACACATGCACGATAAATGTCCGTGGAAGACGGTGTATAGAAAGATCATTCATGATTATGAAGGTTAGCTTAATTTAATCAATTAATTCTTGTGCGCAGAGTTCAAGATAAATCATTCCTTCATACAGACCAGAGGACGGATGACAAGAAAGACTCCCGCACAACGCAGTCCACCAGGCCATTTACATAGTTATAAAATGATGTTCGTGACCATTTAACATTAAGGGTATGCACAAACTATGAACTGCACCATTTATCATTGGCTCGTTCAGTTGTCTGGCGTGACGCGTGACTCACTTGTCGAGGTTTGCATGAAAGTGCTGACAGTAGCAACAAGTTATCTAAGCTTCCTCTAGTCCCAACTGCAGACATTGAGTAAAGTAATTTAAGATGTAACATTTTGACGATTTTTGGCCGGTAGCATTTGTTGCATGCTGTTTTCTCTGAACTGAACAGTTCATGAAAGGTTACTTCACAAATTGGTCGGGCATTCGAAGGTAGCTTTGTTCTGTGATCAGTAATCCGGCTCAATAATCTCAACTCACTATGAACGTACAAAGGCTTCCAGTACTTCTAGTCTTACTTGGATTGGTACTTTTGATTGCAGCGGTCGTTGTCGGCTGGACCATCATTCCCAACAAGATTCATCGACAAATCGTAGACGTAAGTTAAGGAGTTCTCCGTTTCCTCAAATGTGACTAATTTTCTAAAAGAACTTTTCGTACGTATAGGCCGTGCAACTCCACAATGAATCTGGGACATGGGAGAAATGGGTGAACATCACAACTCCAATATTCATCAAGTTTTACATCTTCAATGTCACAAATCCGGACGAAATCAAGCGTGGGAAGATTCCGAAACTGCAGGAACTGGGGCCTTATGTTTATCAGTAAGTGAAACAATTCGTTCCGTCCTCACAGGCGAGTTCGCTTGTGTGCTGAGACACAGTTCTAATGATTTTGTCTTATGCCAAGGCAAAAACGTGACAAGTTTGACATCTCAATCAATGAGGCGAGGGACACCGTGAAATACAAGCAAAGAACGACGTACTTCTTCCGCCCAGAACTGTCTGGAGGCTCAGATCAGGATGTTATTCAAGCTATGAATATTCCGCTTGTGGTAGGCTGGCAATTAGCAAAGGGATTTACATATTGCAAGTCTTCTTATGCAATTTGCCTTTTCTGACAACAGGGAATTGCCAAGAGACTGGCAAAGCTACCTTGGCCTACGTATTTGTTTGCAAACATGTACCTGACAAGATTTGACCAGGAACTGTTCTTCCAAAACACGGTCGAAGAGTTTCTCTTCAAGGGGAAGTTCCATCCACTTGTCGATGTGCTACAAGACACATTTGGACTTAACATTTTGCCGAACAGCACCTTTGGCCTTTATTACGGTGTAAGCGCAGTATAGGCACTTCTAGATCCTCATACAACATGCTGCAAATAATAATCAACGTTACATATTCTAGAAAAATGGGACTGAAGATGCCGAATATGAGATTAAAAGCGGGAGACAAAGTTCACAAGAGTTTGGAAGAATAGTGAAGTGGAATTCCCAGAGCAGTCTGGACTATTGGCCTGGAAAATACTGCAATATGATTAATGGCTCCGAGGGATCATTGTTTCCACCATTTGTTAAAAAGAATAGGATTCTAGAAATTTTCACAGCGGACCTTTGCAGATCAATCTACCTGACCTTTGAGAAAGAGGTTAACTTTCATGGAATCCCAGCGTATAAATTTGCAATTCCACAAAGAATGCTTGAGGATCCTCGCATTAACGGGGACAACAAATGTTTCTGTCCGAATCCGGGCCGAAACATGGAAGGATGTTTGCGAGCGGGTGCCTTACAGCTGTCATCTTGTCGGAACGGTACGACGAATGCGAATCTATGAGTCCGTCCCTCATAAATATAGATTTATAATTTTTCCGTAAAGGCGCTCCGATTGTGGCCTCAACTCCACATTTTCTTGATGGGTACGAAGGCTACATTGAATCAGCGATCGGTTTACATCCTCGGAAATCAGCGCATGAGACTTTCATCAACCTGGAACCGGTGCGTAGTAAATTAGATTTCATTAAGCAATTCATACTTCTCAAATGCAAGAACGAGACCCTCCTTACTTGCAGACAAGTGGTGCTGTGTTGCACGTCGACAAACGAATCCAAATCAACGTGCAGTTGGAACCAATCGAGACACTGGACGTGTTCAAGAACGTGCCCAACATGTTATTCCCAATACTTTGGATTAACGAGGTCAGTTTCGGTAACAAAAGTTTGACTGGGATTAAGTTGCCTATTGCATAGCGTTTGCTCTTACTTTATCAGGGTGCCACTATGCCTGATGAAAGCATCGAGCTTCTGAAACAAAAATTGGTGACACCTGTCTATGTAGTCGGAATTGCAAGAATTGTGCTTGTCATTTTCAGCTTGGTCCTTCTCGTGGTTGGAATCATTTTATACATTGTTCGATGCCGACGCAGTAGACCACGTCACCTTCCCACTTCCATTCCGATTACCACATTTGCGGACAATTCAATCTCAAAGATGTAATCTCCAGTCCACTCTAGTATTTTTTAATATTGTTATGTTTTGTTACGTATTTGGTATTTATGACATGCATCGACATTGCGTGATGCGTGAGTTGATTATGATTATTTTTACTGAAACAGGCAGACCGGCTGGAAGTAGCCGTTGATTTGAAATAAAGATTCATTCATTGAAGAGGTGCGCAGATAATTGCGTGTGGTTTTCGCGAGAGATCTGAGTCTGGAATCTGCAGCTAGACCAAGCCCATTTCCGCAATGCACTTCACTTGTTGTTTATCAACTGAATTAATACTGAATCATTGATATTCGTGCACCATGCGCGCTAACGCTAACATGAATATGGACATCGGGAACGAGACAACAATCAATAACGTATAAACACATTATTATTAGAAGCTCTTACTCCCTCGCATTTCTCTTTTCCAGGCACTGCACTGAACGGATCAAACATCTGCTTCCGTGCTTCCTCTTGCGAGTAACGGACATCGGGCTTCCTCTTTCTTCCGCACACTATCGCACTGTTCCTGTTTGTACTAAAAGTTTAAAGCTCCGACCAACAATGCGTACGCCCGTACGCGTTCACTCGCATACTATGCTACGAATGCTACGAAGGGCTGAGCATTCATTCCCCGAATCGGAAAAGTTTCGATCCAGTTCATGCATGTGTTCGAGTATTCGAGTCTAGACTCGAAGTACTGTCCAAACCCGCGACACAAATCGGCAGACTGGATAGCGAAAGCTTTTATTTTATTTCTAACACGCAGACCTAATTGATTAAAGTTTAAATCGCTGGTTTGACTGTGAGTTACCAGTGCTCTGAGTAATAATATTTAAATGTGCTAACAAGACCGTCACATCGCGAGCGCATCGGTGGAGGAATACCTGATTGGAAGACTATTGATTTTGTTGTATAACTTAAGGAACAGCATGTCAAAAGTCTTCCTGCAGTGGTTCCTCAAAATTCACCATTTAACAGAGGTCAAGACGGCTTTGCCATTCACACCAGGCAGCCGTCAACCTATACAATCCATCGGTACATCCGGTGATACAGATTCAGGTTAGGCCTGTTGATTAGCTTAGCATAGTCGCAATGTGCGTCTTCAGCAGCGAAAAGTAGTCCGAAATAATTCATTTCCGTGAAAATATGATTGCAATTAAATCCATGTATATTTGCTTGAACAGATTAAATGTACAAAGATCTCTGACCACAAGCGTCACTGGGATAATATATGTGGGTGAAATCGGAAGATCAGGAAACACTGCATGCACAGCACTTCCGCCGCTCCAACCAAGAAAAACAAATCTAATCCCAGTTTTATCCGGTTGATAATATGAGTATTGCGTATTGTCGGTGAGTATAAAGGATTCAACGTGCAGAATTCACTGTGCCTTCTGTTGAGCCAATTTGATGGAGATTTATCGCCTCGTAAAAGAGGCTGTCGTCACATCGGATCAGAGTCATGACGCCAAGCTGACTGAGCCCACATAATCGTGTGAGCTGGCCGTCTGCGATTCTTTCAGGTTGTATTGAGCATTTACTTTTGCCTTTGCCATTTATTCTTAATTGTGCAGCTTTAACTGCAATTAAGTGAAGCAATTCAAGTCAATGGTCAATGCTTTTTTGTGTATCGATCTATTGATTTTTCTTTTGCATGCAATGTTGGTTTTGGCTTCTTGATTAATAATTCAACACCGCAAAACATTACAACTTTGGCATGGGTATCCAGCTCCAGTCGATTGGTTTTCATTATGCTTCACACGCATAAAATATGCATACTGAAGACCTTCTTGTAAGGAATGTAACTATCTATGTATGTAACATTGGCCAGTGCCAATGACTCATTCTCGAGTTTTGCTAGATGCTAAATATGAGACCATCTTTTAATATTCATGTGAAATTATAAACAAAGGCTCTTCACACTTATGTCATTAGTATTCTTATTCTCGTACCGTTTAAGTAGCAGTGGCAAAACTTTCGCGTACGTGAGCTCAATTGCGGTGTTTTGAGCTTGTGTCTTATGTGTAAATGTGCATGACGCTATCGTGCATAACTAAAATGATCTTTGATCTTCTGGAGAGCAATAAAATTTGGTGACGCATACGCTAACACCTTTATTATGGAGATTGTGGACCAACGATCATGAACTTGAGAATTGAGTGGTGAATGCCATTACATCGCTAATCGGTTCGATATTCAGCATTCCTCAAGCTGAAGTTATTTTCTAATCGTGTCCCTACATGTCATAGGTGGACTCTCGTCAAGAGTCAGCCTCGTGCTCGATCATTGGCATTTAATTACTTACAAATTTTAATTTTATACGTGCAAACTACTCATGTACAAATACGTGCGTGCGATTAGTCGTACAGTCATTTTGGCGACAGACTACAACGATCCACTTTACAGTTTCGCCATCGACATCCGCAAAAGAAGTGGAGTCTGAGCAAACATTTAAAAAATGAATGAAGCACATGGAATGCGGATGGTTATGACTTGAGTCTCAGTCCTCCACATACGCAAACTCAAAGCCTTCCACATAAGGTTAAATCATTTGAGGACGAGGGATTAGCCGATTAGCTAATCATGCTGATCATGTTGCTTTTGAGCCCACAGGTGCGAGAATATTGCGTAATAATTAGCATTCATACGTTTATTTGACGACAGTGAACTCCGCCGCTGCGCTGCAGCCGCTTACCAAATAAAGTCAAGAAACTGCTGCGAAACTGTGAATCCGTAAATAGATGATCGTAAGTGTTAACTGCGTACTGGCAGCCTGTCGTGATGACTGGATTTATGAATATGACATATCAACAGTACACGGATTTAGCGTGGGGTTTTCCAACTGTCGATCCCAAGTGCGTGAGCCGCGTCGGTGAGGAAGCACGTGAGTAACACTTCTCGAGGAAAGGTGGGCTGCTTGCTCCACTACGCTTGTGGCTGGATGCTGATGCTAGATGGTTGGGGATTTCAATTAAATATTTACACCAAATCTGTCTGTATTCTTAACCCACAGTTTCCATTTCATGGAACACTTCGCACGTACTTCGTGCCGTACCGGCGTATGTGGAACATAAACATTCTTCAGTGAGGTAATCGGCGCGGCTCGTGATGGGATGAGCACAGAGTAGCAGTCATCACGATTTGGGGATGCCTGCTTCAACTTCGCTTCACTGTTTGCTGACTTAACTTGAGCCGAGGCTTGAATCAGCATCAGCACATTAGCAACAGCAGCACCCCCGTCACAGTCGTGCCTCATGAAGTTACGTACTTGCGAGATGCGGTCGGCTACTATAAATATACCGGTCAGGCATGTCTATGATAATGTCAAACGTGATTGAGCATAAAGATCGACACAACCTCATTTTCCGGCTCAGTTGTCAATTTTTGACGAACCGTACAGCGTTAATCACTTAGCCTCCACTTCACTGCAATTACACTGCCAGAACTTTCTATCACGAAGTGTATCGGTACAAAATCTCAAAATGAGAAACGGTATCGAGGGAATTCTGTTGGTACAATTTGTAAGTTCCTTGAGCGTTGAGAAGTCAGTCAATTCCTCAAGTCCCATTCAATTTTGCTTCGTCAATGGAGAATTCCAATTCTAGTCCCAGCTCCTACTTGTTCCTGTTCCGATTGCAGAATACTGTGGTTGACCCCTTATCTTCTTGTTTAGGTGCTGATACTATTGCTCGGCGCGTGTCAGAGCTCTCCCATGTACAACGTCTACAATGACGACAACGAACCGCCAGCTATTCCGATGCACTACTTAAAGTAAGTTCCGAAGGTTTCCATGTTTCTGTAAGATGGCCAATAGACCAAGAGGCAGAAAGTCATTTCCGCTTTGTTTCATGTAGAATTCCAATGCATCACATTGACACGTCCAGTGACAGCAACGAAATTGGCATGTATGAGAACGAGATTTACGGGAGAATCTTCAAACGCACGCGTACTTCAACCTCTTCTGTCTCCGACACCTGCTGTCCGACCACGATAGACATCATTGAGCCGTCGCACGGGAAGAACCGAGCAGGTTCGTCAATTAAACGCATTACGCCAAAGAGGCATAAATGTGAGAGTGATTGTTAAATTGTGATTTTCGCGTTCCAGGAGATTTAGTCGAACTCTATCAGTCGGAGAATGTGCGTCAACGATTCTACGAGAACTCTTGCACGGCAGCGGTAGCTGATCTGCCCTGTCGATTTCTGGACCGAAAACATTCTTCACACTCGCGATGCGTGCAGCAGTACTCGTACACATACGCCATGGTGAGAGATACAACGAACCCTGACGCAGAATGGAAACTGGACTACATCCAGATCAGAAGCGGGTGTTCGTGTCATATATCCAAGACGTAACATAAACTAGCTAGAGTAGGATTTTGGTACTGGAACAAAGGCTGACTTATCGGTACTACACTCGTGTTTTCAAATATGATTTACTCCTGAATATTTATGTTCAAGTTTATATATTAATTTTATACTTTTTGTACCTGTCATTTTGAATCTCGTTTAAATTGTCTTATTTATTAATACGTCTTAATTACTTTGCTTATCGTAATAAATTAAATGTTGGACTCAGAACAGTTAAAAGGAAAATTTAAAAATCCTCCTTGCCATGGACCATCGGTATTGAGCACAATGATATTCACTGGGGTGTCCCTGACGCGTGCATAACTTTCAGGTGCATCTGCGCAATTTGAGATGTTCATTTGTTCATTAAGCCATGGAATTTAATTCTAAGCACTGTTGAATGCCATCAATTCCCGAACATAAGCGATGTGAAGTTTTTTGAATGGGGTATGGTCATGAAAGCCTCTTGAATGTATACGTTGGCGGGATGAATTTATAAAATATAATTACATCAAACACACAGCGCGATAAGTGTCAGTTGATGCTAATTATAAATTACTTTACAATCGGGGAAAATTCGCACGTACAGCAGGTTGCCAGTTACTACGTAATGTGGGAAATCTTCCAGCTGCACTTGACATTCAGGGAAATTTTGTTCTACGCTTAGTTTTTATTGTCCTTTCATACTTCTGACTAATTTAGCGCTAAAAATCCGGCTACCGTCTACAGTTCTAGTATCGCGTATCCAAAGTCCTGGATCCAATGATCCAGGAATATATAATTCGTGCATAATTAGCATGTCATTCCCCTGACTCACCAACTGATTAGACGTTTTGTAATCTTTAGGTAATACACAATCCGTCATTCATATAATTAACACACACGCATTCGTGAATCACTCTGCATTACTATCTTCAACCAATAGCCTACATGTATAAATTCTTCACATTGCCCTCTGTTTATCACACAAGCGAACAAAAGTCGGCAGTAACAAAGTAATGCTGGTCATGCTTTTGTGTTTCTCCACACTGTGGAGCTTCAGCAGTCACTTTCGCAAACCGAGTGTTGCCGTTAGCGGTCTTTTCGTGAAGTGAGTTTTAATATATTTTGCTAATCTGCTCTCAGATAAACTATAACCTTTGAACTCTCCCGGGAAGAGAAAATAAATGCGATTGAACGGTGCTCTACGTGTAATAAGAGGGTCTTGAATTTCGCAATTTCTTATGGAACCCCAAACAAGTGAAGACAGTGAAGGATGAACCAGCGAATGGAATGCGATAATTATGAAATGGTAGAGTTTAATTCCTATTTATGTGAGCTGCAAATTACGCAATCCGAGCCACAAGCCTTGAAGATAGCTTCTAAACGCAGTTCAATACAAATAGATTGTAACAGACAAATAATTTATATTCTTGGCAACGTTTCCTTCGAGCCATCTCAGCCTTCGACTCAGATCCATGAATTACAGTACAAATTGAGTTGAATATCTATCATTTACAACTGCACACGCGAGAGTCACAAATTCCAAAAGGCAAATACGTAGTAAATAGCACATAATTTCGAGTGTAAGAGTGTATTTGCATTTTTAATTAAGCCATAAAATGATTGACAGTGAAAAATAAGTAGTTTACCTTTATTTACGACATCACGCTCAAAGTATAGAGAGTGTGCACACAAGACAAATAACACTACTATACAGAGCAGAGTAGTAAATGAGCAACCAATTACAGCCATTAAAGACGGTCATTTATCATTGATAGTAGGAACAGCGATGGCGTGGCGGATGCGCGCGAGTGTGTGGGTTGACTAATAGTTGGATCGTCCAACTTGGCATGGCACGACACAACACTCCTCGGCGTTTCGCGTTCAGCAGGCAGGCAGGCAAAAAGGTTGTGGTGATGAGAGTAAAACGCGAGACTAGATTGCATTGGTAATTGAAAACGACTTAAATCATGAGCAATGAGAGCTAATAAAGATAAATGCACGGGGAGGCAAGGCTTGGCCTCGGAGCTTCAGTTCGGGCCAGCAGCAGCAGAAGCGGTCTGAGACGACGAATGTGAGTGTGGATGCGAATGTAGAAAATTTGCTGCACTGTTACCATTTCCATTACTACTGCGAACCGTGTTCGGTGAACCAGCAGAATGGATAGAAGATGAAGCTGGCGACGGAGAGAAAAACGGAGACGGTGACGGAACAAATGGCGTGTTTGGGAATAGCCAGAGCCTGTCTCCGAGAACCATTGGCCGCGGACTGACGAGGCCCATCGCCGAGTAGTATTGTTGAGCAGCAACTTCCAACTCACTCGTGTACTTGCGCTTCCACTTGGTTCTTCGATTTTGGAACCAGATTTTAATCTGTACAAAAGTTATGTTATATTTTTCTCTTTTTGCCTGTCGCATCTAATTTCCTAATTTACACGTTCCGAGTCCAGCGCAGACCACAGATCCCAGGAGACAATATACGCAATACGACGCAATACGCAATAGGCAACTTACTTGAGTTTCTGACAACTTGAGATTCTTAGCAAGCTGGGCTCGCTTGGCCACGGATAAGTACTTGTTTCTTTCAAACTCTGCTTCCAGGGCCTTGACTTGTGAAGATGTGAATGCAGTCCGGGGTCTCTTCTTTCTCTCATCCTTACTTTCGTCTGAAATCAATTAATGTGAGAGAGAATCAGCATCGCCACGTTGCTTCAACGCCTATCAGTAAGGAAGAGGTGCAGCAAATCTGGATAACCCACGTCCGGTATAATTTCCGAAAAAATGCTGTACTACCACGGGGAAAACTCCAACTTTGTATTAAAACGTACGATTTCAAACAAGCCAAATATGAATCGACATTGTAAAACATGCACACAATAAATCCATGCAAATAACATCGCATTCAAGTAAGTCTGATAAGAAAATTAAAATCCTATCAAGTAGGTTTGATCTAATTTTTTCAGACCGTGCAAATGGAATGGATGCAAATGGTCCAAGTGAAGGAATTGCAATCTCCAGACAGGTCATCGACACAGCAGTGGATTCATGCAGTCACACAAACGAAACTGAAATACCGTATTGCAGTTCCTCGTCGTTGATGAATGGCTGGTCCACCATGGTTGAATCCGCATCGTCCGGTCGCACAGCCTCTATTCGACTCCGCAAAAGATTGTCGATCGTAAAATCACAAGGCTTTCGATCTCGATCCATTTTACTGCCACTGTCACTTTAATTGAAGAGCACTAAGAGCCACTTATCTGGGATCAATCGATAAAGTGATGAATATCGTTGCACGACAACGAAATCGGTACTGCGATGTGTCCGCACCCGGGGTTTGTTGTTTTAAGAACCTGACTCTCGAAATCGGAAGATCATCATCGTCGTTGTCAGCCTCATTACGCATAAGATCATCTCTCGTGTTGTGCAGTGCGCTGTTTGGGTACATGAGCGGGGCATGGTGTATTAAGTGAGAGGAAACGGGAGAAGAAAAGTCAAGAAAGACATGAAATTTGTCACCGAGTTAATGAAGAGGAACGCGAAGGATAAATGATTGCGAAATGGGTAGATAATGAGTTGGGATTTTTGTTTCACACCCTCCCCTCAAGACTGCCATGCCAGGCCGAGCCATGCCAACCAAAATCAGCCCAGTGCACTGAGCAAAGCATGCTGCATGTAATGATAATTGGCTCTCTACTCGGATTACTCCTAATTGGCTCTTCATAAAAATATTTTTGTCGTTCCACACTTACGCTGACTCTTCTTACCAGGCAGGCAATCGCTCTAACGCTAACCAAACATTGGTATTACGCAAGATGAGCCTAGCGTTTCAATACAGACATCGAAATCAAGTCGAGCATTGCTTCGCGTCCGAAATGCTGGCGCCATTCGACTCATCTTCTTTCCCCGTTGCCTGCCTGCCGGTTCGTTCCTATAATTATCTATGAAAGATCCGCGCTACGCTACATAAATGCACCATTCACAGACGCAGTGGAAAAAGCGTAAGCGAAATCGAATATCGAAGGTTTCCTCGTCTCGTCTTCGCGTATTGCGATTGTGTTCAAGGAAGTCAAGTCACCCAAATGATTATTATTAGTGCCAGCCATCGGCTTGTACTGATTTCTGTGTGTAGCGTTGCTATTATGGAGTAAACCATTATTTACTGCAGGCCAGACCCGGACCAAGTCCAAGTTCTTTGGTGAGAATGGCCTAATTGTGCCGAGTATCGGAAATCAAGTGATTTGGTCTTGGTCCAATAACCTTCTCAGCACTGGTGCATATTTATCCAATTACTGACTCAATGAGTTTAATTATCATCGATCATTGTTTAGGTTGCAGTGGTCATGACTGTGACTGTGACTTTCACAATGGATGGCAGGCGAAACGCAATGAATCAAGTTCAAGATTCATTGGTCGGCCCGGCGCACACCTTCGCGATTGTAAACAGAAGAAAATTTATGACTGCAAAAACTCAAGTTGACACGAAAGGAGTCGAGACCGGCCGCTGCCGTTGTTTCCAACACGCAGCACGTAGTCACATAAAAATAATTACAGGTCAGTCATTTAGGTTTGTGTACTTGCACTTGCACTCTTCTGGCATCGGCCGTAATGGTAATAGCAATGGTGAATTGACAGGTATAACATATCAAAGGAGAAGATTACACGTCTGGAGATTTGTAGTCTTCCGAACGCAACCCAGCTCAGGATCCGGAAAACAGAAAACAGGCAAGGAATCTCATAGAGCACAAAATTTCATTCATATTTTCATTCTAGGCTCGGACTAGCTCACCGAGATTGTATATATAGTTGTCAGCACTGACATTTACGACTCGTCCTTCGCTGAGTCGTGTCTGAGTAAAAGCAGCAGACGCAAGGCAGAGGCAGAGAGAGGATGGATTTAATTACTGCCCTGGCGTTCACGTACACGGACAAGTACGTTCACTGAGACATGAAATTAAACCCATACAGAGTGCAGACGCGATACACGGTAGCTTAATTATATTTTATTATTTGTATCAGTGACAGCACGAACCGAGAGCCATATTATTATCAGGGCACATGGACACGGTGAGCATATGCTCGTGTCGGATCTGGGTCTCTGGGTACAGCGAACGGAGAAGAGCACTCAGTCAGTCATTCAGCGTGTTGTGGCTGTGACTTTGGCATTGCACGAGGTTAGTTTGCGCCAAACCAAACCAAATTGGCCCTTCTTTACAAGCAAACTTTTACATTATCAATTTAGTGTGAAATTAGTGTAATTACTTTGAATGAGTAATGACTACAGTGTAGAATGTGGAATACAGGCAGTATAGCAATAATTTTATGTAATCATTATTACATTATTATTGTGATTACTACATTACGCCTGTTGCAGTGTAACGCATAACGCGTACAGCATAGTCAGATTATTCGGTCGGATGATGATGCGATGTGGTCATGCGTTTTACACCACGACCGCTAAATATAACAGCCTGGCACTGGCATTGGCACTGCACTGCCGCGAAGGCATGAAAGGGAGAATGGCTATTTAATATCCCGGTTGGCAGGAAAATGAGGCTTAAATTGGTCAAATGATTATATGCAATTTTAAATCATTATCTTGAACAGGCTAAAAAGAATCCCAAAAAAGTCCTCGATTAGTCGTCACCCTTCTTCCAGTCAACTCGTAACCTTGCAACTGTTCACATCTTCTCTTTCGTAGCTCCTCTTCGATTTCTTCGATTTTTGGCTGGAATTGTGCATCATTTGTGAATTCTGTGGAAGGGATCTGTTCTCGGCGAAGTCCGCAGCGGATTGGAGAAGAAATGGACGGCTCACTTTTTGGACTCAGCAGTCGCTGGACGTGGTCTCTTAAGCCGTTTGCTTGGTACCGTGGACACGGCCACTCCTGTCGAAAAGCACTTCGCTCTGATTCATCTCTTTAGTCCGCGACTGACCACGCCATGAGACCGTTCCGGTCTGCCTGAGAGCGCGAATGCGAGCATGAACCTTGAATCATTGAATCGGTTCTCCGGTCGACACAACTAGGAATGTTACGCAACCTGTACTTTTCCGTCCAACGCAGCAGCACTGAAGGTGAAGTAAGTTCATATCGTTCAGGACGCGTCGCGTATCGCACAATTAGATCTAGACTGCGAGCACTCCAAGCCATGTTTTTGCTGTTTAGCTAAGCTCTGCTTAGTTTCGGACAAAACAGTCGTCCCATTGCATGTTATGTAATTAGAATTCTCGCTCCTTAGCCAGGTCACCAAATGGCTACTCTTGGAGTGTTTGCAGTTTATTAGCAGTTAGCAGTGTTTATACGTGGACGACGTTTATTCTGACGTATGCAAATAAGTACGTGTGGAATGATACGGGACTATTATTAAAGCCCTCGTGGGACAATAAAAAGTTCCTCCTTTCTCACGTAGTACGCAAACTGTAAATTGTAAATTCTCAAACGCGGCATTCTGCGCCTGCGTAAATTAGATTCTAGCCAGGTCAGAATTTGTTTCCTGAAAAATTCTGCAAACGCAATGAATTATTAATGGCAGCAGCGCGGCTGCAAAAGGCCTGTTTTCCAGGGCAGGACAAAGTGTGAAAAATGTCAGCGGAGGTTAAAAAGGGTTTCCAAGGGTCATATTAAATTCATTCGCCCAGCTCATGCGATATGAGAATGTGATACGCGCGTGTTCCTTCCCTTCTCCTCCGTGGTTGCCCCGTGATAAAATATGTAGGTTGATGATTAGCTGTGAGTTTGTCATGAGAAAATTGTTTTTCGGAAAACGAGCGAGCGAACCTGCACGGCAAGAAGGGAAAGAGTATTGATCCGAAACCATTCCGTGACAAAAGCCAACATCCAACGTCGACAAACGAAATGTTGCTGCTGCACGTACCCAAGCCAAGTCATTCAGCATGGCATTCATTCGCTTTTGGATTGGCAGGATTTAAAAAAAACTCGTTTCAAAGTTTTTGAGAACTTTTTCTTGTTCTTTTTGTGCTCGCTCATGAGAATGATGAGAAAGTATTCGTAGTATACACATTATTATGCGTGTGTTCATACACGACGGATACAATGGGAGCATGCACTGCGCTTGTATGTATTTGTACTCGCATGTGTATCGTACGTGTAATGTGTTGGTTTGAATTTAAATTATTTCAGGACGACGGACGGACGGAGGAGGGTTGGTTCTTCCTGGAGAGGACTCCACTCACCGCTGGACGGAACCAATGACTTGTGAGTGTGCGAGAAGACGGAGACGGAGTTCAAGACAAGAGCAACAACTCAGCAGCGGCAAAAAATTATAAAGTACACGCTCGGCTCAATGCATCGCACAGCCGAGCCGGGCTTGGTCTGGTGCGCCTTCTAGGCGCCTGACTCGCAACGCAGCAATGCGATGCGATGATGATCCGAGTCGCGATTAAAGTGTTTTTCTTGCGTATTTCTTACTTTTTAATGATAATTACCTGTTTCATCTTTCTCTACGGAGAAATAACGCGAACGCGGCAGCGCGGACGACGGGAGATGTGAAACAATAGGATTTCGCTGTGCTGTCGATATCGCGCAGAACAAATTCGAATGCAATGTAAACTCTTCCGTCGTCTTGTGATTGCGATTTTGTATAATAATGCTGCATTGCATGTTTCATGTTCCAATACGTATTTGTTAACCATTCTTGTATGTTATGTTTGTTTGCGGCCAACCTCGGACTCAGCCGCGTGCATGCATGCAGCCCAGTCTAATAAACTACTATTTTGCACTCTGCACAGAAAATAATGACTTATCAACCATTCTGGCAGGGCACAGTGCACGATAGAGCAGATTCGGAAATTCTCTTGTTTTACGTTTTACGTGCCACGCATATAATCAGTGCCTGGGATCATAATTTTATATTTTCCAGTTCTGCTCGTTCGTGGGGCGCGATAGGCGAATAGGCGATACGGACAATTGCATGCGTGCTGGCCGAACCAAGTTGTGAGTTATTTTTCATGTAAAATGTAAACCACCTAAAACACAGCATTGTACACGGTACGTCAACATTGTTTGCATACTCGACTATTGTAATTTAAGGTTTAATGAGGTCCATGTGTTCAATTAATACCGTCGGCCTCTGCACGGCCGCGGTGATGGCGTGCTAATCAACTTGTTCGCAACAACCCGGCTGTGGGCCAAAATACACAATGTGGAATGGAAACGCGATGTGATATTTTCTGAACCAATAAAAAACCTGAATTTTGCACGCATCTACAATTTGGCACTCAACAGCGACTTGTCTCTAACACCATCACGACAATAAGCAATATGCTGGTGCTGGCACCGACTGAAACGACTGCGTTTTACGAAAGTGGTTGTTAAATTTCGAGTAATTGCTGATTTTATGTTTTTATTCCACTTAATTGAAACTGCAAACAAAAGTAGACAGAAAACTACATTCATTCATGCATTTATGAGCGAGACGACGCGAATTTTATAAATAGTGATGCAAAATCTGGCAATTAACTTCTCCATTGTGCTTCCCGTTTGTTCTTCTCGCCGGATCACGTTCGTCTCGCCTCTCATAATTTACGTTTTGCGGAGAATGCACCGCAAATCAAAACGTAATTCATTTCTCGTTCAATTTTTCTTGTTCGGAAAGCGGTTGTTCGTGGAGCTATAAATCTTCTAAATGGCTGCTTGTGCTCATGAATCCACCGTATGAATTGAATTCCAAACCTCCAAGCTATAATCATTCAATACTTGGATTCATGGCTTCGTGTCTCGTGAAATCCGCACAGAGTTGAAGGAACGCAAACTGCAAACGCTCTCATTCTCAATGTGATGTGAAACGACGCTCAAGTCACGGTCGCAGTCCTCAAATCAAACTGAATAAGACTCGAGCTCGAACTTGCCTGCCGCCGCCTGACAATGGTTACGTTTTGCGCCACGCTACGGTTTGTGTGCAGCGCACGACTACGACGACGGCGACGCGAACTCGCCGTGTAGCAAGTCAGCTCGAGCTGAATAAATTCGAAATTGTAAAAAGGCAGAGTTGTACCGAAGCAAGATAATTGGGTGGAAATTATAGAGTGAGAAACTTTATTTTTTTTGTTCGGGAATAAAAATAATTTTGTTGGGTAAAAGTTGGAGCACGAGCAAAGTTGCATGGTGGGGCAAGAATGGAGATTCAAAAGAGAAAACTCACGCTTGGACTTCGCCATCGCCTTGGCATAAATTTTATGTGCGTTGCCAGTGCGAGCGGGCGCAGGGCAAAGTATTAATAAAATAAAATAAAGTACACGAGTCTTGGGCCAGGAACGGGCAGCCAAATATGAAATGTACAAAATATTATTATGTTTTCGTATTATCGATTGATGCTTCGAGCCACACCTTTATAAACTCGATGAATAATTTAATTTCTTCGTTTCCAGTGCGAGTCTCTCAACTCTACCTGCCTGCCTGCCTGCCTGCACTGCACCTCAGCGATACGATACCAATTCATGCCGTGCAACGCATGTGTCTATAATTTTGGGGCGTCAACTTCTTCTCTCCCCGCACTACGAAAAACGCGGCTGGCACCGCACTGGCCCTCTCTATGGATTAATTTATAAAGAATTCGACGAACGGAACCAGAAATGGTACACGGAAAATAATGTCGTGCTAACCCTTCACATTCATTATTCACGAGCATAATTGCCACGACAAATCCGTCTAAGCACATCTTTGCACGAGCAGTTCACCACTCCTCGTGCTGGCCTCGACTTGTCTCATGCCTCATCAAATATGAATGGGCCTCAATCGGCAGCTCGCAAATGGGAGCTCGACAGGACACAGCACCGCAAATGCGAATGTCAATACGCGAACCGTTGAAATGAAGAGAAAATTGTCGCAGCAGACTTCAAAATGACACCGCCTTGACTTGAGATGGACAGAGGGCCAAGCCAAGCCGCCAACGCTTGCATGATGAAATAATGTTGAAAGGGTCTCACCTGAGAGCGTTGCCTTGAAGAGTGCGACAATTTCGAAAGCAGCCAGCCAATCACCAATTCTTATGCCAATAACTTGTGCTTGAGTCTTGAGTTGATTGAGACGCCTGAAACTTTGAATAATTTATGCAATGAATAATGCAGAAGAAGTCATTACGACTGGGCTGGGCAGGGCAGGGCAAAGAAAGGTGAAACATCATCGCAATGCATGCAATGCAAACCAATTTCGTAATTCGTAATGGTATTTGGCATGAATTTACAATTTATTTGCGTCATTTGAGACCGTACAGTGCAGTGCGTCTTACAAGCGTACAAATTGCTTTGACCATACTTCAAACCAGAGGTTGAGGCTCGGCATTTACGTCTTGAGTCGGAATTTCGAAATCATTGCCGTACAAGTAAGAAACGCAATGATGCGTGACATGCACACTACACAGACCATTGTAGCATTGGCTGAAGAAGGTTTAGATTCAAAATGGTTGTTCTTCAGAGATCGTGATGATTTTCAAGTTATTCTATCGAAACAATGCCTACACAAGGCATAAAGCAAAGCAGCAATAGGAAAGGGTTAGAAGGTCAGGATAAAGTTCCACCCTTTGGCGCAGAAGAACATGGACGAACAACCACGCAACATGAACTCGTGCATAAACAATGTACGAGTACAAAGGACAGACAATGCACAGCATTGTTTCAAGAATTGAGGGATGAAGATGAAATCCCAAAGGCAGCAGATCATGCAAGAAGGCAGAACGCAACCCAAAGTAGAAATTGTGCCTGAAGCAGTTCGACATTCTGTGACAAATTTAAGAGTTTCAAGAAAAATGGCTCATGAGTTGCTTTCCAGCAGCGAAAAAGACGACGAGCAGGCAAAAAGAAGACAACGAACGATTAAAATTAAAGAAAGACGCGACGTGCGTTTTGTATTCACATTTTTTATTGCAGCGAGGTTTCTATTCTTATTCTTATTTATTGTTATTATAATTTTTTATATCAAAACGCTAAGCCAAAGCCAAGTCTTTTCCTCGTCTTGTGCCGTGCCTACGCTGCTTTCGCTCCTGTTTCACCGCGCGCAGTACAGTAAAGAAATTTTCCACACTTGGTTGGAGATCAATTGTTCTCGACGGAAATGCGCCGTCTTATTCCATTTTTTGTCCATCATTTTTTCGGTATTGTAATTGAAGATTCCATTGTTCACCCGGATTTCCACTCTTTCTCTATTTTACTCCACTGTGGCTGCGACGGGCACGTTGGCACAATAAACGTTGGAACAGCAGAAAATCAGACAGCCTTCTCATGAGCTCCATGGCACTTGGCGTAGGGTTCTGATTCAGTTTTAGTTTTAGCCACCGACTGATGACTGCTTTCAGACTTTAATGGATTTTGGGTGCCAAAGAAGCACCCAAAATGTGGTAAAAACTCGATCACATCGCTCATCGCTTTCCATCATCAACTCATAATCACTCGTCATCGCCCAGCCAACTTCATACTTTTGGGGCGCGGAAAAAATCACTTAACTAAATTTTTATATAAATACTTCATCGCCTCGCTTCTGTGATTGATTCTGAATGTGCACTTTACTGAATCGAATCACAAAGTCTCTCCTACCGGCGAAACTGTGAACGATTTACCATTATGAATTTGCCATTACCTGCCCGCACATTTTATGGCTTTTAGAACGACATTAGTCTTGGTCGTGATTGTTGTACGTGTTCGACGGCTCTATTAATATTTCCTCCGTGTTGTCTCTATCTGCACATAATAATTGCGAGACAAGACCAAGCAGGCGAAGTTGCTCTGAACCGTGAGTACAAAAGCATGTTGACTGAATGCACAGCAATAAATACACAATAAATCATTCAGTCTACTCCACAGGTATATCAATATCAACAATGGGCATGGAAATGAATTACTTCGTCTTGCCATTGTGTATTGTTGATAGTTGATGGCTGTGGGTGCCATAAACTGAATCAACACGGCCATTGTCGTTATGATTATTATTGCTTTTAGCTACTGGAATTTAAATGCAGGAATGCCACTCAAACCAAGCACTAATGAATCTTAATACTCCGGCCGCGGCACAACAATTATCATTATCATTATTGCCCATTCTTATTTTCGACGACGCGGTCTTGATACGGCGTACGGGTTTTATGATTTAGTGGATTAATACATAAACACGGCGACCAAAGAGCCTTCAGCTTTCACAACGAGTGCGCGGCCGCCGTAATGAAGATTTTAATGCACACTGCCGCCGTTATCGCGTTTGTTATCTTTATTTAACATCATTTAGTTAATGATGATCGTAATAATGGAGATTCTTGTAATAAAATTATCTGATAAGCATTCATCCGTCTTGACTCTTGACTTCGACAGACACTTAAAGGACGGCACTCAGCATTTCCTCTTGCTTAATGGAAGTTTTGGTACCACTGAGCAGCTCGAGCTCGAATTCTCGTTCTCACATTAGTCGAATCTGTTTGCGCTGCAATAAAATCACTCACGATTCACAATCACGACGTTGTTTTCGTGTTCGCTTGACCTCAGCGGCGAACAAATCATTACAGCTCATTAATACATGATAAGATCGATAAATGGGTGCAGTGCAGAGCCATGAATAGTCCATGGTAATGAGTAAGAAGCACAGACACCCTGCCAGACACGAGTGCAGGGTTCAAATGTTCAAAAAAGATGTAATCATAATTACCGAGAGATGAAAGCGGATTTCTTTCAGTTGACTGGAGTGACACAATAGAACGTCAAATGATGATGCGGAACACGCGGCCAGGCACTGCACTGCCCGTTGACAGAATTTTATTGAAAATCAGGTCCTGTTCTGTGTACCGAGCTGCGCACCGTGCGATATGGGAAAATTCTCTTACTTGAGTTCACGGTGCGCGTACGCTCGGGAACGACACAAAATAGAGCATCACAGCAGCAGCGGTAGTGGCAAGTCGCAGTCCTCAACAGGTGGTCTTCATTTATCATCATCTTCATTCAGGAAAATCGCCGTCATGTTCCTATAAATAAATGTTCTCACGTTTCTTGCCGCTGATGCTGGGCTGCGACTCGGCCGGCTTTTCTCCTCTCTGCTTCCTTATTAATTCCATCCAACAGCAACAACAATGAGACTTGTCTCTTCGGAGCCCCGAGTCAAAGTCGTCTCTTTAAAGGAACCAACAGCCAGCAACAACAGTAAGGAAAAAGACCAGCAGCGATTTCACATTCATACGAAGAAAAGATTTATCATATTCGGAGTACGTGCACAAAAAATTGGACTTTTACACCTCCGCTGTCAGCCCGGCTCGGTGTTGTTGTACTTTGTTGTTCTGCTACTGTTGCTGGGACTCAGTCAGGCTTTGAATGAACTTCTTTGCTTTGCGAGTCGCGAAAAGTAGAAGGCAAATTGCACGAAACATTTTTATATTGCTTTCGCCTCGGCCTGGCCATGGCTTTCGGCGAATCTTTCATTTCTCAATCTGTCTCAATATTTTTTGCTCGCCGGCAATTACCGCCTGTGCTGCACAGTAGCAAATCACTCGACCGACCGACCAGACTCTGCACGCTAAAGTGTCCGGCCACTAAATTAACGTCCGCTCAAGTCCAACTCCAAGACAGTTACAAATTTATTACGAGAATATGGCAAGTATGCATGTAAGTACGGAAATTCGGCAATTTTTTGCGAAGAAAAGGCTTCAAAGCGAGTTTGCCGTCTCCGTACGAACCTGCGGCAGGTCTTTGTCCAATTTCTGCAAACTTTTGCAGTCCCTTCAGTATCGATCATTTACAAGTAGAAGGTAAAGTATATAGCACGTTTACAATTTAAATGAGTACTGGGGCCCAAAAATACAAGCCAGGAATTGCCAACTGCGCATTCAATAACGGCGTCAGTTCAAAGAAGATCCATTGCTCATTATTACTGCTCGTATAGCGATCCTATACATAATTAATGCACTCATTCCACATGTTAATGGTAATGCTCTTATTTTGAACAGTTCGAGTCAAAACACAAATATTATGGGTGCATGAAGACGAACTCGAACGCGTTCACATACGCTGTCATCAATTTCAATTGGGTTGCTCCAAGCTTCGGCGGCCTCGAGTTAATTGTTTCGGTCGCTTCACCGTCGCCTTCGTCCTGAATAATTTAAGCCAGCCAAGAACTGGTAAACTGCATAAAATTATGGTGATTCGGCGAGTGTGAATGCGTATTATTTTAGTCGGCCATGCATACCGCCAGTCAGTCACCGTGCTCGCTCGCTCGCATGCACGGAGCTGTAACACGTAACCTCCTTGTGATGCGATTCAGTCTGAGCAGAGCTGAGCAGACTCACGAGTCCTAATGAGCGCAGCGAACAGCGATAGCGAAGAAGGAGTGACAACAATTTCAATGATGATGAAACCGTGAGTGGGACGAAACTTTTGAATACATTTTTCCACTCTGCTCGACTCGACTTGTTCACTTGTTACATTGTCGGAAGAAATTTTCAGTATCGACATCTTCGAGTTGCTTGGCGTGGCTTTTTTCTCTTCGCCTTTAAATCTCAACTCTTTTCGCTGCTTTTTTCCCAGCCACATTATAATTCTTCTCATCGCACACCACGTACGAGACATTCATTCGAGGCACGCAGCATCGACTTCTGGGCAAAAGTCTATAATTTTGTGGAGACACAATTTCTGGCGCCTTCTCACGCCAAACGCCAACCGAATGCATGTGAACATGCACTGAACTCGGTCTGGGCTCGCCTCGGCGCTGCGCCTCCATTCATACGTGTATGCACGGCGGCAATAATAATGATAATATGCAACAACGCGAGACATCATCGCCATTGCCACTGCCACGTTGCAGTGTCTTACAGTTTATTGAGATCGCATTGGACATTTTTACGTTTTTCAGCAGACTGCGCAGTGGCAGAATCCAAGCAACTCAATTTGAGGGCCTTCTACCAGTGCTTACCCTTACTCGGATGTTGCCTGCTGCAATGTGCTACCGATTTCCAGCGAAGAGAGGAAAGGCTTGTACATTTTTGCTGACTCATTTCACAGAATCACCCATGAAATTGACCATTTTCCGCTTTAACTGCAATAATTTGTTCAATTGCGGCAACAACACACAAAACCGAACCGGCACTGCACCGCCTCATTACGAGTGGTTGTCTTTGCTACTTTGTCTCGCATGGCTTTGCTGTCTTAACTTCAAATGTCATCCGATGCGAGGAGATGCAGTGACCGTGGTATTCGCAAAAGAAGGATTCAATACAGGCTGAAGGGTCTGCGCTCACCGTAAATTACTTGAAACAATAGACAACAGCTGTGCATGGACAGAAAACGCAGACACTCAAGGCTCGGCCTCTTCCTCGATGGACACTAATTATAATTTACGACGACTGGCTTGGCTTCTGCCGCCGTTATTGCCGCTTCTGCTGCTGCAATCAAACCAAGGCACTGATTAATTCTGTCCGGAGTGGAGAGTCAAGAGCTCTTCGAGACCGAGACCATCTTGCATGCTGCTGCGCTGTATTTCGTCTTGCAGCAACGGCAACCGTGATTACAACGTACGCGCGACGAGATCGAGAGAGAGAAATACGGGAGAAAAATCATCGGATATTTGTAATATCATAAAATGGGGAAGATGATTATGATGGGATGAACTCCGTGCCGTAATGTCACGGCTGGGCTAGACTAGGTAGAGGTTGCCCTCAGGAGGAGTCAGAGTGTATACTTATAAAATATATTTCCAAACAAACCATTCGCTTACGAATGCGCAGCGCAGCGACCGTCCGTCCGTGCTGGTGTCTGTTGTCTCATCATAATGGTATTAAGGAATTGGATGGCGCTGTCCTTAATGATAACTTTTGATCCGATCGGATCTGGCCAAAGAGTTTTCGTTTTTCCAGATGAAGATGAACCCAAAGAAGACTAGAACCAGAGCCCAGGCTCGCGAGATCTTGCCTTGCCTTTCAAATTATGCTGTGCTGGCGGAGCTGGAGAAATTCAGAGGAAGAAGTCCGCCGTCGTCGTCCAGAACACCGCGCAGAGACGCGATGAACATTAAACAACTATAAAATATATGTAAGTACACTAACCCAACAATTACGCATCCTACCAATTTTTATGTTGAACCTAAAATTAAGGAAAGTCTTGAAATGAATGGCGCCGTCTTCCCTTTGGCAAACGCAGGCGATGCGGTGAAGTGATCAACAAACGAAAAGGCAAAGCCAGAAAGCAGCCAGGCTAAAACAGAAGGCAACGACAACCGGCAGTCGGCGGCCCAGATTTTTATATCAAAGTAATTCGCGTCTTAGTTTCGCCTTTGTGTCTTCAGAGAGATTGTGATTTGCCAAGTATTCGCGAAAATTTCGCAATTTTGATCCGAGATGTCGAAACTCCACATGAAAAGATCTTTTACTCAATTCCACCAGAGACACCGCCGCCGCCGTGAAAGAGCACAAGGATTTTATTGCCACATGCAAGCCGCAGTAAAACCGAAGCCAAAGCCACCGGCTTTCAGCCAAGCTGAGAGCAGAATCGTCGACGGTGCGGTGCCACAATCACACAGAAACAAATTCAACCCTTTGAGACTCTGAGAGGCTCATAAAGAGGAATTATTATGACGAAGACTAATGACCGTAATAATAACAGCAACAGCAGAATTCTTGTATCTTTTCTCTCTGCCGTCAAAGTCGAGGAGAAATCGGAACAATGAGACAAAACTTTGCGCTTTGCGAGCTGCGACTGCAGCACGGCCGAACCGCATTTCGTTTTATGATTATGTAATATTCAGGCCAAAAATATTTCTTCGATCATCATCGCAATAAAATAATAAAGTTTCCGAGCCGAGTTTCCTGTGCAAGGGGTGCGAAGAAAGGGTTACGTGAATCTGTATCGTGGATCACGGCCCGAGATTGATATCATAAAAATATAGACTAATAACAACTTACATCTTGAGACTAATTCACGAGGACCGGGGCAGGAATACAGATGATCTTTTTAATAATCGACATCGACCCGCTTCTCAGGAACCCACTAGATAGGACGCTAGTTTACCACATTTTTTGATTTATTCTCAAGTGGAGCAGTAATTATCATTATAAATGGCCTGATGAGAGTCCCACTTCGAAGTCTCAGGTAGCTGAGAATGTAGAAGGGAATAGAAACGAATATAAATAGGACCGAGGTTGTAAAAGTTTATAATACGAACAAGGCTACGAAGACGAGTAATTGTAAAATGCTTATCATTATGAATACAGATAGAGAAATGGAGCGTCTTCAGCCGAAGTCGCTCCAAGAAACTAAATTCGGGTGCTTTTTACCTTTGCTACCTGGATTAAGAATTAGCTTCGGGATTCATTATTCTTGGCAGGACCTGAGTCGCTTGGATGGCAGTGCCTCGCAGCCAGAACAACGGAGCTTTTTGTGAAACCTATATTTAAATGAAGCGGACACTAAATATGCACTCTCAAGCTACTGTTGTAAAAATTTACTTAAAGTTATAAATACGAATAATAAGATTCGATCGGCTTTGTCTTACTTAACTGAAGGATGGCGACAGATAGACCAAAAGAGAATTCTACGGGACGTGTCGTCTTTAAAATTAGTTCCTGAAGAAATACCGAAGAGAAACCACGGAGACTTACAGGAAAATGTCTTCACTGCGTTGCAGGACACGCATCAATTTAATTAAGCATGGCGAATTCAGCATAATGCAACTAAACAAAATCTGCTCTTGGTGTGTTTCGATGTGACGGTGTGTTCATGTATCGCTGGATGAAGTAGTGAACCAAGGGACTTGACAGATTGACGACAAAACATGAGAACATTGTTCTAATGAAGCATTCCTTTTCACTTCTTTCCTGGGACGACTTTCATCCCAAGCATGACCAATCGTTGCACTTTGTTGCTTGGGATTGTCAGTTGAAGCCTGGCGACAAAAATGTGACAAAGGCTTTAGAGTAGTGCTTTTCGCAATCTTTCTTTCGACGTTGCAAAAATAGCTTGTGCCCACACCGGTTCCGATATTTGCAGTATAATAATTATAGCCAAATTATTAGACTTTCCAGAATCGTACCTCATTTGTATGAACGGCTCTTGGCGCGCAGCACGTGCCGAATTTATGCAATTCGATTGTAGCGGCTAATTTACTTCTACCACACCGCCTGCGCTCGCACTTGGAACTCTAGGCATAAAGTGCTTGGTTAAGTGTTCTATTGTTCTTGGAAATCGTGCACACTCGTGCCTTTTGTTCCAGTGAAACAAAAACCAATCAATAGAAGCAATCATAAACCAGTGCAGCACATCGCTGACAGCGCGTGGTAGAAATGCATTCACCGGGCTGTGGGCTCGTCTCAAGTACGGGCTGGTACTTTGGACGTTCGTGTGTCGTGCCTTATCCAGCGCATGCCATCCGATTATGATAACGTCAAATGAATCCGCACGCAATGTCGGCCAGGGCAGCGGACTTGAAATAGAATTCATAATTTTTGCATATCACTTGTCATCTCAATGTGATTCTTTGGTTCTGTCATATTTTGGTGGCTCATATTTTTTATTTTAAGACTCACTACAAGGCGAACCGGTGACAATAAGTTAGTCTTCCAAGAGTCGAATCATGTAACGGACAAAATACTTTAAAATCGAAATCCATTGAAAATATATGACCAAGCTTTTAAAAAAGTGTTGACATTTCCCGAGTATTTCTTCCTTTGTGTTTCTGTCCGAATTTAAAGTGTGTTATACATACGACTATTAACGTATCTAATGAAGGGGTTATGAAATAGATTTCTCCTTCAATTTTACGCCTGCTGGCAGCATGCAGGTACTTTGCATGGCGTATTGTCGTGTTTTGTGCGGGGTTTGCACAATATCATGCTTCATGACAAAAGAGCGAAGAGCTTCCAAGCATAAAAGAGGTTAAATAGAGGAGAGAGCAGAGCACCGGAAGTCGGTTCTCATATTTCAATTCGATTCATGTTGAAAATCGTATTCATGCAAAGTATTCGCTAAGGGTCATTCAAAAATGCGTGCGTGGTGTGCACTTTGGTCACAGAAACTGCCTCAGCAGTCGAGTGACGGGGAGTCGAGTTGAGTCCTTTTGTTCGCTGTCTGCTCCACGTGCCAAAAGGGTTACACATTACAAATTCCGAGTATTATTGTCGTGTCCTCATGTCAGATGCCAAAACCCGAACTGAATCATGCTCACGCCTTACCTCTGTCTCGCAATTCACCTGGCCTGCAGCGCGGACTGCGAACGCGTACGCACAATGGCTGGACGGTGGACCCTTTCCCATTATTCCAAACAAAACATAAATAAACTGGCATTAGCTTGATGCTTGTCGAGTGCATGAACCGGTCTTCAAATAATAACCGTCACCCACGCGTCGTCGACAAATGCCATTCCTGTAATGTGTCTATTTATGATTTCATCTCGATTCAAACAATCCCTTTCATTTCCTTTACTATTGATTTTCATACAAAGTTCGGTTTAACTTAAAAATCTGTCAATGCTTTTGCCCGTGTCTGTTATGTTGACACATCGGTTCTCGTTACTGCCTTCGACCGGACCAGGTTGGCTTGTTTGCTTTGCCCACGCAGTTGGTTTGCTTGTTCTGCATCGTCTGCAACTTCGAACCGCGGATTGTTTGCTTCCACTTTATGTAAATATGCTGTGCGAATGAAATTTACCATGTTGGAGAAGGTTAATCAGTTCCAGGCTCATGTCAAGCACATTTACAAAAGTTTGACGAATTCAAGACATGCTACGCCATACATTATGCATAAAATATGATCAATACTCGCTCGTGGTGGCGATGTTAAGAATGTTTACTTAGTTTATTAAAATTATACACGGCTGCATAACCGTCAGTCCGCGCCTTGAATAATTCAATGCACTATTCATTAACGAATTACGATACGCGAGCGATGGACAGTGTAGATTACTGCTAATGGCCACCAGGGCAGAGATTCCGCATTATCCCTAATAACCTGATCGGCTTGTAGTCCTATTTGCTATTTTAGAATGCCATAAATTTTAAGAGCTTACAATTTACAAGTTAAGGAGCACGAAAATTACTGCAAATGGCAAGGCAAATACAAACCCGCAGCCGACATTACCATTTTGTATGCCAGGGTAAAGGGAACAACTCGAAACATAGTCAAATACAGCGCTGTTTTGTTCATGTTCGTATTTATTGTATTGGTAGTGGACTTGTTCCAATTCCAATTTGCAATTATCCCTGAAGTATGTTTAAGTTTCAAGTTTAAATACAAAACAGTATTGTGAAGGCCCATTACCTGCATAATTGGAGTTTTGGTCGACCCAGACCGAACAAGAAAGGCAGAATAGACGACCAACTTGCTGGCAAGCTCGAATGATTGGAAATCCATGAATATTTAAAGCATTAATGACTCTAATTGCGAAGCGGTCTTACATTTGCCTTGCCTTTCTCACAATTCGTGCAGTTTGGAGCTGAACCACGAAACCTAAGAAAACGGACACTCATTTCTGCTTCTTGACGTCGTTCTTGACAAAATTACGCAAGCTTCGTCTCTTGCGTGCAAACTCGAAGGTGAAGGTGTGACTGTTGTTTGATTGGATGCGATTCGGATCTTTCTTGATGCAATCTCCAACTTGCAAGCTCAGTTGTAAATTGTGAAATATTAAGAAAGTTTAAAATCAAGCTAAGCTCATTCAGGATACTATTTTATTCCGACGCCTTTCGCATGCAAATGGGACGAGATTGGCCGACGATAGTCCGCAATGATAATTGAAGCTTACACAAATACGAGAACGGCGAACCCAAGCCGAATGACTGCTGCTCAGCACAAAGACCCAAACAATGATTGCTAAATTATTCACGATGTGATGAATTAGCTTTCAATATTCGTATCTCGTATTGCATTCGAATGTGACTGTGGCGGAGGCGAGGACGAGTAATGTATTAAATTTTGCACTGCGCCCTGCTCATACACATCGCTTAATAATTCTCGTGTAATAAACCCACTACACCAGGGCTCGGCGAGAGCACAGACGATGATGAGCAGGAGCAGCACAGTGCGCAGAATAATTCAGCTCGCATTCTGTGTTTCGTGCTTAGAAACGAACCAAGTTTGGCTTTAGCTTGGCCTGGCTTGGCTTTCTTTCCTTTTTCTTCTTCGTGTGATACGCCCAGCCAAATTATAGGGCAAAAGGCAACAGAAAAGAGAAAACGGAATGGAAAAAGTTTCCATGGAAGTTGTACGACGGGCGCTGCCCCGCCGCCGTGCCGCCGTCGAGCCGAACCGTAAAGCAGCTCACACACCCACACGTTTACATCTGTCGCGCCGCACCGCCTCGTACCTTTGCTTTCATGATGCAGTGGCCCTTCGATGATAGCAACATGATTTTGGCTTGTATCATGAATACAAGATGCGAACACGATACATGAAGCTGCTGCACATCTATGATGACAAACAGCGATGGGCGAAAATGCAGGCATACGAGAGGATGAATAGGCTAAATTCGTAATAGTAATGGGCTTATTTGTCACACGGTCGAGCTGTATCGTAATTGGAGATCATGTTTCAATCGGCTTAATCAGATGATATCGGATAACAAGTTGTTTCGTCTTTGCCTTCGTTAATTAATTTCTATTCAAAGGTCGTTATCGTCATCGATTACGTGTGCATGGCATGTGCATTGGAAATTCGGCTTTGGGATTGAATTTTCAGTGAGTTCGCAAGGAAATTTTAGTTTTTGGATCGAATAGACATTTTGACATCTCGGCGCGTCTCCGTCGTCGCTGAAGCTGTCCATCACTCGTGTTCCCTCTCTATTGTTGGCTCTTTCCATCTAAACCCAGTCAACTGAAGTCAGTCTACATCAGCGACTTGTCATATTACAAGTCGCACAGGATTGGTCGTCACGATAATCCTTCATTCATTCAGATCTCATATCCGTTGAGTGACGTGTATCGTTTCTGTTTTTGAACATGTTTGAATGTTTGCATGATCGACATGGCCTGACTGACCGGACTTCCATGGCACGGCACGGCATGGCAGGACCTATCTGTCCATTTAGGCAGGCAGGCAGGCAGACAGGCTGGGCTGTTGCTCTTACCCACAACAATCATATCATAATAGTAATATTACTATTACTGGCGGACAGTACTACGATGACTGTTACCCAAATACCACCAAATGTTATTTATTGCTACACATGCACAGTACGAAGCAAGGCACGACCGGAATATTCATTTCAGGATCGCATGGCACGGCACGGCAGTGGTGGTGGTGAATAATATTTTGTTCGCCTCGTGATATGAAAGGTTATCAACATGCGATGCCATGCAAACTAGGCATAGCAGGCAGGGAAGGCAGCAGAAATGGAATGGGAAGTTGAGAAAATAAAAATCTAGTCATGTCATGTCATACAAGGTTAACTCCCAGTGTCAATCATTTTCTACTCCTGCATACATCGTGCTCGTACGCGTACGCATCCACTGCCATGCAACAGTACTCGTTTCATTTCATCACATTCATCCTGTATGCATGCATTTGAAGGTTCAACCTCAAAAATCTTCAAGTTATTCAAGAAGAGCGAATTCTTCAGTCAGTGCAGGGTGATGGCAAAAAATTCATTGTGAAATTATTAAAATCCTACTCGACTAGCAGAGATGTATCGCCTGTAACGCGTAACAGCGTTGATGAACCAGCTTGCTCGCATGACCACGAAAGCCTAGATAGCGTAAAGTTGAAGTTGAAATCAATCCAAAAATCCTCACGAAGTGGGCAACGGCAACCACGTGTCGCGGTCGTTCGTCGTCTTTCTATAATTAATTGAATGCAAAAATTATGCAGATGAGTCGCGAATCGTGAGCAAGTGAATCTTGCGCATTGTATTCCAAATTTCGGACTTTAATACTGTTTTCTGTAGCAAATTAAACTCGTACACGTACAACATAACATAATCGGGAACAAAGATCCGACTCCGATGGAGTACAAGTACGACACACAAAGGAACTAAGAACAGCGGGGGCTGGCAGAGGACCCCTCTTATCATTATGATGATGATTCTTGCTGATTTGATAACACATTTGTCTTGGCTAAGGGCTAGGTTACGGTTATCCTACACGGGACTCTAGCAGACTACCAGCTACGCACGTTCTTAAATACATTGTATACAATTAAACGAGAGTTAAGTTGGATTTGGAATGATGAATTCACATAATGCACATTTAAAACCTTAACTTACTTTACGTACGTGGCTGCAGATGTACTTGACGTACTGATAGACTTAACAGTAGTAGTGTATTTGTAGTTGGGTTTGTTTTGTTCTTGCCAGGATAAATTGATAAATTGTGGAATGCGCAGGACACGACCGACCGACAAAGTTTAGGTTCTTACACACGGAGTTAGACCTTAATTAGCTTTACGTGCGGTCGGCATTCGCCACAGTTCATTCAGGAGCCTGTGTAGTAGTCGATTGATTCTTTAGTTTAGGAATGTGTTAGTGTCTATGTGAGAAGCCCCGAGTGGTCCTGATGGTACCAGTGGTACTGGTACGGGGCTTGATGACCTACGTGTTGAAGGCTGGGGTGCGGCGGCGGGTGATGAGGGTGGTTGCCGCCAGGGATTCCCATTCCAGCAGCTGCGTGAGGAGGTACTTTCATATCCCAAGGAGACACTGGAGATGAGCAACTGGCCTGCAAATGAAATAATCATACGTCAGTTTGGTGCTTGCTTGGTTCTCGGCCTCTGTTTGTTTGTATTGGCTAAAAAGCTACGGGTTTTGATGATTGGACAGCAAATAACTTGATTGAATAAAGAATTTATGTTTCGTAATAGTTTTTTGTGGTCTCGCCATTCAGCTCGCCACAAAAAGAAGGATTTGTATTGTCACAACTAAGCACTATCTACGCTGAAGTCAAAGCCGACGGGAGCATGCAAGTGTGTCCACACGCAAGCCCGAACGAAACAAAAGAAGGACCTTGGGCCGATTTGGGCCACTTTATTGTTGTGACATGAGATCAAATCAAAACTCGCCACACCACATGCAACGTCGGCATCGGCAATGGACAAACAACAAGCTGATCTCGTGAGATGCGGGCTCGAAAGTGCATGACGTGAAATATGAGGATAAAATTGCAATTTACCTGCGACTGGTTGCTAGGATTATTATTCGGTGGCGGAGGACTCATATCACCAGGCTGAGACGGGAACGAGTCCGGTGCTTGTGGGCTCATCGTCTCGTTTGAGTTCTCTTGCTGAAGCGACGGCTGATTAGGTCCTCCTGATTGTGCTTGGGCAGCTTTCATCAACTTTTTGTACTTACTCCGGCGATTTTGAAACCATATCTTTACCTGCAAGAAATAAATCAAGTGCTTGATTATTTGTTTGTGTTGCGGTTGGTTTGTCATTTCAAACTGGTTCATGTGCAGAGACTGGAAAATCTACCACACATAATTACGGCATGATCACAAGTTGAATTGCCATTGCGTGTGACCTTCGTCTAAATACTCACCGCATGTCAGACTGTCGAATCTCGTAAAAATTTGATGTCAAATGAAGATCACATGCGCAAATCAGAGGAAGCCGACAGAAATGCGAACTTAGAGTGCTCGTAGTAACAAAAATCTGAGTCGCTGGCACACTCATACAATCGCCAATCGCAATGCATGGCGCATGAATCTGGGATTCTGTGGTCACAAAACGCTGTAGTCATTTAAATCGAGTTTGTAACTGCAATCATTTTCCTGTGTAAAGTGCAATTAGCACCACGCTCATTTCCTATTCCTCTTGTTTACTCCTACACTTGAACTCAGGTATCAAGCAGAAGCTGTCAAGAGCGAAGCGTTGATGTGAACAAATAATGAATGAGGTGAGATTACAAAATGATCATTTTTACGTGAGTAACTCGTAACTCGTAACGTAACGTAACGTAACGCGCACACGGGAAAGTCCTCACTTTACTTTATGAACTCTTAATTAAGGCGGCTATTAAATGCAGCTCGCTCAGCTCTGACTCGAGATTATGGTGCAGGTAGGTTTACATGGTTTAATGGGTATTATTACCACTACTATAATTCTATCCCCATCACCATGCATGCCCTGCATTGCATTGCATTGCTGCATGGTATCATTTGCTAATTTGATGCTTATCAAAACTCGTTTCCCTGTACACTTGCACTGGCATTAAAGTAAGCGCATTAAAATCATCTGAAAACGTGATCGTAGAGACGTGAGTGTGAACTGTGAATTCAAATTGCAAAATATTCTCGCGCCGCACCGTTCTGTCCGTCATTCTGACTCTGACCTTTACCTTTGCGAAAAAAAAAATTACAAAATTCAAGAGAAAAGGAAACGCTCGGCTGGCAATGCGAAGCATATTTGGCCAAAATTATAGTCTTTTGAGCAGTGAGCATTGCACGCATTGCAGTGGATCTTCGTTGCGCGGGCGTGTACGCGCCCGTGCACTCATTCAGACAACGCAGAGACGCGTCTTCGTCTTCTGCGTTTTCACACAAGACAAATTTCCTGCGCCGTTCTTCTCCACTCTGAAGCCCGGCTTATCAGCTGTTCATCTCTCGAAGGCAATCAGTCAAGTTCAGGCATATGCGAGTAACTCTCAAGCGTACTTTTCAATCATGAAGTGGAGAGCACGGTGAAAACAGCGAGAACAAGATTCAAGAGCGACTTCCGTTTTGTTTTGTGTCCATTAAGCAGGTAAACCCTCAAATATGCATTTATCGTTTATTGTTACCAACTTGTTGTGAAGATGATGAATACGCGTACAAGAATGAAATGCACTCGAGTGTAATGGACGGGAAAAGAGAACAGCAGATGCACCAGCATGCAATGGCCATTTATCATTCAGTTAACACGTACTCACTGGCCCAGAGTTGAATAAAAGTGAAAGTGGTTTCTTCACTGAGCCCACACGGCTGATCAGGCGTTTTACATTTTGACTTCGAGCAAGAGCCACACGCTTATTGACAGTTCGGAGCCAAACTTTTCACTATATTTAATGGTCTTTAGTCTGAAGTCACGAGCTTACAGAGTTAACTTGCCCTTACGACGTTGTGAGAAATACTCGTCGAAAAGCAATTTGTAATCCACCTCACTAAAGCGCAAAGCGAGTGTTTAGAGCCCATCCATTTAGTAAAACGAGAATTTTCATTATCATTTAATCGAACACTTTTTATACCTTCTCGTGCCTGCGTTTCCACTCGCAACTCGAACCCACGAAATGAAAAAAGTTGAAGAGTTCGCCTGGTTCTGGTCTGAGTGACTGCCTTGGTGAAGTGAAAGAATGAGAATGCGGCGCATAGGACGATGGTCATAAAGTAGCAGTCTGCTCTTGGACTTGGACTGAATGCTTCCTGAACACATGTCAGTAGCGAGCAGTTCATGTTGCAAATCGAGTTCTCAAGGAAACTCAGGTTGGATGGATGCATTTTTTATATCAACTTTTAAAATCTTTATCTTGTGTCTGTGTGTTTATAGCGGAAACCATATTTCCATTTCCAAGTGGGACTCTTTCACAGCCAGGGAGCAGCGCAGCACAGCACAGCTTCATTAGAAGGGTCGTAAAAGCCCTCAAGAAAAGAATGCACAAGCAGCGGCGCCTGGGCGGGTTGCTTCCCTTTCGATGATGATTCGTAACATCCTTTGATCATGATGATGAGCCAGAAATCATAAAATGATCACTGAGACGGAGAGACATGGAATAAGAGTTGGACCGTAGCAGCCGTGGTTTTGGCGCTGAGACACATTAAATAGCCTCAGCCTCGACGCCCGACGCGTCAGAGCCAGCATGCATCAAAATTGAGTGCCAGACACTAAATTGAGCTTCGGACTTGCAACTTTGCAAACTCAACTGCATAAGCGTATGTTAATTGAATGTGCGCATTCGCTTTCGTGTTGAATCTGATCTGCCCACAACTACTGGACGATATTCCCATAAACAAATAAAATATACGGGCTGTTTACCCTTATTATTAATCTCAGCTCTGGTACAAAATTACAAGAAGTGGGGATCGGCCGACCGAGTCCGTAGAGGAAAAGTGTCTCGGTGGTGACAGAGAACAAGAGAGGTGTGACTGATCATTTGTATTGAGACAAGGCCGAATCGTAAAGGTCCAGCCCAGGCGCCTTCAATGAGAAACTAACCTAAGGGAAGAAGACCACAAAAAATACGACACAAAAAACGGACCTTTTGCGGTTCATTCGTGCAATGCGGCGGTGCGGTGGTGGAAAGGACAGTCAGACGTAGAATCATAAGCGCATTATTATGACCGCTTAAAATTATTATGGTTTACTTGTGCGCAGGTATTACAATAACCAAAACAGACAATAACGTAATAATAATGAGGTAATAGTCCGAAGCGCAAGAGAAGGTCCATCCGCATCTTCCGAGAAAAACCTCAACAGAAATTTCACTCTCACCGCCACGCAAAGGCGAAGGCACCACACACGTTCAACTTAAATTATTACTCTTGTTTTTCCGAATTCGACGGTCCGCTCCGCACTCCGCCGGCGCGCTGTTGATGACGGTAATGATGAAGATGAGTGAGAGCATCCTTTGATCCTAACCCTACGCAACCCTTTACGACTATGTCTGTGACTCTGACCGGCCGGCCCTCACTCAAAGAAACACGAAACACGATCCGACATTGCGTCCGCCTGCCTTTTGCTGTTAACCCTTCAAATAATTATTATTGATCCTTTATGGTCGAGATCAAGAGTCAAGAGTCAACATCAGCATCCATAACAGCATTATCATCATCATCATCAGCATCACGGGGTCGGGCCCTGCCCTAGTCTGTCTTTTCACCTGTAACGTCTGTCTGACTCAGTCTGAACCAAAACCAAGCCAAATCATCAACCCCTTTTCTCTTTCACTTCGTGGGCACAGGTTCACCCCGTGCCAATGCCTTTGCTTTATGTTCGTTCTACACATTTTTAAATTTCGCAAACCTACACTGTGGCTGTGGACTTCACAGAGAACAGCGAAACGTCAAAACCACCAAGGCAAAAAATTAAAATTCAATTCTGCTGACGTTCGCCGTTCACGTCTCTCATGAAAGAGTCCAAACAGGTTTCATCTCATTTTTGACACTCCTTTTTTGAATCTTTCGCTACATTGTCTGCCACGGCTCGACTCGGCCGGGCTGTGTTGCTGCCGTATTGTGCCTGCACGATGGCAGGCACGTAAATAGTAATTAAAAATCTTCCAAACCACAATAAAAAAATATGCTCATGCTAAAACCAACATAAACACGGCAATACGTGTAATCTGCATCGTGCTGTGTATTAGTTCAATGGGTTAGTACTGACCAGTAGAACCAGAACCACTGACAAGCGTTACAAGGCACAGGAGCCGGCTTGGTCTGAGAAATTTCGTGCACAGTGCACAAGTACAAGACTCATGTGTCACTCTTCAGTCCTGTCATGACAGAATTTTACATTTTACTTCATACTTGAACAAAAAGCAGCACGGACAGAGATGCTTTGATATTTTTATTTAAAGCAATCTCTGCTTCTCTTCTGCCCTGCTCTCTGGCATTGTGCTGTGTGAAGAATCATATTCGTGAAAAATAAGCAAAAAAAGAACTGGCGATGATGGTACAATGAGAACAATGCGAGTGTACATTGTACATTGTGAATCATGAAAGAAAAGGTAAACTTCCAACGCGCAAGGCGTACATTTTTACAATGTACATGTATTTTTATAGGGAAACGAAGCTTCCGGGGACAGCAATGCATATAAACACCTGTTGTCTGTTTTACTCTACGCTCTGACTACATAACCGTGCAGAGCGTAGCTTCAAGCTTGTGAGCTGCCAGAAATGTATGAGTTTATGGTGCTTTCTTGTTGTATGTTTCGTTCCCATCATTCATCTTCGTCTGACTTGGTCTCTGCTTGCTCCTTCTGTTGTGCTACAATCACAGGCAAAAGCCAGTATTTAATGAATTACTGACTTGACTTGACTAATAATGTGTAATGAATTTTATCGCACGAAAAGCAGAGGAAAGAGTTCGAGGCAAATGTCGTGCGATTAGCCAGATAGTTCCTTAAGTGCTTTCATCCTGAACCTGAATCGAGATACTATTGGACCTGATACTTCTCAAAAGTATGTAAAAGCATACAAGTGGGAAAATCCAAATGAAATCTTTGGGTATAGCTAACCTTCATTGGTGAATTCCAAGAACTGCAACCCGATTACTAATCTTATACACAAGAGGAGACCCACCTGAATCACAGGCTACAAACTGACCATTACATTTATCACTTGGAGAACTTCATTATCTAAGGCGTGCAAAAATTCGTTCTGGTTTCAGTGATCACCGCTGTAAACACCGAGCGCGATTAGTACGTCAGTAATTACGCGGTTCGTGGCTTTCACTTGCCTTTTAGCTTGCAGTGTAGTAGTAACTCTAAGAAGAGCGTGGTGGCATGATTACGATTGTGATTTTATGCCCTGCTATGCCATGCCATGCCATGTGAAAGTAATTGTTAACAAAGACGTCCCGTGCTCCGCTTTGCACACAATACATGACAAATGTGAATTTTATTACACAATTTCGACTCGACACTCACACGGTTAAGTCGTTAACAACTGAGCGCGATCGCGATATTTACTTTCGGAGGAGTGATTGAAGCAAACGTCCCGTGCAACAAAAGGTTATTTGCTAAGGAGCACAGTCGTAATAAGTAAGTGTCAGTTGGAGCCCTTGTTTATGAGATGAGTCGGCAAAAATTAGAAAAGAAACAGAATCATTTTTAAAAGGAAGGCATGGCAGTGAACAGCTTGGCTTGGCAGTGGCAGGCAAGATTTTCTATTTTGCAGTACTTCAGGCGAGCACAGCAAAGCAGCAGCCTCTCATCATGTCAGCACTCAATATACAATATTGGATTGTATTGTTCAATTATTCTAGGAAGGTCATTTTCCATTTTATGAACTCGGTTCCCGTCCCTCGTACTTCATTCACTCAACAAATAACAAAACCAAACAACACTTGTCTTGCTCCTGCTCCTGCCTGCTTGCCTGCCCAGCAGCTTCTTGCACTTCTTGTCTTGTCTCGAACAACTCCACAACAATCGACAATGGGAACGAAACCCAAAATATATTATTTCAATTACGACAGCACAATCGCACAATGTACCATATTGGCCACAAAAGAAAGAAGAAATGAAATGTTAGATTCTTTTCCTCTCCTCTCTCCTGATCTTTCTTGAGAATCTGAATTGTACAGGTAGAAGAGTACGGGATCATCAAATGCCTGTCTGTCTCGGGTTTCGGGTCTGTTTTATGTTTCGGACAACCTTCGGCATGCCTCTGATGCGTTCAAGTTGAAGTTCGACAGATTCAATTGCAAGTTCTGCTGCAAGTGGTCAATTCGCAATTGTTTGATTTACGAACATCAAAGGAACATGAACTTGCCGATATTGCGGTGACTCTGCACGAGATATCAAACAAAACTAATTATTAGTTCATTCTTCTCGTGGTCTCCCGTTTGGACCAGAATAACTGCATGAAACACTTCATTGATTCAAACCGACACAAAAGCCAACTACTTAACGCTTTTGTATCAGAAGAAAATCCCGAAGAAATGAGCGGCAGACCAACAGCTTGGAATGAAACTAATAAAAAAAATATAGCGTATCTGCGCAACTCATACACAGGCCGGCCAAAGAGTTGAGACAGTTCGAAGCATTATTGAATATTGCGATGCTTTAGAAGACACGATACGAAAATAATAATCTTAATAAATGCACAACAATAGAATTACTCTACAGCGGTGCACTGAGCTATTTTGTCAGAGGGGGACTGCGACGGTGCGACGACGGAAATAATCGTAATAATTTACCGTGCAAATCCATTCATTGCTTCTGGTTAAGGTATAATGCGCGGTGCGGTACGTGTTAGCTATGCTTGAACAGATTAAATAATAGCTCCTCGCTGTGCAGCTACAAGCTCGCTATCGTCTTGCTCATGCCCGGCTTGTCTTCATCTTATCGAATCCCTTGGCAGTAAGTCCGCGTCCGCACCGTGGAGAAAGAATTTAGGATGCATGGATCACACTTCACACTTTGGTCTTGCCTCGACCACGCAAAACAATGCAATGCAACACATGCAGACTCACAGCTCTGAGTAATTATTCAAGACAAAGAGGAGATTTTTCATTTTTGATGAACCCACATTAATTAAACACCACGGTATAGATTTTCTTAATCTGTCCATAATTCCAATAAATCTCCAATGTGTGCTATAAATGCATTGAGTTGCGGCGTTATTCTTATTCTTACCTGCGTCTGTGTGAGACCAAGAGAAGCAGCTAATTCGGCCCTTTCAGGTAGCGCGAGATATTGAGTACGTTGAAAGCGACGATTCAACTGTTGTAACTGTAACGATGAATAGATGGTCCGAGGTTTCCGCATTTTCTTCCCTTTCCCATTGAGCCGTAAACCTCCTGGTTCTTCCTTTGGTTCTATTCACGCACGGGCGACATGAAAGGAAACAGAAGGAGAGAAATGTGAATCAAATATCATTGCAGGGTAAGATTTCAAATTCAAACCCATACGGCCTACGAGTTGTGTATTAATTATTGCATTGCGGACAACCTGAATGAGACTCGAATGACATGATCACATTTCTTGGTCGTTCATACATTACCGTCACTGGGCATGTCTAAATTCTCCTGGGAATTCTCCGAGTTCATTATACATAAGCCATGAAGCAATGATACCAATTGCACACGATGTGACCTCCGCGAACTCACCGCGAAATTAACCCACCCTTTCATTATTATTAACTTACGAGCATAACGCACAATGAATGCGAGACTTGTTTGCTGATTTGAATCTCGGATAAGTGAATTACAGCAGGGCGCGGCGAGATGGCCCGGTGTGCTGAATTTTGACCCTCCGCGGATGAATTATTTAAATCAGAACACGCAACCTGAATCTCACTGTATTTTAGCCACTAAAATTCTTCACCGCGTAAGCGATCACAGATAATCTAATAGTAAATCTAACATTTACGTTCATATTTCTCAAACTAACAGGCGTGAAGATGTACACTGAAGATTTGTCGCTAAATTCCTGAAATCTCTCAAATTAATTAGGGTCTTTCTTATCTTAATTGCGTCACTAACTCATATCAAGCATTTTTATCCAAAGTGATCTGTATCAACCTCTCCTCAAAGGCAGTAGCGTCAAAGCGTCCTGCAATGCAAAATTTAACCGCTTCCTTATAATTCGCCTTAAATTGCTCCCCACATGCAATCGCTTGCAATTTGCCAACAAAGGCTCCAATAAACAACAGCAATCTGGCAATTTCGTTAATGGCCATGTGTCATGAAGTGAAAGTGCCATAAATCATTCGTATCTCAGACAACTTTTGGTTATAATTATCAGGGCTCGTGGTTCAATGCGTGTCACGAGTCTCACGAGCTCAAGGCATCTGCTGGCGTCTGTCTCATTTCGAGGAGTTGACTTACCATCTTTGGGTGGTGACTGGCACTGTGGCGGGTACGTGCTCCCGATGTGGTAGCTGGCGTAGGGATTTTGAGAAGGGAACGGGTACCCGCTGGCCCGGTAGTTTTGCTCCTGATACGCGGCCACTGCGGCGGCTGCCGCCGCGGCCCGGTACGAAGAGGCCGGCTGATGTTGCATTTCATCTAGCCCGTCCGCCGGAACTGGGCTAAGCCCGAGACCGGGGAACGGGCTAGCCAAGTCACCAAAATTTAACGTCGTAACGAAGTGAACGACACACTGGAGAAATAATGAATGGGATCACTGTCCGTGTTCGGGCTGAAGGACGCGGTCGCTGTCTGATAGACCAGCGATTAACGCACAAAGTAATTACAATGTTACACAAATTAATGAGAGCTGATGAAGTTCACACGTGAAAGCAATTTTGTTTTAATCGCACTTAATAAGGAATCGCACCGTCGCTCTGCAGAATCGCACCACGTCCAACTTGGAGTAGCATCGTCATCAAACTGTAATTTGATCAAGAAACGGTGCACGTAACGCAGATGAAAATCCAACTCTCACATCTCGCTCGTCGTCACCCTGCTGCCTCTGCCTCGGCTAGTTACCGCCTCACATTCCCTCGGGAGGAGGCTCTACACGCACGGCCTGCCTGCCTCTACCAATACACAGTGCGCGGCTCGGAATTCTCATATTGGCTCCGACGACCAGGTATGCCGCTGCTCCTGCTCCTACGCTCAACTAATAAAGCAAACTCAAGTACAACTTTTATTCTTGCTGACAACTCATAACAATATCCATCAATAAATGGTATAATCTTTGTATTTGTACATGTGCTAAAGCAATAATAGTAATAACTCCCTTGTCAAATAGCCTTTCAACATCCACTGCAACGTCATGTCAATACTGGTCAATATCATCCTCAACTGGCACTCGGATCCATGACTCCGAAACCTTGATTTGGATTTTAGACTTAACTTTGTACCCTCAATATGTCAAATATCTCTTACCGTCTATCCTCACCTCTTGATTTAACCAGAAATGCTAACATGGAAAGTTACCGTTGGATTTCATCTCTTTCCTTCGTTTTTAGAAATGACGCAGGCGAAGTTGAGACGATGCCGAAGTTCCAAATTCTTGCGATTGCTTTCGAGCCAGCTTATCAGAGATTATTCAATTTAGTAACAAAGCATGTTTGTATTCAGAAAGGCTGGGCCGCTGGTCTCGCCAGACATTTAGCTTGCAAATAGACCAGGAACATTGATATCTCTTTCGTTAGAATCAGCAAACGTGTCGAACACCACCTTCGAAACCTACGCAAATCAATATCGTATCATGATCATGATTGTTTCTTGAAATGACGCATTGGTCTGTAGTAGTGTCGTTTCTTATAGAGATTGAGATACGTCAGAGATGACCTTAGAGTATATAAGAATACTAATATTTAACATATCACTCGAGATGACAGTGATTTGATGAGGGATCAAAATACATTTTTGGTCCCAAAGGTAAGAATTGTGCTGATGTAACTAAAGATTTTCGGGGCTGAATTTTTCGGAAATTGCTGGATAGTTCGAGTAAAGTTATCAGAAAATAGATTCAGGTGAATTATTAATCAAATTCTACAAGTATTTGACCATTGAGATCGCTGCAGACCTTTGAGCAGTTAATGGGGCTGATCATAAAAATTAAACGTATGGATTCAAAAATGTAATACATCGATATGCAACGTGCTTTTCGCTTCACTTTCACTTCGAGCAAGTTTCTTGTTCCAAAATCCATTTTCAGATCCGGCATCTCGACTATGACTGATTAGACCAGACGCACAGAAATCATACTTACCCATATTGAAAAATACAAATCTCGAATAGCAATTTACTCATGATTCGCTTCATCACCATCCTATATTGCTCTGTTATTTAAGGCTTTTACACGTTCATGTTGCGACTGCGACCCGTCATTATTTGCATCAGTCGCATGTTATTCCTAATTTCAATTATTTCAGTAAAAGTAAATCACATAAAATTAAGTATCTGTTCAAACCGAATCAATGCGGGTCTCTTGAGCTCATGAATCGCAAAAATTCTGAAAGCACCGCTTTGGATCCCATCTCATATGTTGGATGACCCGTCAACATCAACTTCACGATTCCAGCGTCAACCTGCTCTCCATCTATGTCGTGTGTTTTCGTGCAGCTCTCACTCACTCACAAATGCCGGTATTTGGTCGACGTGGGATATTCAAGGTAGTACCATCGTTGCTCCAATGAAGACGTGTTATCTCCAGTCAACGAATTACTGCGAGTTTGATCGATTGATTTGCAACTTGCTTTATTTCTAAGCTGGATTTGAGCAAGTGGATGACTTAAAACGAACAAGGAGGTGAGGTAAGTTCCAACAGAAACAAGCAGATCTCCTAACATGTCCTCAAAATTAACGATTCTCTGCTATTCGTATCCAGGATGCAAACATCTGTGCTGTACGCCAGCTTTACGCTGCTACTCCTCGGCGCTACCTGCACTCGAGGCGTGGAGGATACTAGCTCGGTAAGTACTTGAATTCGCTTAGCACATACCCCACCCAATTAAGCCGACAATTCTCCTGAATTCATCTGATTATTGTGCGCTCGTGGTGGGAACAGTAACTTCTTTATTGTGTAGGGTTGAGTGTGTTCTATCAATACAACTCAATCCAAGGAATTTATTGATACATTCAATTTTCAAGCGATAAGCCTTGTATTATTGCAAATCATCAAATCACAATCGAAAGCACTAACAATATTCTTGGATTCCTTGCAGAAAGGCAAACTTGGTCCAGTCTCCGTGCGCATTGGAGTCGCTGAATCGGATCAAGAAGCTGTCGCATCATGGAATAATTTGAGTAAGGGACAGAAGCTGACTGCGCAACTCAGTCTTGATGCTAGCCAGAAACTTGTTGTCAAAGTCTCCACTGCCATAAAACTACACCAAGTATTTGTGATGCTTCGCCGGAAAAATGACAAACGAGAAATTGCATTCGTCGCACAGCCTGAGACCGCTGGAAAAACTGACTACAAGTTGGAGGTGGACATGACGGCGAATGCAAAGGATCTCAGTTATAAATCTGGAGTTTACGAAGTCATACTTTTCCTTGGAGACTTCTCGATTGATGACTCAACGGAATGGCAGGTGGGAGAAGTCAAGGTCCAACTTCCTGCAGGAAAACCGAAGGATGTAAATCCACTGTATGCTGTCAATTATGGACCCAAGCCAGAAATTAAGGTAAGGCTGGTGCGGCAATACTGAGCTAATCTGTCGTCCAATTTTCGTTAGTGGACAATCTGTTTCATGGTTGCTCCACTTCCATTGAATTGGTAAATTGAATTTGTTTCTGTAACTTAACCAAACATCGCGCATACTTTGCGAAACTGTCAGTTACAGTAACCACAAATGTTTTGTATATTTCAGCATATGTTTCGTCAGCCGGAACCGCGTCCTCCCAGACTGCTCTCGGATCTATTCACACTAATTGTTCTGGCACCGTTCGTGGTACTCTTCGCGCTGGTAAGAAGTGTTAAGTTATTTAATGTATGTTGCCACGAATGGACGGTCTAATTCTGCTGATGGTTACTTTGTTTAGTGGTTCAAGGTCGGAGCAAATATCAAAGCATTCCCAGCTTCACTAAGCGCTATCGCGTTTCATCTCGGGCTAGCAGGTAAATATAAGTCTGCTTTCTTTATCAGAATTCGATTTGCTGATAATAAGTATGATGTAAAGAACAACTTTCGTTCTCCTGAACAAAAATAATGTTGAACTCTCAATTTCTGATATCTCTTCGTATTTTACACTTTCAGTCGATTTGACATAAAAATGAAAATATACTCAAATCACATTTGTTTTGACAGGCATGTTTGGAGTATATTTCCTGTTCTGGCTTAAACTGACTATGTTCGAAGCCTTGAAGATTCTGACCATACCAGGATTAATCACATTCGTCGGTGGGCACAGACTACTGGTATATATTTCAGAGAGAAGAACGTCATCGGGATCATCGTCATAACTGTTATCCGTGGCACCGTAGCAGCTCGGTTGAGTTCAGAACTCAATCCAACGACAAAGTCATCTAAGTCATTAGCTAACTGAGCATTCCTACCTGTATATTTAAAATCGTGGCTTTACTCTTTATGAATAGTAATTTGTCGTACGAGTCGTACCTCCAAATAAGTCGAGTATTTATTTATTCATCGATTCATTATTTTGTTGACGCACAGGAGTTGTCTTTTGTGCACCGTTTTCTAGGCCTTCAATAAACGAACTTTGCCCTTTTAGGACCACTTTTCTATGACACTCAATCAATTCCGAAGTTCAGTACAGTGGGAAATTATCATATTATTAGCAGCATGCAGTCATTGCATGCTCGAAAGAAAGCATTCCAGACGTTGACATCAAGACGTCCCAGAGGTTCATCAGTCATCATTACAAATGCATGCAGAGAAAGTGTTCTTATGCTCTTACGGTTGAAGGTAAAATGCGGCACGTTCGAGTTGTACCAAGTCAAATCCAATATGTCAATAAAGTCAATAATGTAATTAGATTGATTATACGATTATACCAACACCAAATACGCTTTCTATATTACACGCTGGGAATAAATAAGTAGTCCACCTCAAACAAACCTTCCAGTACGCTTAATAATAAGCGGTTTGGCCGAGGCCACTTTCAATGTGGCTAAATCAACAAGTTTTAGAGTAGCTCAATTCTATAAACAATTATTCAACGCAGTCCGTAGTTCGTAGTTAGTGCTCGGCGGTGACATTTCCTGCGGAGCCTTCGCTGGTACTATTAAAATTGCATTAAGGTAAGAGGGAACAACAATCTGCTAGCTTTCAGCTACCAGCACTCCATAAACTACAACGCTAAATGGTTGCAGGTGGGCGCTTTCCTTTCGGATTCCGGACAAGTTGTTGGCCACTCTTGGGAAACAAATCTTGGTTTAAGCCTCAAAGCAAGAATCGTAGATAGGTAAGCTGAGTTTGTCAGTAGAAGTGTTTAGTTATGGTTAAAGTCAAGATATCCTTAATCCTGCCCTTGCGTTTGGCCGAATTGTGATCACTGTCCTAGCCCACTATTCGTATTTCGGTTCTCGCACTCGTGAAAGAAAGACACACAAATTAGTAGACTAGATCGCACATGTGCTCGTTAATTGCTATTACGACTGTGTGTTAGATTGTACCGTCGCATCGGCGCTTGGAAAAGCGCATGAATAATTATAGAGTAGATCAGCAAATTGGAAACAAATTGTCACTTTGATCACAGTGATCAAACATGCAGGCTTTGTGAATCATTATTCAATTTGACTAGCAGGGCTGGAACGGAAGGATATCCTGACTTTAATTTGGACACGACAAACGTTAACTAAAATTTTTCTTTGTTCATTTCCTTCCTTCCAGCCTTGCTCGGTCCCAGCATTGACGTTGACGGTTGAATACATACGGGTAGTGACATGTTACTATCACTTGGGGTTGGTTTGAATACGACCATTTCGAATCGGGAAGTTCAGATATTGGCTTGAGCTAGGACTGGTGAAAGTGGTGATCGACGTGTTTCAAGTATTCGAGGCTTTACAATATTGGACATCATGTTTTCTGCGTTAAAACGTTTCACAAAGTCCGAGGGCGAGAGTGGGAACAACCTCAGCTCCTCGGATTCAAGATATGCCCCGATGCCCGCCGCCCTTCAGAAGAAATTCGCTAAAGGAGTACAGTACAACATGAAGATTGTCCTGAAAGGGGACCACAATTCTGGCAAGACTGCGTTGTTCAAAAGATTACAGGGTCTGCCCTTCATTGAAGAATATGTGCCAACAGACGAGATTCAAGTGGCAAATATACACTGGAATTACAAAACACACGACGACGTCGTCAAGGTTGAAGTGTGGGACGTGGTGGACAAGGCGAGAAGTAAAAAGCAATTTCAAGGCAAGCTCAAAATTGCAAACAGCATCGCCGAAGTCGAAGCAGCTGCCTGTGAGCATGGGCTGGATGCCACATTTCTTGACGTGTATAAAAATGCAAACGGAGTAATTTTATTATTCGACATCACCAAACCTTGGACGTACGATTACGTGAGACGAGAAGCGACTGCAATTCCGAAATCAATTCCTACATTAATTTTGGGTAATCATCGCGACATGGGACACAATTCGAAAACGGTTTCTTATGACACAGCTCAGTACTTCGTGGACAGCCTGAACCAAGAAGAAAATTCACAGAGATTTCGTTACGCGGAGTCCTCCATGAAGGATGGGTTCGGCTTGAAGCTGATCCACAAATTTTTCAACCTTCCGTTCCTCGCGCTTCAGAAGGAAACTTTACTGAGGCAACTTGAAGCGAACAGAGAAGAGAGCTTAATTACTTTGCAAGAATTAGACCTCTACTACGAAAGTCCTGAAGCAAACTACAGTAAGTTCATAGAACAACGAACGAAGAAAGATGGTACAGCTACACCTTCCGGGTCCGTTTTGTCCGATAGAATGCAAAACCAAAGTCAAAGCACGCCACAATTGCAGGGGAACGTCGCACCAGTCCCAAGAGCGGAAGCCCCGCCACCCAAAATTGAACCTCCAGTTACTTCCAATTCCAAGCCACCAGCACAGCGACAATCCCCGTCTCCTAAAGAAGCTCAAGTTCCAGGCACCTCTCCAATGTGTCAGGCTCAGGCGCCTAACGTTGCTAGCCTTAAAGAATCAGAAACTAAAACGATTAATCAAAACCTTCCCGAAAGCCCAAAGAAAAAGCCGACCGTAAGTGAGGCACTGGCGTTTGACTTCCTTCCAGACGAGAGCGATGAGCTTGACAACAGTTTCTTCCGAGACGAAAATACGAACCAAAAGCAAAGCGATAATGGTAATAAACGAGACGGTAACGATTCCTCAGACGAGGAACAAGATAACAACCCGATGGTGATGTCCTACGTCGAAGACATCTCTGTGGAGCAGTATGGCAATGCTCGACGAGCAGTAATTTCAAAACAGGCGTCCTCGTCGGAAGACGAATCCGAAGAATTTTCTCCTGACGATGTGAAATTAACTATGTGCTAATGTAGTGTATTGTACTTTGTTTAATTTGTTCTAATATTTATTGTCTTAAGTTACGAAATGTACAAAGTATAATCCATGTGCTGACATTACTACACAACTGATAATCTTGACTCTTAAGAAGGTGCTGAACTTGTGAAATAAATAAAGCGTACTTTTATAATCTTATTTCTCTGTTGACCCATTCGCTCTTCTGTTACACTGCATTCTTGTTAGTTTAACTCAAATTCCAACACACCTCATTGCAATTCACTTAAATAGTCACAAAATTCAAAACTTATTCGTTCATTTCAGGATGAGTTCAAGCTCAAAATCTAGCAGTGGGGACAAACCTTCGGCAGCCAAAGGAGTTGCCAAAGCCTTAGCATTTCGAAGTAAGAAGCAACCGAGTACATCTCGTAGTGTGGACTACGTTGCCTCCAAATTGAGATCGTCGAAACTTAAAGCTGCGCCCATTTTTCAAGAAGATGTTCCGCAAGAGGAAATTTCGGTCGCGGTGCTGAAAAATGCGAGAAAAACTGGAATTCTGAGTTTGGCAAGCAGGAATCTTACCAGCGGTAATAAACGCCAAACAGGCAAGTGTGTCACAGTAAAGTCATGCTTGATAACTCCATAACTTGCAGTTCCACCGAAAGTGTGGAGAATAAACGAACTGGAGGAAAAGGAGAAGGCCACGGCCGTGAATGTATCCATGGACAATCCTTCCGAAGACAAGTGGTGGGAGTTTGTGGACCTGCAAAAACTAATCATTGCCAACAATGTCATCACTGAAATTCCACCTGAAATTGCAATTCTGGTTTCACTGCAAGCCTTTGATGTAACCACTCCTGCCATTTTGTCAGGCCTTTCCGCTTTCAAATCGAAGGTCTTTCCATTTTAGGCTCATGATAATCAAATCAAAGCAGTGGCGAAAGAGATCGGGACATTGGAGAATCTGCAGAGAGTTGACCTGAGCATAAACAAAATCACAACCTTGCCCGAGGAATTGTACAATTTGAAAAGGCTTATGGATCTCAAACTTGGACATAATCAGCTGGAGGAAGTCTCCAAAGAAATCAGCCGCTTGAGTTGTCTTCGACATCTGGTAGGCTAAAAACTTAGCGAAGCAGCGCATGACGGGATAAATCAATCTAAATGTGCCTTTGTCGAATCAATCGCATATTTGCATTCAGGATCTGTCTAACAACAAGCTGACATCTCTTCCTGCTGACATGGGCTTTTTAAGCTTTTTAACCCAGCTGAATATCGCTAACAATCGAATCAAGGAACTTCCTCCTGACTTTGGAGGTCTGACAGGTCCGGGCTTACTAACAATAACAAACGACGAAGCTTATTAGAGCTGACATTAAAAATTTCTCCTGTTTTTTCTTGCTTGTAGCATTGCGAGTATTTGACGCATCCGACAATGGCTTGACAAACCTCTCCAACTGTGTGAATGAAATGAGACATCTCGAAGTCCTTTCACTGCAGAAGAACAAGCTGAAAGAAATTCCGCAAATTGACGGATGCATCAGCTTGAAGGAGTTATTTATGCAAAACAATTCAGTACGCGCATTCGACTCGAAGTTGTTTCGAATGACCAAAATTCAATTGCTGGATTTCCGATACAACAAAATTGACACGTTGGAAATTGAAAGAAGTGATCTCGAGTATGTTGATCGTTTGTATCTGAACAACAACAACATTACAAGGTATCAACTTCAAGTAGTTAATTTCAACAAACACAAGGAATACAACTGCTTTTCTTTAGCATACCGGACGATCTCTCAATTCTGCCATCGTTGAAGCAAGTGACACTCGAGGCGAATCCATTACGAGGAATACGACCAGATATTCTCCAAAGGGGTACTGTCGAAATCCTCAAATATTTGAAGGGACGTGCAAGGCTCTCGCTCACCGATCCAATGCAAGTTCGGCTACAGAAGTCCGATTCCAGCAATGAAGTCATTGCTAACGTTCGTGATAAATCCACGGTTGAGGATCTTGGAATCGATGTTCACAGATTGAAAAATACAAGATCGCTGAATTTGGTATCCAGAAATATCAAAGTGTTTGATGAAAAGGTGTTTGGGGATGCGGCTGAAGCAAAGGTGAACATTATCGACGTGTCAAAGAATCTGCTGACGCAATTTCCCATAAGGTAAACTGCTTCTATTCTCCTGTACTGAAATTGTCGACTTCCGAGCACTAATTTGATTGTCTTTGTTTTAAAGCTTTGAAGATGTGTGTCCGTTTTTAATTGAGCTGAAGCTTGATTTCAACCGGTTCACGCAATTTCCAGCGTATATTGGAACTCATTGCACACAACTTCAATACCTCAGCTTTCAGAATAATTTGCTAACGCAGCTTCCTTTGGAATTTGCAAATCTGAAAAGCTTACGCGAAATAAATTTCGGGTACAACAAGTAAGTGCGGGTCACTGCAATTTGCCTGTGTGCTGTGCCTTACCGTAAGCGTGGGTGCTTAAGCGTGCACGTGATACGTGATATTGATTTTAATATTTTTGATACTATTGATATTTCCTTCAGGTTCACCGAAGTCCCATCATGTCTCTACGAACTACCGGCGCTAGAAATTGTGATTGCTCCAGACAACAAAATTACGGATATCCAAATGGCAGGCCTTGAGAAGTTGAGAAGGCTTGCTGTTCTTGATTTGCGCAACAACGACATTCGGCATGCGCCTCCAGAGTTAGGGCTTTTGACACAGCTGAGGTATGTAACCAGGTTTCTAGCCCGCGGAATGTCGATGGAGACTACAGACGATAATTATTTTATCATAATTGCTCTAGATCTCTGAACATAGAGGGCAACGCCTTCAGAGTCCCAGGACATGCAGTCCTAAGCCAGGGAAGTGAAGCAGTATTGAATTTTCTTCGAAATAAAGTTACTCAGAAGCAGTAACTTCCTCACCAACTCAGAGTGGACCCAATTCAGAAATCAGTATTAAAGTAACCAAAAACCCAACCCGCCCCAGTAACATGGTAGCTCATTCAGCTTTATTTACACTAGTACAATTTGGATGTGTTCGTCTTATCTCAAAGCTTTAATGCTGGTGATGGTTCTTCTCGAGCCCTGTATACGATATTTAGTGAAAGACAATTGACAAGTTTTCCTGAAAGCTCATTCCGAATTCGCACAGCAATACATTCAAGAAAACAGCACAACGCACGACGCGACTGCATCAAGTGATAATTTAATGAGTGAACAGCTCAAAGTAGACGTATTTAGTTCACGTAACGGTTGATCCAGTCAACAAAGTTGGAAATATTCGAGTACACCTGCAAACATTAAGCACCAAATAGGTTAAAACTGGAAAACTTTCAAGAACAAGTACTGTCGGCTTACTCCCGGTAAGTTTTCTCGTCCACATCCGATTCCCCAGCTAACCAATCCAACCAGCGTAAATTGTCCATCTACTTCAACAACCAATGGGCCTCCGCTGTCGCCCTGAATAAGCATTACATTTCTTGTACTATTTTGCAGGGAACATTGGCTTTCTAAGTCAGTTTATTACTTGGCATGAGTCCCGTCCTCCACCTTGATAGCCTGCACAAAGGAACACGTCGTGGATAGTTTCCTTCCTGCCAGCATTGTGAAACATCTCTTGACAGTGCTTCTGAGACAAGATTTGCACTTCGACTTCTTGCAAAATCGTTGGTGTTATGATGTTCGAGTGCTTTGTGCGTCCCCAACCAACAACCGTAGCGGTTCTGCCATCAAACGACTGCTTGTAACGTGGGAGGCAAACGGGGACGATGTGCTCTTTGAATTGCACAGGTTTTGCGAGCTTCAAAAGTGCCACGTCATTTCTGAAATCTGACGGATTGTATCCGGGATGAACCTACAATTAGTACAAATATATTTTGTCATGACTTTGTCAAACTTGCACCAAATCTGAATAAACCAGTGCTTTCAGTGTTGTCAAACCTCTTTCTTTTCAATTACATAATCTTCGTGTGGGAACCGTTCATTCTGCTGACGCACATTCCATTCTCCCAGGCGGACTTTGAGACTGTTGATCGGAGTGCTGAAATTGGAACAGGAAAGGAAGTTCGAGCGAGTCATTTGACAGTCCAATGTAAAGACGCGCTTTTGTCTAATTGTCATTCACCTGTAAACGCAATGAGCGGCCGTGACCAGCCATAAGTTATTGATTAAAGCTCCGCCGCAAGCAATTCGTTTGGAGAGAAAACTCTGCTTTATTATTGCTGCTTGCCAAGGGTGCGAACCTGCAAATCATTCGCTTATCATAACATGTCTAATGTCCTGAAACAGTTTGTGCTGATAGGAAGGGGCAGAAGAATTTCCTTACCAAATGTGGCATCGCTCCCGCCAACTATGCGATTACTGCGAGTGTAGATTTGGCCGCACTCTGAAAATCGTAAATCAAACAAACGGATTAGAAATCGTCGTGTTGCAGAAATATAAGATTAGCTTTGTTGATTGCGTAAGCAGTGCTGTGCATCTTCTGTCCAGTGAATTGCATTTGAAGCAGTTTTTGTTTGAAGGCAGTTACAAACGACATGCATGAAGTATGATTTTGTGCAGAGTTCAACCTCGCCTGTCAGCGGTGATTACTCGATTGCTAGGCTGTGCTGTGGTGGACATTCGTCAAAGCAGGAAACATTACTGCTAATGTGCTAATTAATGCTAATTCATCTTCGCTAAAGTTCAGTGTATCAAGAGTTACATCAGCTTAAGTTATAACAGGAGAAAGTATGATTTGCAGAGCCCCATCTCCTTACTCTTTGAGCAGGGTATTTTTCTTACTCCGAGATGTCTTACTCTACTGTTTTGGAAATCACATTTCATTCATTTCACTCTGACAAGCCTTCGCGAGACACACAACACGGCGGCAATAACTTGGTGACAGTTGACGAGCATGTTCACCACTTCTGACATGGTTTGGTTTGGTTAAATAAGTCAAATCGGGTGGAGCTCCAACTCAATTGCAATCGCAAGTTGCAAACCGCGAAACTGGCGAAACGAGACAAAGTTTCGTTTCTAGAAATTAATTTATAAAGAAAGAATACAAGATCTCTCTCTTCAAGTCAGACGGAATAATTGCAAGTCCTAAAACAATAAATGCATCATGGTCGAATGCATAAATACAAATTATCTCGAGATAAATGAAATGCAGAAGAGGATTGCGATTGCAGCAAACCCTGCGTAATGCGTATGGTTTATCTCTTTCTGGTAGAACGGAATTCTTTTGTGCGCTTCGACTCGGTTTCGACTTGGCTTGGGCGACGTGAGTTATAATTCAAGGGTGTAGCTTAACTTAGCCTCCTGCAGTCAAACTAGAAATACTTTCTTATTATTTTTATTTTGCAGTAGCGGTAATGGATGTGACTGTTCAGCTCTGATTCATCTACGTCTTCAACTATTCGCTCAGCTTCAGCTACATTTTGACGTCGAAATTGCTTAGATCCAAGTTCAACATGCTATGTTAAGTTACGTTAGCGGATGCAGATACGCCTCCTCACAATTTCTTTTGTGAGCTGGGTGTCTGATCCCCAAACTGCTGTAAACAAGTCAAAAGAAGAACAAGCTGAGTTTCAAGCAAAGGTTCTTAATTAAAGTTGGTTTGGTTGGACGTTGAACATGAGACACGCGACCAGACGACAATGTTTTAGGATTCATAATACTTATGCAATCTCTTCAGCATTGACACCCATGTCCTTTAAGTTCTTATCAGCGCAAAATGCGAGAATCTGACGATCTCCTCCTCTGCTCTACTGTCTTACAGTTTACAGTGCAATTAAAAAGTACGTTCATGCAGCAGCTGTGCAGTGCCATGCCATGTGCAAATCGAAGGTGCTGTCCTGTGCTGAGTGCTGTGCAGTGCAATGTCATTCGAACAATGGCAATTTGCAATTACCCTTTGAATTGGCACTGCCAGAACTAAACATGTCTTGGAGCAAATGATTGTTGGTGACTGTGCTGGTTGCAGGTGGACGGAATTTATGACTGTGACCAATGTCATCATCGGCAATGTGTGAAGAGGGATAAATATCGTTATTAGCCGGCAGAATTGGGACACTGGTTGAAATAGGGAATGATGAGGGAGGAGGCTTGGGACGATAGTGTTTGATGACGTCTGACGGGTACAGCGGATACGACTCCTCCGTGAATGTGGGGTAGGCGTGGGACTGGGACGAAGGCCTGGGACTCGAGGTTGTCGTCGTCGTGATGGGCCCTTTGTAGAAATTGTACGATGGGCGACTGGGTTTCATCTGCGCCATCGGCCGGTAAGGGTCATAGAAGGGCCGGTCGATAATTACGGATCCTGGTGTTGTCGATGTGCTCGTGCTGCCGCCTGTCCCGTGCGTACTCGCATAAAATGGTCGATGAAGTTTCTCGAGAGAGTTGGGATTGTAAAGGTCGTAAGAGATGGAGGATGGAGACACAGTAATAGCACTGCTGCTGCTGTTGCTGTTTAGGGAGACTGAAAATGGCATAAGCACAAGATCTCTTGATTTTGATGACGATGACGACGTGAATGTGAATCAAGCAAGTAATGATATAGCATTATGAATAATGAATAGTAACAATGAATGTTTACACGCTATTATTCAAGATCCTGTGAGCCGTATTTTTAGTTTTGCCGTTTTCTTGCACACTGACATGATTACTGCTACTGCCTGTCGTCCGTGCATTACACTCAAGAGTTGACAGGGCGGAAACGCGTTTAGCGGTACTTGAAAGAAATGGCGTAACTAAATGTCGCATTCTCTTGCTAATGGCGAATCTCTCGCTGTTGTCTCTGGCCGACCACCAGCGCAAGAAAGAAACTTGGGCATAACATTGTGCCATGCTAACTTTGCAGAGCATTTCATCAACCATCCAAATTACGTTACAATCATTTGGTCCCAGTTATCTTTTTTATCGTCTGATGTATTTTCATGCAAATCGAACAGAGTAAACGGGGCTTACTTGGATCATCCAGGATTCCAGCGCTGGACGATGTTATTTCATTCATGCGATCTCTCGGCACGCAGCAGCTCCAAATCATGCCTCCATTGCAAAGATCCATTGGCTAAATTAATAATTGTCAATTTATAATTCTAGTTAGCAGTTGCAGTGTGCACAATCAGTGTACATGAATTTATCCTGACCTTGCTCCCTTGCAGCACGCATGAGACGCTGAGTCCACAAAGATACATTTTTCCAGCGTGCCAGCAATGCTGTGGAATGACTGCAACATCAAATGAACAAATTGGACATAGTAGCGGAATACACAAGTAGAAGTAAACGCGGAATGCATATGCCGACCTGCAAGCTGACGCGCTTCGTCATTCACACCGGAATTATTCGCGTACAAAAGCTCATAAATACGAAGTCTGTTCTTAAAGTCAAGAGCATTTGCACCCGCCGCCGCAGTCGTGTCAAGAATTTGGCTGAGGACCAGGTCACTTTCTCCTCCTGCTGCTGTTTGATTCTGTCTACTTTCTGTACCACTACCGCTGCTGGTGGGGCTTGACTGACCAGAATAATTTCGATACGGAGATTCTCTTGAATAGTACGAAGACGGGAAATTGCTCGGATTATAATAATCATAATAACCGTGGCGCCTGTTAAGTGGCGTAGCGCCAGTGTTAACGCCACTACCACGATCCCGTTCTCGAAGGAATGAACCGTCATTTTCCGTTGACGGCATTGAGAACCCATAACGATTATACACTTTGCTATTTAACGACGATTGTGGCTGTGAACTCTGGAATATGTTGTAGTACGAAGGAGTTGACGTCGATGTGGAAGTCGAAGAGTCCTTGTAATAATTGCTGGTGCTGTACTGGTCATAACTTGAGGCAGGACGCCTAAACGAGGACGAACTTGTTGATGGTGCTGAACTATTGTACGAGTCCAGCCCATAGCTTCTGTAATTATTGTAATTGTTCAAAGGGTTCCTCAGGATGCCCGAATTTAGTCTGTAGCTGTACGAGTAGTCGAGGTCGTCGTTGTTATATCGTGGAGTAAAGCCAAGTGTGAGCCACGTTTCCAAGTAATTTAGCAGCAGTAGCAAACTCAACCTGAGCCTGCAGCCGTGAACCTTCATTCTGCTCTGCCGTCACCGTCGCCACGTTCTGAAACTAAACTTCATCTTCTGTTCACTAATTACTACAGTCTACCATGCCCACAGCACAGTCGTGCCCGACACTTGATTTGACACCAACGGTCCCGACGCAGACTCATAATCACAACCACAGCAGACACACGAGGACATAGACAGCCTGAAGTCAACTGAGGGACTGAGATCGATAGACTGAGCACCGAGCACTGAATCAGCAACTCGCACAACTGGATTCATTGCCTTGTGCTGGACTCGTTCACCCTGCCATGATGTGATGATTAATATCAAATTAGAGGCAGGAAGACGGAAGTGCAATAAACTTGATCAAAAGAGGAATCACCGGAAATAACAAAGCAAATCACAGTTCTCTGCTCAGAAAGCGAGGGACACGGAGAGTCCCGGAATCTGAGTCAAGTAACGCGGCACGCAAATCAACGTACACATACGTTAAAGCTAAAGTTGGTAAATAGACTACCTAGCCTCAGAGCTCAACAAAAACTGACTGAGGTACATGCACGAAAAATGTTCATCAGGTGCATTGAATGAACTTTGCAGTTAGAAGCATCAAGGCGTGAAAATCCAACCATCATAACTTCGTACCCCACAAATGTGTTAGAAATCCACATTTAAAATAAAAATAACGTAAATTATTTGTACACTTCTCATGTATTCGTAGCACATTGAGGTACTGCCTCCTGATATTGACCTCTTGCTACGATTCGTGAGTCACGGCGCGCTTGGACAAAAATGCTACCTGACTTACCGAAAAGTTGCTTTCTCATGTCGAAGAGGTCGAACTGGTCCGGGACCAGCGTGAACAGAAGCTTCCTTTCCTTTTCCGTTGCGAACTTTCGATCAATCTGACTAAACTCTACTTGAACTCGCAATCCATTATCGATGGCATCCGCTGCTGTTCGCAATTCCCGTTGCCGGTGTGTGATAACTGCAATGGCGGTGGGCGGTGGCTGTTGAGGGTCGACCCAAGTCTTGTTTTGTAGGGGCATCGTCACAAACTCCACGCGCTGCAGATTCTGTTCCGATATCACGTGGCTCATGGCGAATAGAAGCAAGACAAATAAACTAGACGTGGAAGTGGAACACCGGTGTCTTAGACGGGAAAAACTGTCGATCATGACGGAGGAGAAGCGTCAGGACCGAAGACGCAGAGATGCACACAGCATGAGAGCGTAAGCGAGCCAAGATCAGGATCAGGACTAAAATGGAAAGCAAGTCAAGATCCAAAGCCAGTCGCATGACTTGTGAGACTGATTAAATAATTGACTAATGTGATTACATTGACTCTGAACTTGTTAGGCAATTCTTCAGTGTTAATGAACTATCTCGTTAAAATGCCTATTCACGATGCCAATTCAGTCCACTGGCTGGTACAATTACATCTGCTCGTTTGGTGGTGCTATTAATACAACAGAGTTTCTTAATTTGATTTGTGTACGTGTGTGAATCCTCTTTTGTGGTCGAGAACAGTGATTTTACGAATTGGTTCAGTACTCTGAAAGGAAAAGTGAGACAGACGAATTAATCGCTAATCCGCATCTCGTGTACTCTTTCAGGTAGGATGCCAGTTAATTTGCGAATGAAAGTGCTTAATTTCCCAACGAGCACGTGCATTTTATTCACGTTCAATGCGAGACAGCGTAATTCATGATCAACGTAAAACTAACTAAAAATAGAAATATCGTACAGTGACAATGAAAGAGAGTTCGGATTAAGTAAGGTCAACAAACTTGGTTTTATCCCCCATTGACTGAAACAACGAACTTAATGGTACAACAATTAAATTATGTATACACTAATTTGGTACAACACCTGTAGTTAAAACTAGACCTCTAACACGAGTACAATCCGTTTGCTGAGTTTTGAGTTTGTGGAATCAGTGGTACCAGAAAACCCTTCAACTAAAGCATGGCATGCTGAATTCAGTAAAAGTATTCCATTAAGGAATGTAATACTAATAACATCTGGACGCTTTCAGGAGTCTGGCTTTGATACGACTTTGGCAATAAATATGGTACTTCTTGTCATTCCTATCAGTTGTGACTATGAATAAGTTGGATCGTAATGGAGCGGCTTCAGGTAGTTGACTTTAACTGGTGAGTCAACGGTGGATTCTTCGACTCTTTCATACCCGGGCGTCCAAACTTGCAACCTTCGAACTGAATCCAGCAACTACTCAATAGTTGCTTTATATTTCAATTTGCTACTGACGTGTATGATGTAGACGATATTAGGCTGATATTTGCTCTCGAATCCACCTCGACGTCCTTGATATTTTGTGGTAGATTCCTAGAAACAGAAGTCAAGCATAAAAGTTTCTAGTAACTGGTAGAGCGTATTCAGTGAAATTATTTACCAGGCTGGTGGTCGATGGCACACCTGAAAATCAGCACATTGAAATTAGCATGGACCCTCAAGTAGACTTTAAGAAAGGTGTTTCATACCCGAATCCTGCTGAGGTGATTCCAGCCAACGTCCACCGCCCTTCATCCAGGACTACAAGAGGACCACCACTGTCACCCTAAACAAGATACGCCCATTTTAGCAAGAGAAACTGTCAGGTAGCGCTACCATTCAAGAATGCATTGGGGGAAGAATTTAAATTGTACCAGGCAAGCGTCCATCTTTCCGTTGGCGTGTCCTGTTTCATCAACAGTAATAGTTTAATCACCGCTGTACTGAAAAGGACTTAAGAACGAGGATTGATTCACTTACCTGCGCAGAACATTTCGTCGTGAAGTTCGACGCGAATGCTCTTTCCATAATGCCATCGTCTGCACTCGTCATTATTAATTATTGGTACAAATACTTTCTGCAATACATTAGTTCCAGTCTTCCCTGCAAGCAAAGATAAGCGTTTAAAGACTGAACATGCAAACGCTTCTCCTTCTGGTACCAAATGAGGTATCGGTTTTGCCCCATCCTGCCACGATGCCCATGTAACCCAAATAGTTCTTATCCTCGGTGGGAAGACAAATTGGTAAAATGTTGGCCTTGAACCTCACTGGTCGATGCAAACGTAGGAGAGCCACGTCAAACCTAATTTACACAGTCCAACAGTTAAAACATTTCCAAGGACGATTTCAGCCTCTAAGTTTTCTTACCTATCGGGCTGCGTGAGCATGTACTTGAAGCGGGGGTGAATGATCCTTTCAACCACGGCGAATGCTTCTTCGGGCAAAGGTTCTATCCATCGCCCCGTGTCCTTAGTATCGTGTTCTCCCAGGAAAATTGTAATTTCCGATAGTCTCGCCTTGTGGATGCAATGTGCTGCTGTTGCCTACAATAGAACCATCGTTCGAGGTTCAACCGGCACTACGAGACCTACACCTAACTTAAGGCCACTATTTCAATGTAGTTTATAAACAGAACTTACGACGTAGTAATGATTCAACAGGACTCCACCGCATTGGAACCCAGCTATTCGGATGTGCGCCTGCCAGGGCAGCTCACCGAATTCTGTGCAAATCGTCAGTCAGTTCTCATTAAACGCTCACTTACCGCTGAAATAATTGGCAGACGAAATAACAAGGTCTGTTACCTGCAGTGTCTCCTCCGATGATACGTTTTTGTGCGACCATTTTCTGGACTCCACACTCTAAGTACACAGAAGTGCCAACATTAACTCATAGTTAGGCACAGAACATGACTGGAAATTCCATTTCCGGCCTTGTTCCATGGAAGCCGGTTCTAATTCTGTGCCTTGTGCCTTACCAACATCGTAGTCAGATACGGAAATATCGTTGGAATCCGAAATGTGAATGTCCTTCCGCAGTGCCTGTATCATTCCCACGGCAGAAGGAAGGTAACTGCTCTGGGTAGCAGTTGTGCTGGCTGAGGCAATACTGGAAGAAAATTAAGTCGGAAAAATGAGCAGTCGAAGTCATCCGTGATAGATCCGAAGGTCTATATCGGTGAACTTGGTGAACTTACTTGGTTCCGCATTGTGTTCGTGTCAGCCAGCAGAGAAGGGCCAGTGTACATCCTCCATTGGCACAGTTTCTATTTGAAGGGAATACGCGAGGGAATAATCGGGGTAAAATATAGGAGTGGTCGCCGGATCTCGCTGAAATAACAAATCAATGGCGATCAGTCTTTTAGTACCAATGAACCCACAGTCTTGAGCGCTAACACACCAAACAAACATGCGAGAGCCAAGAACTGTGTTCTGTACACTCTTAATATGTGAAAGAAGCGAAGCATTAATTGGCTTTGAACTTTGCTCGTGCAATATATTCAGGCGCTTACCGTTACGTCGACCTCCGCCAAGTCTCCATGAATCTGATATGCTTAGAATTCCAATAAACAGCAGGAGTGGGGTGCAGCGCATGTTAAGCGACTGCCTCAATCTCGAGTTCTTTCTCCGGTCCTTTTCCAGACCAGTCCAAGCAATCCTGAACAACCCTCCGGCAGTTTGGAGTGGACTCCGTGATTACTTGTTGGCTTGTTGCTCGTGTCAGACTGGAATTAGAATCCGCCTTTGCCTGAAACACAATTTTGGTACCCGACATTAAAAATATAGCCAGATTTATGGGTTGATGATCTAAGCAGTTCCAGTTCAATACGCAAAGATTCGCACTGTCAGCGTACCTCTTCCTAATCTATCATCTAGCCTAGTATGTGATACCATGACTGATACTACACTGCGGCGTGCCATCAACCGTCGTAAAGTCATGATTTAGTGGAAAGTCAAGTAGTGCAGAGCGCGAGAACAGTGACAGAAAGTGAAACGGCAAGTAATCTTCAGCGTAGTCGATCACCCATGCTAATCGAAGAGAAGAGTTTCATCGCTTCATTTTTAAGTAGTTTCAAGTTTAACTCATTCAATCGGTTAATGACTGTCTTGAGACATGTATTCAAATGTCAGTCAAGTTTAACTCCGTCATGTTAAGTGAAATGTTTCATGCTGCTAATTTGTATTACATGGCATTTCCTTGAGAGTAATTAATTCAATGGCAAGGACAACGACACTGGGGCTGATAAGAACTTCCGAATTTCCCATGACTCATTTCTCTAAGTTCTCTGCAATGCAGCAATATAAATACGACTTGACAATAAGAATGTTGACGTTAAGTGAAAAGACTCTTGAGAATACAGACTGATCATTGTCTCATGCGTGTGCTTAAACACTGCACCTTAATTACGATATTACGATGCAAGGATTTGAATATTGAATTACACATTCCCATCATGCCTACTTTAATAGATGCATTAAATTTATGATTTAGAAAGTCAAATTTAGATTTCTAAACACGACAGCTGCTTGAGCATTAGTAAAACAAATTGACAGGATCATCCAAATACGGAAAAGTGTCTGTATTGACAAATTGGCCTAGAAATCTGATCTCTGATTTATTTTTACATTTACTCCCGACGCTCATACCGGCGAGAAAAACTTTTAGTTTCATTCGGCCCTCCTGGGCCGCGTCCAACACACTGCAATCTGCAATGCATACAGACTGCAAATGCAGCTGATATACGTAATCTGTTTGCTGTCAGTTGTCTCTGTCATATAGAAAATGAAAATAAGGTCAGCACGGCAGCAGCGACAGAAGAAAGTACATGATCAGGTTTTCGCGTGAGTCGTGAACCACGGTTCTCATCATAATAAATAATTAGCGTCGTTTACAAATGACTCTTGTAACAATCAAACTTAAACAATAGGACCCTTTTTGCGCTCGCTTTCTTTATGTTGAATACCCTCGACATGTGTCTACTCGAAAGGAAACAATCACCTGAAGACAATTTACTCATACTTGGACAGTGGACTATGTGACTGTTTCTGGCCCTGGACAAAATTAAAGGCGACACCGAAAACGCCACACTTCATTGAACTTAAGTTTACCGACACGAAATCGCCATGCCATATCTCTTTATTTCGTACGCCCGTATTAAGAACGATTGCTGACTTTTCAAAAGACGTGGGAACAAACCCAGGTAATGGCACCGGTATTTGCTAGTTGAAAGCGGTTGGCTGGAATTGGTATTTGATATTTTGATACGCGATGCGCCCCGTGACAAGCCGAGCCTCAACACAAGTTTAACTGAAGTTTTTTCCAGCATTCCAGTAATTCCATACCAGACTTGCGTTTAGTTGTCTATCTGCAGGCAAAATCTTGTTGCACTAAGGTACCACAACACTTGGTCTTATCGGTTGGTTTTAGGTCGTGTTGGTTCGGCTGATTCGGTTATACACTGGTCGAAGGGACCCTGCACATTCTCACACCACCAGCACTTCAAGACTGATCTTCGGACTTAACTAACTGGATTCTGCTGCTTGCTGCATGCCCCTCCAATTCTTGACCTTGGTCGTGTTACTCCATCAGCACAACGTTGCCAACTGATTGTGGAGTGGAGTGGTAAGGAATGTCTCCTGCGTGTAATGAACTTGCCTGACTCACGTTGACCTTTAATTTTCTTTTGCAGTAGAAAATAAGAGAAAACGTCTCAATCTTGTGCTTCCTTTGTTGTTGTGCTTCTGCTTCTGCTGCTGCCGTTCTCCTCGTGGTACTCAAATTACCACACAAAACAAAGGTTTAATACACATTGTGCTAATGTTTCTCTAATCTGTTCAGCGTTTGCATGCAATCTGCAGTGGCGGTGGCAGTGGGCCGTCGTCGGTGGCGGCTTGCTTGGCTTTGCCGATTATAATTTGCCACTGCTGACTGCTTAACAAGCCACAACACAGCTTCGCCAGGCCATGCCAGTCAAGCCATTCACTCTCGATATTTCGATGAAATTGTGAATGAGATATTAAGCTTCAAGTCTAGTCAAGGCAGCCAGGTCACGCCAAGCCAGGTAAGTCCCTCAATCAACATAACTTAACATCAACGGCAGCATCAGCATCTTAAATGAATTTTAACTGTTCAGCTAATTCAGCAGCAGTAGCAGCCACGCACAAAATACAAAGTAACTTTCTCATAATTATATGTGCATGTACACCAACCCTGCGGCAGAGGCAGGCAGGCAGGCAGGCAGGCAGTGCAATTGCAGTTTGCAATTGTTGTCACTAACCTACATTGTACACAGGCGAAGGAGAGGCGATACGTACGGGTACGCGATAGCGATACGCGTCTCTTATTAAATCGAAAGCATTCACTCTGTCTGCATGCGCGTTTCAATTTGCAAGAAAACACTTTCATTGAAAATGATCGAATCCACTTTTTTGCATCATTGCATCGCATTGCGGTGGGATGGATACTCGCTTCGCTTCGCGTTAATCAAGAAAAACAATAAGCATGAAATGAGCGAAGCGCCAGTGCAACAGCGACAAGAGGAACAACAGCATTGTTGGATTAAGTTATTAACGCTTGCGATAATGACAACGATTATGCTTGACGCTGAACGTAAGTTGAGTTTCACTCTCCATTTCATTCCGCAAGCTGCGATGCATGAGATGCTGACCATCAATCAACATGATCGTGAAATGATATGCACGAACAGGCGACAGCTGCGATTGCGAATTGTGACTTGCGATGTGAAGCACGCGCGCACACGAATGAAAAGTAATACAAAATCTTGGCTTGTTGTGATGTTAGCTTTTATTACATATTTTCTGTAATAAATGTCGATTTCGATTCTGCTTCATTTCATAACTATAAATATAAACCCTTAAACTCTGTGCTTGGCTTATCCACTCGCGAGTTTCAATTTAGCGTAGCTGCGTAATGCTAAAGTATACTATTTGATCATCACCTTTGAGTCTTTTGAACTATGCCGCTACTTAATTTTATTTAGAAAGCACAGACAGGAAAAGAAGGCTTCTATAATTCAGTGCTGTGTTTCCTGCCATCTTTTCGAACTAACTCTACTTTAGACCCTAACTAATTAACATGCATCTTACATTAACTTTAAATATAATTTCCCTCGTGCATAAAACAATTTCCTCCAAAGTGCATTAAAATAAATCCTCGTAACAAATTAAACCATAAACTACAAATTGCGAATCACAATCACTGTCGATTTCTTCAGCTGCTTTCATTCCCTGCGAAATCATTCACTCGCGTTCTCAAAATGCATTATGGCACGCACACCATGCAATGCAAAATCGACGAATTTCTGATAATTAATTCTCATGTTATAGGGGTATGTACATTATCATCAGACTTCTTGGCACTTTTTGGGGAAGCGGACGTTGACGTGCGTTGCATCCAATACGCAAACGTTGGGAAATTTTGGGGTTGACACACACTCTCACGGTGAAATCAGTGCGCAGTAGTGGTGAGGTACCGAACTCTCGCCCCGCGACCATGCCAGAATTGCGTTTCACACCTTACCTGGGACCCTGGCGCAAAATTCGCACACGACATTAACATTAGTAACAGACAAGTACAACAAGATAACGACATGGTACAGGATAAATGCACAAATAAATTAAATTATCCCGATGCTGCGTGTGATATCCAGTCTGAAGTGTACGCGACGCGGTGGTAAATTCCCGGCTGCTGTCTTTGAGCACACGAGTATCCAGCTGAAACAATTCCGATCAAGTACCATCGGCCTGAATGTTGAAGCATCAGTGGGCCGCCAGAATCACCCTGCAAGAATATGCGCACACATGTAATCAATTTGTCTTACCCTGATACTGATTGAAGTGTGTTATTTCGCATACCTGACAACTGTCTTTACTCCCGTACTGATATCCAGCGCACATCATTTCATCGTATATAATAACATTAATCCCCTTTCCTTTGTGCCACACTTCACAGTTTCGGCTTTCTATCACTGGAACATCTACAGCTTGAAGTGTTTTAGGACGGAGCCTGGACCCTGAAACATGAGATTACATTCCTTGATCAGCCAGTTCGTAATCCAGATTCCACAGTTTTCAGAGCGTTATGTACCTGCTTCCAGAGCTCCCCAACCAGCTACCCATCCATACTGTCCTTCAAAGTCAGTTCCTTTCTCAGGCAAGCAAATCGGTCTTATGTGTGGTAAAAATTCTATATGTCTATCTAGCGTGAGCACCGCGACGTCAAAGCGATCCGCCTAAACAAAAATTTTTCGATCAATTTGCGGCACACAAACAAGCTCAGTTTTCACCTTCTCGTGAGAACCGAAAACTCGTATCTTTCTTGGAGTTGTGATTATTGGAATATTTTTAACACGAACCTGCGGCGTGAACTTAAAATGCGGGTGAACTTTAATTTTTGACACTCCGACTGTCATCGGCGGGTACGGTTCCGCATTGGAATTCAGAATATAATCTCCTAAAGTTACTGCAATCTGGTACGGTGACGCCCTGAAATAGAAAACAACATTGTGATAATCAATAATCAGTCACTGTTTCTTCTGCGGGGAATAGTGGGAGAACTCAAATAAATACTTGGAGGAAGGTTGCACCTCTCTCCTCCTACTTGCGCCCTAATCTCATGGTTAGTTTTAGTTTTGTGTATGTTATCATTGCAAAATTTTGTCAATAAGCAAGTTAACCCGGGTTGCTTGAGTTCTAGTGCGCCCAGGGCCTATTTCCTTCAAATTTTGTTGAGAAATGGGAATTTGAAACTGAGTTAATTGTCATGTCTCACTTTGCGACGCAGTGTCCTGCTGTCACTACATGCTGACTGTTCACCAGTGACCCACCACAGCGACTGGAACCCACTCTGATGTAAACCTGCCACGGAAAAGATCCGAATCCGGCCTCACTGTAAAGAAAAAGAATACTTAGACTTGCTAGTTAAAATAATTTTAGTTTCAATGTTCAACGCATCACAATTCCTTGAATGCCATTGAGTATTGCGACGATTCATCATACTAAAAGCTTCGACATCTTTAGATGGGATGTCGGCGACAAACTTTGTGCGTACCTTCCACCGACGATTCTTTCTTGGGCGTGCAAATTATCCGCTGCGATTCCACATCCTGGAATCAAGAATCATGTACTGATTTGCTTCTGGTCAACCGATATAATTTTGAGGCACACTTACGCGGATCGTTTGTCACAGGTCCATAATACTTTTGTACCGCTGGGGGATCCGTCGACGAGACTCCAATTCCCTTTGACGAGGCACTGTTTGGTTTTTGGCAGCATGCGAATAAGAATCCTCCGCAGCCTTTCTCAATCAGTCCACCACTGATCCAGCAGAAGATGAAAAATTCGCACGAGTTTGAAAGACAAACGCTGGAGTCTCCAAAGAAAAACCGTCGCTGTCCAACAGGCCGCGGTTCTTCTGCTAGAAATGCATATGAAACATAAAATTGCGCTGGCTCGAATGAAGTGTTGTGTGAGCTTACCTGGATGGTAATTCCTGTAAAAGAATGACCTCTTCACCCTCTGCAGTAGGGAGCTGGAACCCGTACTCGTGTCATTACTGTCTTCGGTGTGATTGCTGTGAGATCGCCAACTGGTCACTGACGCAAGAAGTGAGTCATCATAGGAAGTGTACTTTATCAGTGCCAACACTGATCCCATAAGCACCACTATGGTGACAGTTGGAAAGAGTTGCATAACTCTTCCCCGCTCGTATCTGCACCGAGAACAAGAAAACACATCACTTTAGAATTTTAGTCAAATCCACTGGGTTAGGTCGCGTTTCTTTCGTTTTCTGCATGTCCGCAGTCACAAATGAACACGAGAGCACTGAAAATATCAGGCTCGAGCTGAGGATCATATCACAAAGTACGCGATACGCGAAATTGAGATCAGACCGAACGCTTGACAGCACAACAAAAGCAACAGCAACAAGTATGAATTAGTCTTTAGTCAGTCAGTCGGGCGGCCATGCTTCGATTCCCTTGAACATGAACTCTTGAGTCTGACGCTAACGCCTGAATTGTGAAGCTAGGCCGAGACCGAGATTAAGTGTTTCGAAATGTCATACTCTGTGCTCTTTATTGCTGTCGTGGGTGGATGGTCGCCGTTCGCAGTGGGTTATGCGTGTGAATGCTTCTCAGAGCCTGAAGCAGAGTCCATTGCAATTGCAAGCTTAATTGAATCTCGGCAGGGCACAAGCGACAACCGATTAATTTACTTTCTACTTGGCTGCATTTTGTTGTGTCGTCGTTCATTTCGTATTTCCAAAAAGCATGAAAAAATAGCATTGGTTTCGTCCCGTGATTTTCATCCACGCGGCCGTCTGAACTGTTCAAGCCCGTAATTACTGTTGGCTTCATTAACGAATTTGAATGTGGCATTTTCCATTTCAGCTGTCTCAAAAGAATTCGCCGTGGCTAGCAATTTCCTTCTCGAACGAAGAAGACTCGACAAGATGAGTTAAAAGAAAGTTTTAATGAGTGGAGATAATACACTAATGCAATCAATGCTGAAGAACAAAAAGATGTAAATGAGGGAACCAACGCAGGCAGGGCGGATGGACGCCAATGCAACGACATTGGCAATGGCGTGGCGCGTCTTGGCAGGGATTCCGCCGCGATGTAATAAATGTGCGAATGCGAATGTCAAGCGCAAATGCAAACGCAAATGCTTTATGCAATCTCGCTCAATCTTCGTCGCAATCAGCAGCGAATCAGCCATCAAGCGACGCCAGCGTGGACGTGATTCATGATTCACTCACGCTGCCAGGCCCACAATGGTAAAAGACATCAAGTTAATTGCGAGCGTGGTGGTACACGAAACGCGAATGAAAGAGAAACTACGGAGTTATTATTATGGATGAGGTAAATGACTCTCGTCTGACCGTGGATAACCTTCCCCCACATTCGCAGTCCGCATGTGCAATGCACATGCGCACCGCATGCACGATGCACGAACAACCTTCACAATAATGCAGTGTGGTGCGAAGCGATTGAAATTCATTGTCATTATCACGGCATGCCTCGAGTGAGTTGTGAATTGTGAATTCTTAAGATCTTGTTTCTCCACAATTACAATTACGACGATGCTGACGAACGATTTTTATAATCCCACAAATTTCACACTGCAAGGTTGCAGCCACAATGCAGCTTTATGCGTATGCTGTGCCTCCTAAACTTAAGCTTAGCTTAATACCGTGATAAGAAAAGATTTCATGATGCAGAACAGGCGAGGAACACGATGGAGGCAGTGAAAAGACGCTGCAGTAGAAACTGGGTCGAGTGACTTGACTTTATACACAATACACCATTAATAAGCGTCTTTGAAGAAGTGAATTTCAGCCATACTAAAATGCTAAAATGAAATCCAACAACATTTACACTCATGCACGTACTGGGAGTCTGGGAGTAAGAAGTTTGAGTGAGAAGTCTTACTAAACTTGAACTTCACAGCATATTAAGACGCTGCTGCATTGTTGCAACAATAAAACCAGTCTCATTTTACACTTGATACCTTCTAAGCCAAATGCTAACGCATGGCGCATTGTTTACTGTTTACATGATGTAAAAAACCCAATTACGCTTATATAAATGTGCATGCCACTGCCACGATCATTGCAATATCACGCTTGTGTCCTCTTGCCATGCTTGTTAGTAATAAATAATTAGTCTTATGCTCGTGTCTCGCTTGAAAGGAAAACTTCTGAAATACGACACGAAGACGCGATGCATCTGCGTGAGAAATCACCGAACATTAATCATGCGTAAGCGTACAGCCTATGCATACGGCACAGTTTTTGTTTTATGCCGTGGCAGCCGTTTTTACGGTAAAGTGAGTTTGAGGAATTTGCCATCTTTAAATTAACTCACATTCGCTTATCCTCTCAACATCTCAACCATGTCAAGCTATCGATGTCAGCTTTGGGACCAGATCCGGTGTCAAATCATACGGACGATCGTAAGACTCCTGTTCTCTGGATGCAGGTCCTCGTAGGAATTGGAGTGAATTCTCGCAGGATGCGGTTTGGTGAAATTTCCCAAAGGATGACGTTTCCAGAACAGGATCACTTAATTCACTTGCTCTGCCTTTGTCCGTTTCCGTCTACGCATGCGCACGGTGGAAAGTGAGAGGGCAATAAATTAGTGGACAACAAAACTTCATCAGTGCCATGAATTGGAAGTTGACGAGTTGACTCGTCAAACAATCTAGTTAAGCCAAACAGTACAAAGAGAGCAGAGCAGCCAGGCCCTGAGTCATGAAAATAGAACCCTTCGTTCGCCGTTAAAAGGCAGCTCATTACTAGCTCATGCTCTGTCCCGTTATTCGTAAGTAATAAATCATGCGTGCACTGCATTTTGTTGGCGCAGCAGGTTGGTATGTTAAGTGAGTTCGAGTTCTGCCTCTGTCACTTGCAATTAAGCCACGCGGTGCGGAAAGGACCAAAAGAAAGTCCGCGTTCCGCTCAGACAACCTGTCAGGAACTGAGAAGCCTGGGCCTCTGAAAACAGTCCAGAACGAAAGAATTGGTTGACTAATCTCATTTCAGTTCTCAAAGACCAAATGCTGAAATCCTTTCAGCAACTCCTCAAAACTAAAGTCTGCAATGAACACAAACGATGTATGCAAGTTCAATAGTTCAAGGCAAACAACGGCAAGCTGCATTGATCTCTCTTTCCCTGCATCAGTTAGTTTTGTGATTTTATGCTGCGCATAAACTGAAACAGTCAAGCGATTTAGATCCACAATCCACTTCCAATCACAACAGTCGAATAAAAGTCTTGGGTTCATCAGCCAATAAACTCATTGGCCATTGAATTGTCATCTTCGACCTACATCTTCTGTCACTCGGATACGTGAGACATTGTTTACATTTACTTTAACAATGTCGTGCATCGCGCTCTGTGTCTTTCACATTAACTGTGGAATTAACTCGCGACTTGACTTACGTTACCAATTTGTTAAGGTGTTGATTCCTATTCTCATACTGGCACCCGGGTACGCGGTCGCGGTGAGTGAGTCTCACGAGCGTTCCATTGTAGGTCTGATTCCAAACTTTGGTGAAGTAATCAGAGAAAGTCTTGACACAGTGCAAAAAATCACACACTCGCGCACAAGGCACGAGTTTGTCCGCATCCCCACCACTCGTAAATTGAGAATTAATTAAAGTTGAGAATCAAAATCCGCGTTCTAGCACGTTAAACTGTTCAGCATCACAAGAAGAGTGAGACTAGAAAGGAAGCGGCACAAATGCACCGAACACATCCAGACGAAGATGCGCAGCAGGAGCCGGACGAGACGAGCAACACCTGTACGGCTTCTCTACTCCACTTTACAAATTGAACTGGACTTGGACTACTTTTGTGAACAACTAAACTCGAATTCCAGGCTCAACCGGCCACGAGCACCGAGCAGAGACTGACTGGAGAACGGGAGCCCTTGGCTTACATAAAAGTACTTTGCTGGCTCGTTTTCCACGTCCTTCTGTGCATAATCCGACACTCAGGAAGGAAATCGAGTCCTGTTCTTTTCCACAACCTTTTCTCAGGTATGAAAACCACGCCAGCCAGCCACTCGCACTGCCGAAGTTCTTCGTGCACTTGCAAGACAAATCCCAAAAACAGTTTTGAATTGGTGAGAATGAGAAAAAACTCTCACCACACAGCCAAAACAGGCCCAAACATAGCGTAGTGGTTTTGTTAAGAGTTGCTATATTTATTTTCTACCTCTGCCGTGGATTGTTAATGTTAATAACATTATTACAGTGCGGAGTTGATGCTGAGTAACAATGCCTTTGCTCGCGTCTCGCAATTGCAGTCCGCACTCCGTACCTTGCTCTGGCACTGTTCAGCAAACCATATCCGTTTGATTTTGGTTGTGCACTTGTAAACACTAAACACTCCTCACCACCTTAAGTAATAGACGTGAATCACGGCAACGGCTCGAATGACAACGCACGGCAGGGCAAGGCGAAGCATGGCCAGCCAGCATTGTTTTCTTTAAATATATTTTTATTACTGCTGCAGCCGTGTACCGAGCTGCATTGTTGTCTTGCCTTGTGTGTATCCAACTTTCACTTTTTTCGAGAAACAATTTACATACTGCGTCGCCATGCCGTAGTCGTCATTGCTGTACTGCTGTGCTGTGTTTACAATCCACAAAATTCCGTTATGAAACAACATGCACTCGTCTTGGTCTTGGGTCTTGCCCATGTCCGTTCCGTCGCTGTAGAAAACTCATCGCTGCGAAAGAGTTACGCTTTCATCTCCACTTTTTGTCTTGTACAATTATGATTATGATTTCATATATCAATTACAATCGCAATTACAGCCTGCTGACTGACTGCGTAATGCAGTGCATGGGCATAGAGTCCAATCCGGTTTGGCTTTTACCTTGCTCATTGTTGCTCATTGTTTTCGATGTTTATGCAATACGTAATTGCTGTCGAATTCGCAGTCAAAGGGTTAAGATGTTATGCTGATGCGAGATCGTGCCGAGATAAATTATGGGATGCTGTTGACCGGACCAATTGTCACTTTCTTTCGTAACATTTAGTACTTTTAATATTTTATATTTTATTTATAGAAACCAAGAGAGCAAACACAAAAGCCAACCCACCACCACAAAAGATTATGGCTCGGAATTGGAACAAATGAAAGTGCTTATCCCTTTCTTGTATGGCGAGCAATAGAAATTGATGAGTACGACGAACGAAATGGATTCAATTCACAATTCACAACAATACAATACAAAGGATGAAGTGGAGTGGAGGACGAAGGTGACCTGCACCAACTCCTTCAAGTCCGACTACCTGAAGCCGGGGGAAAAGTGAGAAGAGGCCGCACATTAAGATAGTCATCTGTGACTGGGAACCATGCCGTGTTTATGATTTCTTTCTTAACCATAAGCCATTATCACATAACTAGTAATTGATTATATTGCAGACTGCAGACGCTAAAAATAAAGCACGGCACTTTTACATCATTAATATTTATTTGGAAATGCAGTAAAGACATTTGGTAATAATTATCGACTGCCTCTTATTTAATCGCTAGAATAGAAATCCGCCACGTCCACTTTCTCTTTCGTAATAATTCAAGAGTTCACGACGGAGACGCCAGAGAAGATTATGACTTACGACGCGGAATGGACACGACAGGACAACGCACATTGATTTGATGAGCCGTCGGTCGTAGTGATGGGAAGTCAAAGTCAGAAGACAGACTACACGACTAAATCAACAGGTTTTGAAAACTTGATTTTGTACACCAATTTTCTGTCACCACAAAGGCAAAGCTATGGCTGTGTACTCGTATTGCACGTTTGGATTTCCCAATACTCAAGTAGAGAAAATCGAATCGTGACTATGTGACTCGACGGAGATGTATAAGTTCATTGCCAAATTGTTCTTGAAGGAATTCGAATTATTTTGCAACCTCTGCGGCAGAATTTATTGGCGTGTTTCGAACCTCTGTCTAAATTATGTAAGTGAAAATGCGATTGCCATAATCTTCTTTGCGATTGCCGGCGCCTGCTCCTGTCGTACGAGTTTTTCCTCTTTTCTCGAAAACAGCCTCCAAGCAATGTTACGCATAAAATTCCGTTACCTGATCCATGATTGCAGGATTATTGCATTGATTTGAAGTGGGTGAAGGTCTCCTCCGTGACAAAACAAATTATCTCTCCCTTCCGGCTGGATTCCGTAAGGAAAAGGGCGAAATACAAAGGGTTCCTTGTTTTTAGTCCAGTGGCGGCACCGGCACCGAAGGTTAAGGTGAAGGTAATCGATCATCAGAGCCAAATTCCAATGCCACGAACGGATGGATACGGATCATTCATTTTCGGTTCACAGTAGCAGGAAAGTGTGGTTGGGGTGCAAAGCGTGACATCTTTCTCTTTCGTATCACCTCCTGTCGCTAGTTTGTGCCTGGGATAACTGGAAATGCGACTCTACCTCGATTCGTGGGCGTTTCATCAACTAATATGTTAGGTTACTTTGTTAGTCAATGTCAGACCTAATGAAACCTTGCAACAGCTTATTACTTAAGACTCACATATTCAAATGATTTATTGGCTTCAGAGTTGAGCCTTCAATCAAATTCTGCTGATGCCACAATGACGACACATCAACTTTCATCTGTACATGTACCTCAATAATTGCAAAGTGAAAGTCCAGAGAATCACCGTTTTTAAGGGTTTACAGCTTACAGGAGCAACAGACAAGTTCCCAAATACATGGCAGTAGAAGTACGAGTGTACGTAAACAACGGGGCAAATAAAGACACATGAATCGAAAACATGTTTACAAACAAAATATGCTGCTGCAGCTTTGCGCTGCTCATCGAACCACGCAGCACCCTCTTCGAAGCATCAGCAGAGACAAGCAGCGTGTTTCTCCTGCAAGCACGCACGCACGCATTCGAGGGGAGACGGTGTAGTGTTGTCAATTGCACCACTCCAAGGATTCAAATGGCGAACGATTCTCACGTCTGGAAATTGGATCTAGTTCCCTCTTAATTGCAAATAAGGCATTTTGTCGTCTCGTTGGGAGCGTGCAGGACGAAATTTGGCGGTTTCACCCGGTTTTGTCTCAATATTTTGCTGTCGGACACGGAAAATTTGGGTCCGGACCATCTAACATCTCTGATCCCAAACCACAACCACAGTATCGCGTACGCAGCAAGGCGACAAAGTACAAAGAATCGCTTTTGGCTCTGGCTTGTACAGCAAATGCGTAGTAGAGAAGAAAGAGAACGTGTGATGTGGAGAAGAAAGGCAGATGAAAAGGTCAGCCACGAAATGCTGCTTTAGAAATAACGAATTAAAATCGTAAGAGCTAATTTTATTTTTTGAAATCGCATGTTTCGATTTATTTCACAAAGTCAAGTCGAATTGGAACCATCGTCGAATTTTAATCAGTGAATCTCCGTGGTGATATTGTAGGTTGACTGCCGTGGTAGGGGACTTTGGGGATCGTGCGGAGTGGGTCGCGTTGGGTTGGAGCTTGTTGAGTCCGCCATGACTCTTGGTTTTCGCAAGCAGTACATACGAGAAACAGAAGAAAAATGGTGAAACGTATTTGACTGTGTTGTACAGCAATTTTATACATTTTCCTGTGAGTTTTTTCCCAAAATTGTCATCATGGGGCCGAATTGATAGTGGCCGTAATCAGAATCTGGGACGGCCAAGTGCCGCAATTGCGGCCCTTAGTCAGTCAGTCTGTCTATGGGCTATTCCGGGGACTTTAATTGTGTTTAATTGTTGATTTTGGTTAGGTCCATCAATTTCAATATTGTGTGTACCTACATACAGTGCTGCGCTGCAGTGCATCACCACACAGGGCACAGGTTAGGCTTGGCTGTGCTCTCAAAGTGTACGTGTGTTAGCCTATACTCAGCCATACAGTCATTATGACGAGCAAATTGTCTTTTCGAGCTCGTGCTTTGGATGCCACCAAGTATCTTCCAATTTACTTCGCTCATGAAATTCCTGATAATGCGGACTGCTCCTTCATTAACCGGGCAGTCCCACAGATGCCCACTGGGATGGAGAAGGAAGAAGAAACGGTGAGGATCCATTCATCTTTGCTAGGATCGTAGTTTGTTTTCCTACCAGCCATATTGTCTCAGGGGGAGTTGTGAGACCGGGAGCCCGCATATGCATTGTATTGTTTAGCAAAGTCACATAGGTTCCCTGATAACCAAGGACGCACGTGGACTCTCCTGATTTAATTGTGATTAAGTTAAGAACACCACGATGAGTCATGTTGCGCACGTGCATGATTGACGGCCAGAAAATTGTATAAATTCTCATGTAAATGAGCTCATTGAAACTGAGACGGAAATGAACGCTTGCGGTTCCAAGCGAATTTTGGGTTTACGTTACGTGCACGCATTGGTATTTGCATTGATGGTCTGAGAGGCTGAGTCGATGATCAGTGCACTCAGTACGTTTTCTCGATAAGGTGATCTTTGGCATCAGGCCACCATTCATCGAGCATGCGACGAAATTGACCAAGAACCCACACCTAGATAAAACTATAAACTAGATTAGATTTCCATTTACCGCTTTGATGATGCTTAATGCTAATGATTCACCATGGTGTAATGGGTTATCAGATAAGGGCATGTGACATCGATGCGTCAGAAGTTTGGATGTACCAGCTAGCAAATCGATTTTTGTTTCATTGGCTTGTTCGTTCAGGTCTTTCCATACACAATACAGCTCCTTTTCAGCATTCTTGACACTCAAGGACTTTTGACTTGATTCATGGATGGCTCTTGGCCGACATACTTCAGTGGATATCTGTTAATGCTAATGTTTTCCAAAAATGAATACGTACTGACCGTACTGTTCCAGACCAAAGCTGTCGTATTCGGGTACATCCAGTTCAGTTCAACGAGGGCAAGTACTCGCACGACACGGTTCTCTGTCGGTTGCAGCTCCCCCGATTTTTGTCGTTAACCATTTAGTTGGATGAATAAATATGAACCAATTTCGTGGACGATTTATGAAATTTCGCATGATTTTATTGAACGTTTTAGGAACACCATCTCCAACTCGCCATTTGCGCGGGAACTGTCATTCCTACTCCAGAGGTAATGGAAGTTGAAGATGTGGCATACTACAACCAACTGTACCCTCAAAATTACAAGATGCCCAGACAGCTCATCTACATGCAACGTAAGCATATTTCTAATATTTGCATCGCAATTAAGCATTTAAATAGGTAATTTGCATACTAAGAACGAATATTATTTGCGCAGCGTTTTCAATGGAAGCAGACATTCCGGATTATGACATGGATTCCGAGGATGAGCAGTGGATAAATTCACAGTCCAAACTTGAGCTGAACCCAGACAAGGTATGCTATGAAGACATGATGATTATGCACTTGCGTTACAGCTTGAACAATGTAACAATGCCTTGCATTTTTTATAATCTAGTTTGAGGAGATGATGGATCGTCTTGAGAAGGCCAGTGGTCAGGTCGTAGTAACTCTTCCAGAGGCCAAAGCATTGATAAAAGAAGATGATGATCTCATAATAGCTGTATATGATTATTGGCTTAGTAAACGACTAGCGGTGGTAAGACTACTATCATTGCAAACAAACGAGAGGCAATTTCTAGGTTCTATACTCCTTTTAATTGTAGCCACGTGTAACGCTGATCCCTCAAGTCAAAACCGAAGCAAGGTTTGGGACCTCTAATCACAATCCATACATCGCATTTCGAAGACGAACAGAGAAAATGCAAACTAGGAAGAATCGCAAGAATGACGAATCATCTTACGAGAAAATGCTCAAATTGAAGCGTGATTTAACACGAGCAGTAACTCTGCTTGAGATGGTTAAACGTCGTGAAAAGTCTAAGCGAGAACTCCTGCATTTATCGATAGAAGTCTTTGAAAAGAGGTGAGGACACTTGACGCTGAATTCCTTTTGGAACGAGTCACCGAAATGTGAAATAACATGATAATGATCTGTAGGTACCAATTGAACGACTTCAACGGACAATTGATGGCTGAAGCCTTGGCGCAACGGCCTATTCGTCCATTCTTCTCACCTTTGCTTCAGTCAAACCACTTGAGCTGGCTTAAGGACCCATCATTTGCTTCCATGGGCAAGAAGGAAAAGCGGCATTATAAGAAGAGGAGGCACAAAAGTTCATCAAAGTCTTCCACTTACCCTTCAAACTACCTGGATCAGGTATGCTAGATTGGGTTACACTCGTGAACGTCATGATTTGGCTAACTTTGGGTTTTAACAAAAGCAGCAACCATTTGGGTCAACGGAAGACCAGAATCGCGAAGCGTCGGACGAAGATGAGGAGGAGGAGGGAGAGTATGCACTGAGGCGAAACAAGAACTGCAACTACCACAAGGTAAATTAAGCGGAATGAGTGGCTTTGGGCTTTAGGCTTTGTGGTGCCGGATATCAGTTTCTTACCATTATTTTGTTTGTGATAGCCTCTTGACACCGGCAATTACTACTGGACAAGCCTAAGTGAACAAGTTCGAGACGACAGGCTCTTCTACCCAACGTCGATATCTGGCTACAAAAATGGCTATCGTGACGTTGGTCGGTGTAGGCGACGGGTGGGGCGAGGCGGCCGGTAAGGATTTTGCTGTCATCGGGTTTCGATGTCGTCAGTGCTTTTTATCGCTTTTGTTACCTAACTTAACGGTATCACATTCTCAACGTTTTAATTTTTCCTTTTTTCCGGCGACATTAAAGGAAAAGGGATCGGTTTCTTAAGGTGCTAAAGTATCGTAGTAGTAGTTAAGGTTTCATAATTAATAAAATACCGTAGCTTTATCCTTGACAAGGATTTCCTTGAAGCGTGCCCCAACGTGCAACGTGTCTCATTTTTTCTGTTCTGTTTGGCACTCTGGTCTTCACCTCACTGCTGAAAACTCAACGTTCGTAACCTGCACCTGCCGCTTGAGCTTGCACTAGGCATTAATTCGTTTTAGGGTCTAGTCCAACCCAAGAAATCCAGCTATTTACAAGTCCGAATTATGTATTATCTAGTGTGATTCTGGACCGACTCAGCTTCCAGAGCCGGGATGATCTCCGCAAGCCGCTGGGCATCGATGTTCAGGAGTCTGTCAAAGTCGAGCCTGAAAACTTTGACCAAAATACTGTGCAAAGTTCGCAAGATATTGACATTGCTGCCTCTGAGCCTCAAAGGCTAGTAGCAAGATCTTGTAATTTTGAGTCGCCGAAATCGCGACACGGTTATATCCATTTTTTATATATTATAGCTTGCATTTTCGTCCTAAAACACCTCCTGAAAGTATGGAGCTGGTATCTCCACATGACACTTCTGAAATGGACGGGTCAGAAGAATACCAATTCCTTAAAGAGCTCGAGTCAAGGTCACCTCAGATTTCCGTAGGAAAATACATGACTGCTCTGGTCGAGCCCAGAGAGACTCCCCTCGTTCTCGACATGAATGCCCTGCAAAGTGATGCTCACCAGCTCTTGCTCTGTCGCCCTGCGTACCTCTCGGAAGAAGCCGAGCTACCCTTTTGTGATACGGAGCTGTTCAATGACGAACTGAACTTTGAAGCAGAGTTAGACATGCTCACGGACCCGTGGTACACGCCAGCCGATCTTCAGGGCAATGAAGATTTGACTGCGTCTGCAGCGCCACCGTACCCTGACGAACCACCGCCACCCTCTGACTCGAACCCCGAAGGAGGCGACAGTTCGATGAAGGACGGTTCTCAGCCCGGGACTCCGAACCCCGAATCTAGTGGCAGTAAATGTGTAGAAACGAATTGTAGTGATCCTGCGGATACGTCGGCATCGCCAACAGACGTTAGTATAACCGTTGAAATCAATGCAACAAGTAGTGAAAGTGATAGAAGACGATCCTCTCAGCAGCAGCAAGACAAAGACGATAAGGAGAACGACAGGATTCTGTTGTCCACACACACAAAAGCAAACGCTCGCGAGCCGGATCAAGAGACGACGACGGCGGCCGTGGTGGTCGTGAACGGCGACTCGACGGTAGTGAGCTCGAACGAAGAGTGTATAATCGACGAACAAAAACCCACAAACTTTGCCGTGCTCCCTTCGAAGCAGTGGATGTGCAGTGCAATCGCATTACACAACAATGTGTAGTGTGTCCTCATTCGTACGTACAAGTGTACGCTGTTTTAGTAATCACGTATTCGGTGTAATCAGTAGTCAGTACTCGCTGGGCTAAATTGATTGGTTTTATACGTGTGCATAGCGAAGGCTAAGCTAGCTATTTCGTCGACGAGCTCCGCTGCGCAGATACGAGGATAGTCTTCTCGTAGGAAGTAGCCTACTGCAGATAGCTACGGCAGCGTCGGCGTGGTGGTGCAGTCGCAAGTCTTCGTTGGTCTGCCTTTTTTAGAATTTTCTGTTTGCCCGTCCAAGTTATCTTATCGTCAGTGGTCGCCAGTGCGTTCGTTGTGTCAGGCGTAGCCGTCGGCTATGGCTTCTATACTCCACATGATTTGAACCATTCGCTACTCTTTTTATACGAGAAGAGGCAAAAAAATTGAAGCACCATTCGAGAAACGTTGTCGAATAAATGAATGCTAGTCAGATTTTACATTTACAATACTGCACAAGGTGTTTTCCATGAACGTGGAAGAACTGGATCGGATCCATTTGTAATTTATACATGTTCAATTGTGTGCAGAATCGCGGGAGGATTTTAGGCTATTTAGTATTACTACTTCTATTTAAGGCGAAAAACTTGAAAACTTGGTGATATTAAAGTTAATGTTTAGCAACTCTAGTTGATTATGTAATTAATTACCGTACGTAATCAAATCACGGCAGAATTCAATTCAATTCAGCAACCAAACCAGTCTTGACTCTTCATTGTTCATTTTCTTCACTTCCCTTCCGTTTGTCTTTTATTATTGTCATTTGTCATCATCACCTCCGTTTCATTGTGCCCGACTAATTACCTGGCTACAATGTACAGCATTACCGCTGCAATTAATTGCGTAACCGATGTATACATGTTCATGTATTATTTTAGTTGACAGCTCGCAGCCCGGCTGCTTGAGCTCATTCAGGAATTACAAATTACTGAAATTGAAGCGTGTAATCTTTTTGTATCAACTTTTTCTAATTTAGAATTAATTGAATTAATTCAGCAACCAAACACCGTAAATAAAAAAGAAAAAAAATTAACTACGATACAAGTTTCTCAGTTGCCTCCCTGCTTCTTTCTCTACACTTTGCATACTACATGAGACGTCATTGCATTTGGTGCGAGGGACACAAGGCAATGGCTGAGGTTGGAGGTCTTTCTCGTGCCATAAGTTCTTGAAGTACAGGTACAACAAGTCGAGTCAGCCTACAGTCTTGGGTCTTCGTGAGATTAACATCACCACAACAATGTTAATGGGGAAAAGATGATTCTCGTCTTCAGTAAGCCGTATCGTAACTCGTCTCGTACTTAATACCGTACTTAAGACGTAGAAATCCACTTTGCACTCATACCTGGCCTGGCTTGGCTTTGGCATCAGCATTCAGAATCAGTATTCAGCCTAACATGAGCCACCGTCTTCGTCGAGGTACGCGTACGAATGCGAGTCTGAGTCTCATTTCTCATCTCTCCGCCAAGCTGAACGCTGAGCCTGGCTGCCTTTCCTGTAGGTCATTCCTCTTGCAAGTGGTTCACGTTACACATCCACTCCACTTCCGTAAGGTTGTGAATTGTGGTCGCCTTTGTGCTCCTCGCTCGTTGTTTACGGTGTACAAAGAACAAAATTCAAATTTACGGTTAACAGTGAAATTCCCTTTGCATTGTAAGCTGCTGGGCCGTAATTCTTTTGTCAATTTGTCAGCAGTTTTTTGCAAGTGCATCCTTCGCAATGGCGAAGCGATGTGCAGTTTGAGGTGCTGAGTGTGAAATTGAAAGTGTACGTGTGCACAGGGCGTCCAGACTGGAGAAAATGTCATTCTGCTACAGATTCTGACGGCTGACAACCAGCAGTGGCTCATTCACAAGTGATGATCAAATGACTGGACTGAAATATGGATGGTTATGGACCACTGATGCGTAACAACCTCAGCAGCAGAAGACGCAGCAGACATCGTCATGACTGGAACGGGCGGACGCAAGAATTCCATTGCGGCTTCGATTTCATCAGTGCTGCGCAGTGACAGTGCGGGTGCGTCTCGCCGGTGGCGTTCCTGCACTCGGTCCAGATTCATCTTTGCGGTCGTGCTGCTCTCGCTCGTGGGTTGGATTTCCGGAGAGACACAAAGACTTTATGAAGGTAATTTGATGCTCCACGCTTAATCGCCGTATCAAAGCTCGCGTTAACATTTCCTTCATTATTGTGCCGTGTCGGAGGCTTCGCCTTCTCTTTCACGGTCCGTTTAAAAGCGCATTCAAAATTCACGGCTCGCTCGCATCGAATTATCGAATAACTCAACGTGCGACCGTGCCCGTAGCGTAGACGCATTAAAACTGTGCATTGCATTGTGGATGTATCGAGATAAAGATCTACCAGAACCCTTTTTCCCGTTAGAATGGTCAAGTGCAGCGGCAACAATAACATCGTAAGCCACTTAGTAGCGTGCGATGAAGAGTTTCTCATTTGTCTGCTCTGCGCTGGTTTTCCAATGCATCTGTTTAATTCAATTCTGATGTGGTGGGCAGAATTTGGAGCTTAACATTAAAATTCAAGGAGTGTCAATAAGATTCAGTGCATCAACTGATAAATTGGATGTTTTCACTCTGTAGTAAAGTCGCACGCATTACAAGTGCGGCAGCTGACAATTTGGTGTTTATTGTCATGCTGCCAATTACGAGTGCAGCACTCTGATTCTTCTTCACATGCACCCTGTACGCGAAGATCCTTTATTTTTTAAACCTGTCCTCAAATCTTCATTTTCGAAAGTAAACCATGCGAGCAACATTATTTTCTTGCATCTTGCCAGCCATGCACGCCAGAAAACGCGAGCATGAATACCAGGGCCTTTGTGTCGCTCTGTGATCGTGTGATCTTCTTAAAGTATTAAGGTTGACAAATAATGGACTGTGGAGACCGCAGTGAAATGAAGTGAAGCTGAAAACCAAACCAGCAATGGCAGCGACCGAATAAATAATCAACCTGAAACTCGTCACCGTCGCTCGTCCCTGTCGTTGTCCTGCGCGAATGCTTTTAGTTTTACCAGCACCGATAAAATACTGTTGTATAACGTGTCACATTTCTCTAACGCTTGATGAACAAATTTCCTGAGTAAAGTCTGGGCTCAAGTTCTCAAGTCAAGACAGAAAATAGCACAGCCTGCCATAAGCCATGAAGCTTCAGATGAACGACTTCAGCAGAGCGTCGACGTCGAGTCGAGCGTGTTTGCAGAGATGATGCACTGTGTACAGAATCCAGATGTGGGTCAACATCATCATCATCATCATTCACCTCAACACTGAACAGCGCATCACAACAATGCCATTGCCATTGCTACTGCCTTTCCGTATAGCAAATAGCTCGGCACGGCCGCTCGGCAAAGCATGCCTGATGCAGACACACGATAATTATGCTGCTGCAGTATTTATGCATAGTCACGAAAGTAATAATTGCCTGTTAGCAGAATACTGAATGCTGAACACAGAATTCGCAACTCGCAAGTGAGACATCGTCGTTAAGTGTGTCATCATGACATGATACCAAATTTGGGCGGCACGGTCTCGGTCTCTCTGCCTTGTCTGGTGATGGCTTAATAAAATAATGCGAGATGATATTCCAATTATTCATCTTTCACCGTCCACAGTCGAAAAGTGAACCATGCTTCACATTTCATTCACGACGCAATGCTAAATGACAGAACAGAAGCCAATTTGCAAGTTCAAATTCAAGGCGGCGTGGCGACATGCACAGCGGTAAATAGAGCCTTAAATTGTATCACGTTCTCGTACTCTTACCTTCCATAACCTGACCTAAAAATACGATGAATGACAGCACTAAGCTGAGGAATTCCCCACGAAACCGTTTTGCTTTTGCACCCACAATCATCAGTGTCGTATCAGCAACGGACCGCTATTACGAGCCATTGTTGAGCTATTGTGCATTGTGCATTAATTGCAAAATGCTAATTCCCTTCCCCAGAGAATTATCTCGCCACGCGGCACCGTGTGCTTAACCTGCGCTTAATCCTTTGACTCTGCACAAAAGACAAAACGAGACTGCTTGATTATAATCAGCGCTAATTTGCTGGTTACTGTTCTGATTACTGCTTACGTCGGTGTTCTGAACTGCCGACCTCAAATTACCGTACAATATGCAGCTAACGATGTCATGCAACTATATCACTGAAATCGCATAATCTTTTAAACTAATTTTGAATTTGTTTTTGAATTTTGAATTTTCAGAACGGCAGCTTCGCATAACTCCGAAAAGATGCAACTCAGCCTCACCCCGCTTTAAAGATAAGTCCGGAGTGTGCATGTTTAATTTGGAGTGTCAAGAAAAGTCTGGCACTGTGATCGGAGCTTGCGTGGATCGATTCCTGTTTGGCGCCTGCTGCTATGTCGACGAATCCGTGGCCCAACAGCAGCAACAGCAGAAAAATGAGTCCAGGAACGTTGAGTCAGAGTTTACAGAATCTCCTACCACCACCGGGAAGTATGCAGGAGCAGAACAGCAGACGGTGGCGCTTGACGCTGATCCCACGCCTTTTCTCACTGATACAGCAGGCCTACCGACTGTATTTGCTGAGCCCGAGTACGACGGCACGGATCGAGTGGGCACCGAAACTGCCCCACCAACTGCGCCATCGTACGAGGGCGGCGACGACGGCACTGCTGAGTCACTGCCACCAACTTCATTCCCGTCTGAGGCGTTCCTGTCGGCAAAGACTGACGGCGATGCACTACTGGCTTCACTGTACTCTCATGACGCTTATGCTCCAGTTCGAGATCCTACAGCATTTCCTTCTCCCGACCAGCATTTTACTTTTCTTCCTGTGCCTTTGGAGACTTTCTCCAGTTTCAGCGATCTTTCTGGCGGTGACGATGGTGGAGCTGGTCACACTCTGCCTCATGCACATCACCAACATGATGTCGCGATGGAACATTCCGTACTGAGCGCCGAACACCACGAAGTGACGGAGGACCCGCCACGGCTGTCTACGTTCATGTACGTGGACGGGCTGCAGAAAATGGAGCCCGTGGGAGAGGACAATAGCGATCCGGATGAGCAAGAGCACGAACAGAGCAGCCCAACGATATACCAGCTGCATGCACATGAGGAGTCGCATGACAGTGACAGTGAAAAAGTGTCGGACGAACAGGGAGAACATCAGCAAGCCCCAACATTGGAGCCGGGCGTAACTGCAGTGAACTCCAGTGATTCCGAGAGCGTATGGTCAATCGTGTACCAGTGGCCGTCGTCCACACAGTCTCCCAGTGAGGAGGAGAGTTCTGAAAAAGTAGACTCAGACGAGCTCTACAATCATTTGATGCACGAAAAGATAAAGAACAACGCAAACTATTACCTCGTCAGTGATGATAACCATCCGGCAGCGGAAGACACCCCAATCGTCTGGAAAATGACGACCACGAGCAGTGTAAGTGGAGGAAACTCAAACTTTAAGCAGAGTACGACGCCCAGACCGTGGGCGCAGTCCACTGCACAAGTGTACACGCTGAAATATCCTCCAGAGGAGCATCATTTGTATGCACCAGAAGTACCGACCGAGCCTTCGCTTGGTGGTTTAGTGACGTGGAGTGATATCAGCAGTGACAATAAACCGTCCAGCAGCACACCCACGACACCGGCGCCATGGATGGCAGAAGTACACGTTCAGGTTCACGACGTGGCGACGAGCCCCACTTTCATAACACAGACCCAGAGCCACACAAGTTTTAAGCCCTACACAATAGTTACGAGGAGGCCCACTGTGAGGCCAGGCCCGACAGAAGGCGACACGGCTGTCCCGGTTACTGAACCCCTTTACAAGTACACAACATCAAGCCCCAAAAGAAGCACGATGCCTACGACAAAAGCTTCTACAACAACTACTACTACAACGACCTCGAAACCGACGACGACGAGACCACCAACCACAACCACAGCCTCTCCTGCGAAGAAGCCACCAAGCACCAGTGAAGTGTCGAGTAATCAACTGGACACGTCGTCTGTCAACTTGCACAACGATCTAGAAGAACATTTGGACGATTTCGTTAATCAGGTAACAAAGTAACAAGAAGCTTAGGACATGTTTGACTTGATGCGAATCTGACATCTGAACTTTAGGTGGTCCAAGGATTAGCAGGAAGCTTGGACAACTTGAACCTTGACGAAGTCATCTTGCAGTCCCCGTCCCCTGTGGAAGCAGCCGTTCCCACCGTGCATCCCCTCAACGTGTTCTCATATCCTCTTCTGAATAGTGATGGAGACCACGCGCTCGCACCGAGTAGTTTTAAACCTGGCAAAACCTCACTCCCTTTTAAATCCAACACGAAGCAAGCGACAACAGTTAAAACGACGACAACAACAACTACAACTCAGAGGCCCTTAGACTATAAACGAGGTAGCTTTATGATGAAGATCAAATTCAACTGATTTAAATTAAGGATGGATATTAGAACATCATTTTGTTCTTTCAGATTGCGGAGTTCGACCACTAGCCAAACAAGGCCGAATTGTAGGCGGAACCGCAGCCAAGTTCGGGCGCTGGCCGTGGCAAGCTCTGGTCCGTGAAGCCACATGGTTAGGTCTTTTCTCCAAGAACAAATGTGGAGGAGTACTTATCTCACCGAAGTACGTTCTGACCGCTGCCCATTGCCAGCCGGGTTTCCTCGCTACGCTCACCGTAGTTCTCGGGGACTTTGACTTGTCCTCCGATCGCGATGGAGCCACGTCCACTTCGGTGACAAAGAACGTCCGCAGAGTCATCGTGCACCGAGACTACAATGCTCAAACATTTGAAAATGATATTGCGCTTCTGGAGCTTGAGTCAGCGGTCGAGTACCAGCCGCATATCGTTCCGATTTGTCTACCCACTGAGTCCGAGATTAAAGTTGGGAAGCATGGCATTGTCACAGGTAGGAGATTACGTCACTTCGTTTGAAAATCTTTGCTTAGTGTGGTTGCAGTAAACTTGTACATTTACTGTGTCAGGTTGGGGTCGACTGAAGTACGGCGGTGGCGTTCCTCAAACCCTGCACGAAGTTGACGTACCAATTCTGAATAACACCGACTGCCAAAATATGTTTCTCAAATCTGGACACATCAAAGCTATTCGTGACAGTTTTATCTGCGCAGGATATTCTCAAGGACTGAAAGATTCTTGCGAGGTAAGGACCTGATCCTGCTCTGGGCAGAGGAAGCAGAGGCTTGGAGTTTCATACATTCTTTACGGTTATTCTTCTTTAATCTAGGGTGATAGTGGTGGTCCACTCGCAATCCAGCGCCCGAATGGTCAATGGATTTTAGCAGGAACGGTTTCACACGGAATTAAATGGTAAATGGTTTTACCGTTGTTGTAATCGATTGACTTCTGAGATTAACTATTCACTCATTCAATGCTCTTGCAGCGCCTACCCCAACTTACCTGGCGTGTACATGAGAATGACTTACTACAAACCCTGGATTAAAAGAGTTACGGGAACCTCGTAAACGTAACGTCAGTCAACCAATACAGCCGTCCGAGTCCTTGGAATCATGATTGTAAAGTTCATTGTGTGAAATGGGACACCTTCCAAGAAAGCGTGATTACATCTCTTTGTCAGCCGATTCGTATTATAGATTCTGTTGTATCTTGGTTGTATCTTGTTTTGAGGAATACGGACGAGAAGGCTTAAGCAAAATATAGCATTGCAGCGTTCCAAATATACAAATTGTGATTTCTTACTTCCCATACCGCCCGTTTCCGCCCATGTTATTACTCCTTTTGTATGTTAGCTCATTTTACGCAAATCGTCAGTTTTTATTAATTGTACTTATGACAGGAGACACTTTAATTTAGTAGTTAATTAACCAAACTTCCCTATGATCAACAGTATTTATTTTTGTCTTTAAATTCACGGACAATGAGGACAATAAATAATAAAAATAGTTAAGCTATTCGACTGAAAACGAGCCGCTTTTATTTCACCTGTATGAAGGTTGGGGCACGCTGAGAAAATTGGAAACCGACCTTCAATAACACTGAAGTCATTCAGTCCACATTTAACTGTTTATTGGCAATCAAGTAATTAAGAATACACAGACATAAAACCACACAGTCAATACATGCACATAATAAATTAAACGCAGCACCATCAAATCATGTATCAGATGCTTACCAACTTCTACGCATCAGACGAGAATATAAAATGGAGTTTGCTAAGAGAATCGTATTAACTCTACGTTTGTCCTAAGTCCTAACTGACTAAAACATAATTTCTACAATGTGCACTTGTGCACACATTAGAGTGCGTAATGTTTTCTTAATAGGTCTTGGCACTTCGCACTGCTAAAATGATGTCGGGCCTCGGGTCAGGATTCGTGGGTCGTGCCTTCGCTGGATAATTCAATCTCATGTGGGGAATTACCGTGTCATCTTAGGTTCTTCTTCAATTGGTCTCTCAAATTCATTGTTGTAGCAAAAATATAATTAATTGGTTCGGTTGATCACAGAGTTGAGCGGATGGGGAGGGATCGCTCGTCGCGCGTCGTTTTACGAATGAATCTATGATAAACGCACTAGCCGCACAGTTTTTCTAGCTTCTCTATATGGCGACAACATTAAAATTGCAGAATTTGGTTGATCCAATGCCTAAATTCCGTAATTCTTGTATACACGCCAGGTTGATTAGGTTCAGCTGTTGATAATAAAATGTTCATTAAACACGATCCGCTGAGTTGTCATTACTGGCTATAACTGCAACTCACCACAACCAATTCCCCAAGATATTACGCCTCCGAGGACCCATCTATCGTCCTCATCTCTCTGTAGAACCATTGGGCCACCTGAATCACCCTCGCAGGAGTCTTTGCCGCCATTTCTCCATCCAGCACAGATGAATATGTTAGGAATGTGCTCAATATATCCTACAATTTAATCAAAGTTTAAACACTATATCATGCTTTGAAGTTGGAAATGTGATTGCACGATTGTACAATAGAAATGAGAACTCACCGGCAGCTCTGTACATCGACTCACACGCTTCATTAGTTATAATTGGAACTGGTACTTCCTGCAATCTTGAAGGCAGTGGTCCATCCTCGTAGAGTCGGCCCCACCCTGCAAAAACAAAGTTTCCATTATGCAAAACTCTTAAATCAAACCAAACTGCTCACAGGTTAAGCTCAGCTTACCAGTCACGTAAGCCGTTTTCCCGATGTAATCAGCATCCCGGTCAGGAACACAAATGGGGACAATGTTAGGTTGGAATACGACAGGCTCATAGAATCGTAGCAAGGCCAAGTCATACTCGAATGTCCGTGCGTCGAATTGTGGGTGCGTGGCCACAATTTGTACGCGTCTCTCTACGTAACCGTAAGGTTCCTTTTCCTCGGACAAGTCAAATTCCCCTATTCGGAGCAACAAGTCGGTTGGTGGAACCCTGAAACACAAACCGACCGTTTAAAATGCTAAAGCAATTAAGGACAGAATGACGGAATTATACTTTTCAACACAATGTGCAGCAGTGATGGCCCAATTCTCGTTCAACAAGGCTGCACCGCATTTGTGGAGGTAGGTTGATGTTCTCCATTGCCTCAACGAAATCTATATCGACGTAAAACCAGTTATCCGATGGGTCTTCGAAATATTACTCGGCTACATTTCAATTATTTTTACCTGCCACGGCCACTTTCCATAGGTGGCTTCTTTTCCTCCAACGATTCTCGAAGTTGGGAAGAAACGTCGTCCACAAACTGCAGAAAAAGAAACCAGATACAAATTATTAACATCGGGTGGTGTGTGGAGATCCTATCTTACTTTTGCGAAAGTCACTGATCAGCAGAGTTCCGTTTTCAGTGAAAAATGTTTCGTCTGGCAAGAGAGTGCCGTTGACCATGACAGTTTCATTGCCAGGCACGGCCACGGATGATTCGTTCACTGCTGGTATGGGAGTGGTTTGCTTCACGCCGAAGTCATCAACTTCGTTCGTCGGTTTGGTGCTTGCGCCAGGCCCCGGCGTCACACTTGAAGTTGGTTCTTGTGGACCTGAAGTGGATGATGAGCCAGGTGCACTGGTTGGCGTTGGGATGAGTTGGGTTACACTCCCAACTCCTGCTGGTGCAGAGCTCACCGCCGAAACTGAGGATGAGTGAGTCTCAATTGGAGCGCCGACGGTTGAGGACAGATTTCCGAAAACGGTGGACTGGCTAGTTTGCGAGCTGACGGAGGAGACCGAAGACAGTGTTGTCGTCACTTGTCCAACGGTGCTGGTCACCACTCCAACTACTTCAGGAATGCCCCCAAAAATGCCAGTTGGCTTTGAAGCGGGAGCGCTGCCCTCATCGTTGGCTCCTGCCGTGGCATCAGGCAATGCATCAGTCGATTGGGCTGGCATAGTTTCGGATACACTTGGTCCCGAGTCGGTGGAAGGCTCGAGCATGCTTGTGCTGGACATGCCCTCAGAAGGCTCGATTGGCTGCGGTTCAGTGGACGGAGCTGGTGCCACTTCGGATGGAGACGGTTCAACTGAGGGTTCAACTGGAGCTGATGAGGCAGATGAAGACACAGATGAAATGAGGTCAGACGCGGAGCTTGTGAGAGTTGCTTGAGACTCAACTGAAGACTGCACAGTCGTCTGACTTTGAATTGATGAAATTATGGTTGACTGGCTTCCGACAATGGGAGACGACGAGCTGATCGCTTCAGAAATTGACGTGATAATGCTGGGTTGCTCAGTCACAGGTTTGCCGATGACTTCTGAGGGAAGACCAGAAGCACCTGACGACTGGCTGGCAATGCTACTTAAGATGGTTCCTTGATCCTGGATGGAGGAGACAGCTGTTTGTTGACTCGACAGCGAAGACTGCGCAACGCTAGCGGCAGACTGCTGATTCTCAATCACAGTAGTCAGGCCTGGAAGTACTCCTTGAATTCCTGGAACGACACTTGACAGTGAACTGCTGATTGTCGGTGCCACGGATGTTGCAGTCTGAGATCCACCAGCGATTCCCGTTGAGAGCATTTCCGAAATGCTTGTGGGAACTTGACTCACTGTTTCCAGCGAAGTCAGGGACGACGACTGTGTTGACACTTGGCCAACTGAGGAAACCTAACATTTGATGTCGAATATTAGAAATGCTTAACTACCTGAAACCTTAATTGCAACCTACAACTTACCAAAGACTCAGTCACGGTTGGAGCAACTGAAGACGCCACGTTCGATCCGGTAGCCAATGATTGGGATAATGTTTCGGAGCCGGACGTGAGCGGGGCTGTTTGACTTTCCACTGAAGTAGGCAACAAAGTGCTAGATGACTCGCTTGGTGCGACTGGTTCTTCTGCGACTGCCTGCTCCGGATTTGGAGGCGGTGGATTTTCTTCTGGACCCTGTGTGGGTTGAATGACAGCTGAGGTTGGTGTTGGCGCAATTTCTGACGCGCTGCTGGATGGAAGGCCAGGGTACGCGATGGACGGAGTAGATTGAGACTCTGAAGACGGAAGTGACGGGAAGCCAGACGGGAAGGCAGTTGGAAAGCCACTGGGTAAGCTTGAGCTCTGAGTTGGCAAGAGTGTCGACAAACTTGCGATTGTACTTGATTGGGTTGTGCTAGAGGCGATCGCACTCAGAGAACCTGTGCTCGACGCGATGGAGCTAAAGGAACTAGTGCTGGACGCAATTGAGCTTAGAGTGCTCAGGGAGCTGGTGCTTGAAGCAAGAGAACTGAGAGAACTTGTGCTCGACACGACTGAACTCAGCGAGGCAGTGCTAGAAGCAATTGAACTAAGCGAGCTGGTGCTTGATGCAATTGAAGTCAATGAAGCAGTACTTGACGCGACGGAGCTCAGAGAAGCAGTGCTTGACGCAATTGAACTGAGCGATTCAGTGCTCGACACGGCAGAACTCAGCGAGGCGGTGCTGGAGGCAATTGAACTGAGCGATTCCGTGCTTGACACAACGGAGCTCAGTGAGGCGGTGCTGGAGGCAATTGAACTGAGCGATTCCGTGCTTGACACAACGGAGCTCAGTGAAGCGGTGCTGGACACGACGGAACTGAGCGACTCGGTGCTCGAGACAACGGAGCTCAGTGAGGCGGTGCTGGAGGCAACTGAACTGAGCGACTCGGTGCTGGATACAACAGAGGTCAAGGACGCGGACGCGGTGTTGGACGCGACTGAGCTGAGCGATTCCGTACTAGACACAACCGAGCTGAAGGATTCAGTGCTTGACACGACCGAACTCAAGGAGCTGGTGCTAGAGACCACAGAAGTCAGCGAACTGGAGGACGCCTCGATTACACTTGACGAGCTTCCCAACATATCTGATACCGATGACGACACTGATGGTGTGACAGTGGATGATTGTTGGATTGTTGAGCTGCCAGATTGCCCAATTGATGAAAGTGACGAGGTGGCCCCAATAACTTGAGATGGATTAAATGACGGAAATCCGGGGAATCCGGATGAGCTGCTCGATGAAGGGCTGTCGGCTTGGCCGTCGCCTGCTGGTGAAGGAGTGATGCTGGACGAGCCTTCTTCTGGTGGTGCCGAACCTGGAAGTTAGACAGAGGGGTAAGTGTGGAATCGAATCGACGTTGAGACGAAACAAACCGAAAACTACAACGCAGAAGCTGACGATAAAACGATTTTCGTAATGAATTGAAAACGAAACGTTTTGTATTAGAATTAGGCTTCTTTTTTTGTGTAAAAACACAGTACAGGAGGAGAACTCCGACAGAGCAGTCGACGAATTGATTTAAGTGACAAATTGACTGAATACAACTAACTAAACTGAATAAATTATTCCTGTACTTGTAAATGGTGACCGTGGGTTCGACATCATTTTTTGGCCCTTTCGACCCGGATATTGACGGAACGGCACCCTTTACAGGTATGAGAGGCGACTAAAGCCTCAAACAGTAAGACACGTATGAGGTCACACCAACTGAAACTACAAGATACAGAATCTCTTACTAGGTGCTCCGGTAGTCGTGAAGTTCAGTTGCGGAAATGGAGTCGTACTCAGAGTTGTGAAGTTCAGCATTGGAAACGGAGTCGTGCTAAGCGTCGTAAAATTGATCATTGGGAATGGAGTCGTGCTCAACGTAGTGAAGTTGATTTGAGGAAACGGGGTCGTGCTCAGCGTAGGAAATTGAGGAAATATCGTCGAGGAACTTGGTGGCTGCTCTGGATCGTTCACTAGAATCCAGCACATCAGAGTTTAAGAATCTTTAGGCTTGAAACCATTAGAAAATTTTCTTCGGCATCTAAACCTTACCTGCACCACCGCTTGAGGGAGTTGATGATGTTGATGGTGGGAACAGAGTTGGAAAGCCTGGAAATAACGGTGGTTTGGAGGAGGCGGGCGTCTCCTCATCTGCAGAAGGTGGATTTGCAGTCGAGGACGTGGTGACTGGTGGGAACAGCGTTGGGAAACCAGGGAACACTGGTTTTGGCGGGGCTGGGGACATTTCCTCATCGGCAGCAGGTGGATTTACAGTTGATGACGTCGTAGGCGGTGGGAACAAAGTTGGGAAGGCTGGAAACATTGGTTTCGGTGGTTTCGGTGGTGCTGGCATGCTCTCCGATCCACCAGCATTTTCTTCGTCAGCGGACGGTGGGCTTGAGGTCGAACTTGTGCCTCCAATGCCAGGAATTTGGTTGGCTCCTGGGATTTGTTCAGCTCCGGCAGGAAGACTAGGCTGTTGACCCGATCCCTGTCCAGGAAGGCTGGGTTGTTGTCCTGACCCTTGATCCGGCAAGCTGGGTTGTTGACCCGATCCTTGTCCAGGTAAGCTGGGCTGTTGACCCGATCCCTGTCCAGGAAGGCTGGGTTGTTGTCCTGATCCTTGACCCGGCAAGCTCGGTTGTTGACCCGATCCTTGTCCAGGAAAGCTGGGTTGTTGACCAGATCCTTGGCCAGGAAAGCTGGGCTGTTGACCAGATCCTTGGCCAGGCAAACTTGGCTGCTGTCCTTCACCTTGCCCAGGCACGCTAGGTTGCTGCCCACCTTGACCTGGCAGGTTTGGCAATTGTCCAGGTATTTGTGGGACTCCACCCTGGCCTGGTTGCTCTGGAGCCGGTTGTTGACCGTCTGCCTTAATACCTTCCATGTTGCAGCAACTTCCGAAGTAGAAGCGGTCGATGCATGTTCCGAGATGGGTTCCATTAGCCTTAGTTGAGAGTTGAATCGAAATTAATGGTAAACCAGACACAAAACGCAAGCATGCGATTTAGCTTCACTCAAACTTTATGACAGTCTCTCGATTGAGTGTGAAAATCTCTATAATAGAACGGCATGCGAGGTCGAGAAAGAAACGTACTTTCATGCAGTCCCAGGCGAACATGCAAACTCCAGTCAATCCAGAATCCATACTTTGACACGGTAATTGCCGAATATTTCGCCCCAGAGCATCTGTTTAAAACGAAATGTATGAATTGACGTCCTCGGATGTCCGGCCAAAGTACAGGGTGCCAAATAATTAGTGACCCCTACCCTTCAGCCGATTCTTGGAGATGTGGACATGTGTTATACATCATTCGAAAGCTTATGTTCAAGCTGCTTTACATCCAAAATTTCAGACAAATCGGACCATGCGTTCCAAAGTTATGACCGTTTTTGTGACAATAACGTGAATCGCTCATTGCGTCTCTTTCTGTTTCTTATCCGGTGTCAAATCCATGCGCGGTCATCAACTTAACTGGAGAAATGCAGTTCCTGAGCATTTATCTGTGAACATGTGCCGATTAAAGTCATGGGGAACACAACTGGTGATACGGAAGAGCGTGATGTCATGCTCTGGCGTGGAAAGAGGCACTGGTTGCAGGATCAGCTTTCACCACACTTTTCTCGAGGACTGAGACGAAGACTTCCTGCATTTCGCCTGTGCCGACTCATTTCTTGCTTATGTGAAGCGAATGCCTAATCATCAAACAGCGACATGCGTCACCATTAAAGGGAGACACAATGAGCGATTTTCACAAAACGGGCATAACTTTAGAACGCGTGGTCCGATTTGTCTGAAATTTTGGGTGTAAAGCAGCTTGAACATAGCTTTCGAATGATATGTAACACATATGCCCACATCTCCAAGAATCGGCTGAATGGTAGGGGTTACTAATTATTTGGCACCCTGTACATGTAAATAGAATAGCTTGATTATTTCCGTGACTGAGTAGCCCGTAGTTAGTTTATGCAGCCCTGCAACACAAATTCAGTAGTACGAGATCTATTGAACACAGACTCTTGCCGTTAATTAATAATTGATAGTAATAGTCATCTGGTGTTCTCGAATTTCAAATTGAGAACCGGACTCATTATTTAATACCGGCTTAGCATTAGTATTCGGAAAGCTACCTCGTGATTAAATAAAATTCTCATTTTGCCATTCTTCAGGTGGTCAGAGTCGGCATCAGAAACTGAAACCTGCAATATTGACTTTGACTGTGACCCAGTTTGAGCTCGGAAAACGAGGATTTTTATAACTCGTTTTTAATGAGATTATAACATAAAAATATTATGCATTCAGGGTGACCTGGTTAAAACTTCTGTAAGATTACGACTCTGACTCTGGCTCACTTTCTGAGAAACAAGCGCAGTGAGTACGTGGATGACGTCGGCGTACCGCCGGGTTTCGCTTTGAGGTGAGTGAAAGATGGGAAACGCAATCTTGCACTCTCGTGTATGGATCATCCTCATCCTCACGTTTATGCGAAATCATAAATTTATATCGCCTTTGTCATACTCCTAATTATAAATTTTAATTTGGTGCATCGAGCCTGCTAGTCGCAGGCAGCAGAGCGATAGTGAGCCGTGGGGTCGGTACCGTAATGGAAGTCGTTAAACTGAATCCCATTTGTGTATTCTAAATATGGACACGCATAAAATTTGCGACGGTTCACTTGCCATGGATTGAATACGCCAAAAATGGAAAGGTTTTTGATTCAATTTATGGCCGGGGAAGGTGGCCTGATTGCCTAATTTGCAGGCACCGTGAATTGGCACAGAGCTTACCTCGGATGTAGTAAGGTTTTAGGAGTCGTGCCCGTTTTTGGAACGGCACCGTTGACCCAGATGCCTGCTCAGGTACGAACAGCGTCGCAATCGCGAGGCACAAGGCAGCAGCAGCCCATACTGGCCGAATCATCTTCGTAATGGCTGCTGGAAGGTCGCTGTATTCTCGGGGAATTGTAAGGGAAGAGTGCCGGTGGGATTTAGGAATTTGGCACGGCGCAGGTCAGAAGCCCTCAAATGTTCACCACCTCGTTCAGGTACTGAAACTATGCCACGCCAAGTGGGCCGTTAAGTTTCCATTTTCTGTAATTATGCAAACAAGGATGACGTGTTATCGGAAATCGAGCTTGTACCGTATCGTCTGAAGATGATTCGAAGGGTACATTCATCCCAACAGATTACAGTTCAGGATTGTAAATACCTTGAACTCCATCAATGGCAATGACAATGACAATGACACTGACAATGACAGAGGTACCTGAACTGCGAGTGCGAATTGTTACGACGGGCAATAAATCTGAACCAACTTGAAGTGGTGTTTATGACTTTTGTTTTGAGAAAGGCCAGTTACAAAAGTATCCTGCCCTGTCCTGCTTTGACTGCGATGCAGCCAGTTTACGACGCGAAGAACATAAATAAAGATAAAAATACGAGAATTGTTAAGAATGAGACGAAATTTTGTGCCTTGCACGCAGCCCAAGTCATTCGCCATCGAAGCCATCGCCAAGTACTCGGTTGATTACTTTATGCTATGCTGATACCGTTACTCGTCTCAACAACCAGTTTATTACACGGCAGGCTGGGGAATTTTGTGTCTGTTATGCTGCAGAATGCAAAGTCAAGTCCAAGTGAAGATTATTTCATTATGATTATGATTATGACTTTTCATAAGTTTCCGTATTTGGCGTTTGGTTCGGCTTCAACCGTTGATTAGCGCCTGGCTACTAATTTATGTTCGTTTCTCATTCTCACGCAGCTCCACCACAAAACGTGAACGACTGACTGGCTCAAGGTGAGTAAAAGCACACAAAAAATTTCAACCGCATTGCATGCAACGAAAATCTTTGGCGAATCTGCAATAATAGGTCTTTGAACCCCTCCGTGCACTTGCAACACGCAAAATTCCTCGTAAATTGCACGCTTGGGCCTACCTTTGTGCTCCAGGAACAAGAATTTGGCGTCTGTCTCACTTGACCACGTTTGATTTTGCGTCTCTCGGCTCAGTCGCACGGCTGGATAAAATCTCACTGCGGAAGGAATGTCACCGGCTTGTCTCGCCGTATCTGCTGGACAGGAAGCGCGCACTTCACTGAATTCTCCAAAGTACTTTCGATGATTTTGATCTAGGAGTCCATCGCACTGCCACTGCCACCTTGATCGAAGTTAGGTTTCGGTGAATCGCGACCGCACTGTGCACTGAAACTGAACGAGCTAGCTGCACCTTTGCTGTTGATCGAGTCTGGCCGTATCTCGAATTGTATCTTAAGAGCTGCCTGGTTTGGTTTTGAATCGCCGACAGGTAGCCCAGAGTGTAGAGAAGATATTTTCCCTCTTCCTCCTCTTGTGTGAACCCTGACAGGCACAACAACATTTACTTACACTGTACTCCGTCTCCGTCTCGCTCTGCCGTGGTTGAAGCTGTCAAGTCAATTCATTTCATTGTCTTCGCAGTAGTGTTTATTAATCCTGAGCAGTATTACAGCGATTTAACTCTTTACCTTGATTATCGCACAAGATATATCAACAACCCCTCAACAATGAGCAACTTTATATAACAACAATCACAGCACTCCGACACTATCAGCGCTACTATTACACGGTCCGCGAGAACGAGAACGAGATGAAGACGAGGATGATGCGAAGATGCATCAAGAAGACTCACGTAACCGAAAGAAGCACGAATATGATGAATTCCTTATGCAAGAAGGAGTTTGAGCCGAGCAAGAAACCAGTTTTTCACTCATCAAGTGAGTTGTTTGATTGCGATCGAAGATGCAACAATTAAAAGCAAGGAGCCGCAGCCAGAGAGAAATATTTTAAGGTTGATTGTGTGAAAAGTCAAGACTCAAGACAAGAAATTGCGGTCCGTTCGAAACAAAGTCAAAAGAGCCAGGGCCAAGTCAGCATACGGCACAAAGTCCGTCGTCGGTCAGGTAAATTAACGCAGCCGAAGACTCGAGCCAGGTTCATTTTTGCTGTTTGAGTCCACAAGTCATTTACACCTGCAACCGAACAGAACATCAGCAGCAGCATCCGCAGCTGCACTCATTGTTGTTATGTACATATTAACGAGGTTATAAGAAGATGTACAGCCCGACACGGTTCGGGCAAGCAGAAATGAAGGAGCATCTTCGAGGAGACATGCAACCACCACGGCCACGGTCGAATGGCGAGTTGGGCGAGCAGAGCAGCATTGAAGCACGGCATTGTATGGGGAATATCTCAATTTAAAGTGAATGAACTCTTGTAGCCTTGCCCTAACCCTTCTCTTCCGTCCTCGGCAAAACGTTATCCCATACCTGTCATTCCTCTTTATTATTGAGACCGGACCTCTTAAATTAATTCTCATCTTCAGCTAAACTCGTTTGCGCCTCGTTTGTGGTTTATATGCCTGCATTTTTTCACTCGTCCTCCCGATGCGCGTCGCCCGTGTAATACTTGCACTGCATTTGTGCAATAATCTCGTACAAAGACTGCTAAATGGTCCGAAATGTATGTAGCAAAATTCTTGCATGCAATGATAACAATAATTCGTGCGTGCATGGTCATTTTATGCAGAGGAAATGAAATAAGCGCACAGTAGACGACCGGTCTCAAACGGCCGACCGACGACCTTCCGAATTCATGGAAGGTGCCGATGCAAGTACAAGTAAGGTTTACATCAACAACGCTTAAAAGCCATTTACCCTAGCATTTTGATTTTCGGACTAACTGCATCGCAATTTCTAAGCCTCTTCAGACTAAACGTAAATATTTGCACCGGAAATGAATGCAATCCGAGAATAAAATGATTCCCAGCTCTTTTTACTCCTTGCATGAGATGTTACAAAAACAAAACACCAATCGACTTCTGACTTGCGTTGAGTTGCGAACATTCTACCTCGGATTTCGTAGAATATTTAGCCGTAAATATAGAATTAAGATTTAATTTAATTGAGTGTTACAATTAAATTTAGCAACTTATGCCAGGCGTCATGTTCCCATCCTGCCAGTACAGCAATGGAAATGCAAACGAAACTTGGTCAACTTGTCACAATTTTTGTCAGCTTAATTTATTCAGCATATTAACGCATCGCAACGACTTCGGCTTTCGCATTTTGGCCAGCATTACACGACAATATTACCAGCGCTCAGGGGAACTATTTGACATGACTGATTGACTATTACAGATTACTGGATTTACTACAATGAATTTTCCAACTTCAATTGGATAATCAGAAGAAAGCATTGGCTCTCTAAGAGAACATGATGAATCGAGAGCCGTATTTCGCATTCTCTGGTCTCTTGACGTCTGGCCCGGGCACTTCCGGTGTGGCGTCGGGATAAATTGGAGGAGGCTCACGGGCAGGCTTTGGTCTAGTTGTTTGATGGATACGGCCTTCAGTGAAGTACCCAATATGTGGACGCGCGAGGTCCATTTTCTCCATTACGCAAGTGTCGTATATTGCTTGAGTGTTGCGACAACTGAAAGTTCGAGAAAGTATCAAATTAGGCAAATTCAGACAACACTTTTTCTTTTTCTGTAATTGGTTTGTTCAAGGCTTTTCTGAATTGAGTGTCAACTAATGAAAACGCCAAGGCAATACAAACAGAAATTCAATTCCATCGAGTTAGTCGTTAGTTCACAATTCATCGTAAAGCGTTCATCGCTCGATCATAAAGTGTTGGACTATGAGTTGGAGGGATCAGCTGAATTTTTCGAAGTTTTAAGCCCTAAATACGGAAGGCACGATTTTGATGGCAGTTCACTTTGAGATTTTAGTTCTACATTCTATTCTAATGATCTAATTGGTGCGTGCGCTAGAGTACAGAAACTTCCGGGTTGTTTGTTCCAACTTGGTCTACTTCGCCTTTGAATTATAGGTTGTTACTAAAAGTTGACTATTTTTAAAATAGTTTGCATGACTTAACACTGCCGCACTTCGTTCGAATAATGCTTCAATATGTCGTGATGCACTTACTATCTCATGTCTAATTTAGTGCTTGATTTGTCCAGACAAGTGGCATAGTTAGTAAATTCTTCAGCACAGTTCTTCTTCATCTTTTGAAAGAAGTCCATTGAGCACTTGGTGACAGCTTTACCCTCGTCAATACATTTTCGCGGATCCCGTTCCTCTTTTTTACACAACATAAATTCCTGTGCAAATACGAGATCATCAGTCTAGCATACTTACCAACAAACTTACACGTTTAAAGTTGAAATACTTACATTGTTAATTGCTTCGCAGCTCTTTCCAAGATGAAATGCACCGGCGACAAGAAAAGCTGCACTCAAGTTGATTTCTGGCACCGTAAGTTCTTCATCCGGTGGTAGGTATGTTTTATTCGTGATCACCATGTTGAAATTAGTCCACAGTCCAGTGCCACTCCAACTGTTTTATTCACGAACGATTAACCTAAACTTACTCCAATTCGACGGATGTGGCAGTGGCAGAAGCCTCACGGCAGTCTCCGATCCCGATCTGGTGGAGTCGAATTAATTCAACCCAATTTTTATGCAGAGAATCGTAAACTCAACTTGAAACCTTCCGCCTTGCACACACAATAACAACACATGCGGAGACAGGATCATCGCACAACAGATCAAAGAGGCGTTCAATGAGACGATGGCAAAAAAGGTTCGATAGTGATGCTACAACGAATTTGGAATTTATTAAAGCTTAGGAAGAAGTTCATGCTTGGATCAGAAAATATTAAATGACCGGATCTTCACTTCGTGCAGGTTAAGCCTCCGAGTCATCAATGTCCGCTTGCATCTCCGCTTCTGATCTCAAATCAATGGCGAATTTGGCTGGTTTCTGAGCCTGCGTTTTCCCTGTCGCTACACTTTGGCTGAAAATCTGAAAAGCGCTGGCCAAAGCGTATGTAAGGTTCTTGGCAGTGTCCCTCGTGTCCGTGACAAACGCGTGGCAGCGGAAAGGCGATGACTGATTTTGACCACTGGAAACTGAAACATTGCCTTCGCTCTGACTCTCGCCGGCTCCCGAGCTGGCCTTCGCAGTTGAATCGGGTTTCACAACGATCATCGCAAACACGCGTGTGTAAACTAGATCTTGAACCCCGTAAGATATCGACTGGATTGCGAATTTGCCATTTGGGAAGTTTTTGTTTGTGTTCTGTGGCATTGGTCCAACAACGATTCCATCCTCAACCACCTCCAGCTTAAGTAGAGGCAGGGCTTTGGCCTTGCTCGTGGAAAGCAGCCGTTTTGCATCGGCCACCATTTCGTCTACGGGTTTACGCGTATACTTAATGCCCCATAAGTTTGTAGTTTCGCGAAATCCCAAATATTTCACGACGAATCGCTGAAAAATGAATCGACCATTGTTGAATGCTAACGTAAAAACCAGTAGAATGTCTTCACTTACCTGTGGGAGCTGAATGTCTGTACCGACGACCATGCCTCGATCTACCTTCTCTTTCGGAACACGAGAGGATCCAGATTTTCCCGACCCGGAGCTCTTGATCGATGAAGAGTCACTCACAATACGCTTGTGCTTCAGCATTGGGGCGCTGTTGCTATCCGGGGGCTTCAGCAGATCACTATTTCCTTCTTTAGCCGAATCTGTTGCCTCTTCTCTCTCTGTGCAGGAACAAAATTAAAAGTCAGTGTTAGCCTACCTGCATTGCAACATGTGCAGATTCTACTTGGGTTCTGACAATGACAATGATAATGCAATTTATTGTTTCTATGTTCTGTAGCATCAGAATAGCATCAAAAAGAGAATAGCGGAAACGGATGTCATGTCTGCCTTGTCTGCGCGAGTCGGAGTCAGGGTGGGACAATTACCTGTGTGCACTCCTGCTTTCCTGTACTCACCATTTTTCTCCAACTTTTCATTGTGTCCAAACTCATCATCCATGCTGCGATGTCACTGCAAACTGTTGTCGATGCCAAAGTAGCGTGAACTTCAATTTAATCGCTTTGTGAATTGAATAGAAGTTAATATAAATCGAAATAATTTAGAATAGCGAAATTATTAACGTAAATAACTTTGCTCGGCAATGTCACCACCACCAGAACGAACAAGCCGAAAGTTTTTCCCATTGCATGAAGTATTCATTGCTAGAATTCAGTTGAAATACGGTACCGAAAAGATAAAAGTGCCATTTTACTTGTATAGTTGCCTCTTATCTTATCTCTTACGTAATATGCGTCAATCGATACTTCGATGCTTGTAAATGCATTCTGTGGCTCATTCGCTCATTCCTTACCGGCTAAATTGACAAGTCTCATTTAAGGCGTCCATTATGCAGTCAAGCTTTGAACGAAGTCTTCAAGCCTTATAAACCACGATTTAATTATTTATTGACCAGATGAGCTGCATACTGCACCGGCCCTGGAAATAACTCCACGATTAAACTTCTTCAGAGTAACCTTATAAGCTTTCGACGGTATTCCAAGCGGCGTAGTCCTCAAGTCTCAATCTCAATCAGCAATAAATTATCATGGTCTTGATGTTCAAGTCATTTGTTCATGACAGCATTTACTTACATATTTAATTTCATGCTTCGTGCTCGTGTTCACGACCATCCTCCATCATAGAACAGACAGAATTTTAATTGTCAATTGTGACAACTCTCAAAGGAGGACAAGCTTAACGTGCAAGTCGGCGACAAAATTCGCTTTCCTTTCGTTCATTGCGTTTGTAATTCATATCTCACTTCATAGCGCACGCAGCACGCTTTCTCTCGCACCTGAGAATCAGAAGGCCAGAGGGATTTGTTATTTCTTCCTATCATTTGAACCGCAGAATAAGGCATTTGCGCTTCAGTAACCTCCTTACATAGTTATTAATTGCGTGGTCAGACACTTGGCGGAAAGCAACTTGGCGGAGTGACACTTCGCGGAATTTTTTCCCCGAATAGTCTTTTGGCTGACTGAACTTTTGACCGAATAGAAACTTAGCTGAAGTATGTTCAAATGAGTTGCCTGAAGGGTAAAATGCAGATGCAGTTGCACTGCGATTGCATGATACGCCATTTTTATGCATTTCATGTTCATATTATGTCATTCTTGTGTGAGTGGTGATAAAGTGCAGACGTCGAAAAGCAGAAAATGGTGGTGGAAGCAAAGAAACTTGCGACTGAGGATATCAACATGCCGATCCGCGATATTGTGGCGAGAATAGAAGGAATGATGGCTGCAGATCGGACTGTGGCACCAGTTCTGGGACTCACCTCTAGCGTTAAGCGCACAGTCAGACATAATTTCTTAAACATTTTTTTATGTTTTAATTTTTGATGAAATAATGATTTGATCTGATTTGTGGTCCAAATGTTAAATAAATAAATTTTTTGACTCCTTTCAAAGACAGTCGGCTAAGTGTCCATTCGGCCAAAAGTTTAGTCAGCCAAAAGATCATCCTGGGAAAAAATTCCGCGAAGTGTCACTCCGCCAAGCTGTTTTTCCGCCAAATGCCCTAGCACCATTAATTGCGGTTAATTGGTTAACTCTCGTACGCAGTCTTCAAGCTCCAATTCAAATTTGTCTCGAGTTGAGTCATACGCGGATGGAGAACTGCTCGTGCTCAAGTAAGTTGCGAATTATGTGTCAAGTGGAGTATTAAGAGCTCTCAATTCGACAATGTATGTGAGTTAATTGTAATAGCACTCTTATTATTAGGTAACCCATGCTGGCGCTGGCGGCTGGGCTGCAAGGAACAATGGAATGGATTGCCTTCTGCCTGAATGGATGGGAAATTATTTTTCTACTACGAGGCACGACAAGCATACGCGTATAAGAACGGCAACAATACAATTAAGAGTACGAGCATAGTTCCTTAATGCTTAATACAAATTACTTGCCAGCAATGCTTAAGGATATTAGAATATCGCATTACGAATTGCATAAGTGAACGTGTTCGTGTATCTCGACTCGTGTTTGCGTTTGTGGTTCTCTCATTGTTGCAAGTTGCGAGTAAAAATACCCATTCAACGACCAGTGGCAGTAGTCAAGTAGTGCAGCAGCAGTGGCCAAGTGGTTGTTGGAAGAAAGAGAAGGGGTGGCCAATTTCTTCATTGCTCGTGCTCGTATCACCCCGTCCTCATCATCAGCATCTCACTATCATCTATCATCATCAACTTTACTTTTATTCTCTGCAACAATTCACTGCAAGTGCAACAATTACGATTATACTCTGCAAAAGTGCATTTCGAGCCTAAACATCGACTGTCGACTTCAACTTCTTCTTCAAACCTCCTCGTGAGCCTGTCGTGCTGTGAGTCGTGATTACGATAAATCAATAATCAATATTTAATCAAGTCGGGCTCCTCGATTCAGATTCTGATGTAATATCACGCAAGTGTCTCAGGCTCAAGCTTCAACGCAGAACACAAGACAAGAGCGATGTGATAGCATTAATTCAGCGTTCATTCTTCATTCATTGCAATTGCTCGTTGGATTGGAATTCGCTAGTTCCTGAACTCGTCATCGACTGGATCGCAGGACAAAAAGTCGCAGAAGGCAAAAGGACAGAAACTATCACTTTCATCTGGCTCGCAAGAAACTGGTGTTGGTGCTCAGGCTTGGCGTTGCTCATGTGTGGCTAAAGTTAAATTAATTCTTAATGCCATGAGTGTGTGCATCGTGGATTACTGCGTGAGACACTTGGACTATTGGAACGCAGCAGCAGCAGCAACAATCTACTCAACCTTGTCGTTGTCGTCCTACTGTAACAAGTAAAAGGGTAAGTTGTAACTTGGTAGGTGTTGGATAGTTAATTGCAGTAAAAAATTAAAGGACAAAGAAATCCCAGCCTCTGTGCCTTGTTCTGCGCGTGGACCGTGGCGTGGCTGATCTCTTGGGAGCTTGGGAGCCGTGACTGACTGTTTACGACGTGGTAAATTCCATTGCAAGGCAAAAAGTGAGATCCACATCCAGGGCTTTCGTTTTCATTTTTGTCCGAGGACAAATTTGATATTTTGTGCAGCGCAGTGCACAAGATGAACTAGTTTTCATGCAACCATGAATGAGCAGTGTAGTGCAGTTGTGAGGTACTGATGATCACCGGAGAAACTTTCTCTCTCATCTCAATGTAACGTAGCTATGCTCGTACAGTAGCAATAGCTGATGCTGACGCAGAAGTGGCCATGCGAAACACCTTTACAGCTTATTCAGTACAGAGATTTTTATAATTATAAAAAGAATCATCTGTCTGCATCTCGCTTACGTTTTGCGTTCACCTTGCCTTCCTTGCCTTGCATTGTTGCTCTTATCTGCATCTTGCTGCTCTATCTCAACCAGAGCAGAGCAGCAGAGTCGGGCGAGCAAGTGAACGAACAAGTGAAATGGATATCATTATGTTAATGCCAGAGACCATTTCATTTTGTGGGCAACCTTCAGTGCGTAACTCCTTTTCTACAGCCTCTGGCAATTACAAGACTCGTGCTTGGCTTGGCTGTTGTTACGCAAAATTAACATTGTTCGATTACATTTGGTTGTTCATGCTTTAAAGCAAAGCGATGCAATGAGACAATGTGCGCAGCGCACATTAGAGTTTATTAGCTTTCGTTTCACACAAGCGAGAACCAGAATTATCGCATGTAATCAGACGTAAACGTGAGATACAAGCACGATTCACAATGACCTGCGAAGCGATGCGAATGTGATGGCCTTTACGAAGGAATTTCTTGGTCGAAATGCGTCAAGCTCAGCCTGAGACTAGATTTCTGTAGTATGTGAAGTAATTTCGCTCCAGCATAGCAGCCATGTGAAGACGTGAACTTCTCATACATGTGAAATTTCGGCTTTTACTGCGTCACACTGCCGCTGAGAAATTCAAGGCTGGAAGATGAAATACGAATGGTCGATTAAGATACAAGATTGCAGTTTCTTCATGCTTAATTCAATGTTCAGTCTTGGTTTTATAGTGTGAACAGAATTATTGTGAAAGACTTGTCTTTCATTTAGTGCTTGACATGGTCAAGTTTATGATTTTTTGGACTCCATGATTAAGATCAGTGCCGGCATGTGCAGTGATTCGAAGCCTTGTCCATTTGCTTACTTAATTCCTCATTGGTTTTGTGTGAATCTTCACAGGAATGAGAATGGGAAGGAGAAGAGCCAAAGGAATTGCTTCTGGTGGACACAGGCACCTCTTTTTATCCGTCTTGGCTTCCTTGTTCCGTAAGTTCCTTGATTACAATTTCCCCATTTAGTTTCGGTCCACTTTACACGTACCACGATTGCGAATAAAAAGTCAACGGCACCTCTTGCAGTGTTGAGCATAACATTGGTCCTCTGTGAAGAAGAAACCGGCGGCGAAGCAGCAGACAGCGAAGGCTCAGGCAAGAATGAAACGGAACCATGGAACCGGACGGGCATTCCTCAAATTGACTATGTCAACGATCCGAATCTGCCCCGAGAGCTGAACGGCTACAATTTGTCAACGTATCCATTCTTGAACAAAGTTCCGACAGGCCTCAACTTCTCGTGCGATGGGCTGAAAGACGGATTCTACGCAAGCATCGAGTATAAATGCCAAGTACGTAAAACAGTAACGCTTGTGACACTGACACGGAATTCATTTTCATTTCTTTTAATTGTCACGTGCGTAAGGATAATTTTGATTTTGATCTGCAGTTGTATCATCATTGCCTTTTCGGAACGCGTTATGATTTCTTGTGTGCCAATTACACTGCCTTTGACCAACGAACGTTCATCTGCACGTTTGTCTCGGACGTTGACTGTCCAAACTCTGCGAAGTTCTTTCACAGGTGATAATTAAATCTTTGCAGTGTGAAGTAGTCCGTAAATTACAAAGCCTTTGATGACTTCTAAGTGAATTTTTGTGTGTGAAGGAATGAAGCGTTGTACGTGGCTTCAACCACCACGACCGTCGCACCTCAAATCAGTTCGGGACGGCGAGTTCGTCCAGCCGTGGTGCAGCCAATAGAAAAAGAATTGGATGAATCAGAGCAAGAGGAACTGTTGCCAATACAGAGGAAGAATCACCGAACTCGTCCTAAGGGAGATGTCGAAGAAAGAAGGCCTGCCTGGCGCAGAAGGTGTGGCCCTCGGCGGGGCAGACGATGTCGGAGACCTCGCCCGCGTCCCGTCTACTATGATTATGATGATTATTATGACGAATACGACACTGGACGGCAAAACAGATATCAAGACTACGAATACTATGAAGAGGAATTGGACCCACCAGAACGGCCAGCGAAATCCGAGAAAAAGAAGCAAACAACACCAGCTCCAGCACAGAGTACAACGACTACACGAAAGACTGTCACCACGACCACGGAAGCGCCAATGGAAGAGGAGTTTGATCCAGTGCAAGTGCTGACAAATCGGGAAAAGATATTTTCACAAGGAAGATCACCGCCGAGGATCAGACCGCCAGTGCCCAGAAAAGAAAAGGCGAAATACGACGCAATTCATGGACGGAAGAGCAGTCCCCAGCCATCAACAACCACAGCGCGCGTTCCAGAGCCGGAACTGGAGTCTGAGTACGAGTACTACGACGATATCGAAGAGACGAAGCCGGTCGTGACTGAACCACCTTCAAAAGCTAAACAGTTGTCATACAAACCGGCAAAGACGACAAAAGCGACAACCACCACCACTACAACAACGACTACGACAACCTCGCCACCACTTTACGAATACGAGTACGACGATTATGAAGAGGAGAAGGTAACAAGTCCTCCAACGTCAACGACTACCACACGCAAGCCAGCGAAAAAGTTCGGGCCAAGAAGATCTCAGGACACGACGTTGGTGGACAATCATTTCAGCAGCAGCGCAATTCCGGCCACCGCTCACGATCAAATAAACTCAGCACTCGAGTCTCCCAGCCGTATACCTTCACTGCGGCAGCCGTATCTGAATCGCCCACGCCCTAATTCTATAACTGTTGCTACTGCGAGCCCTCACACAACTCTTCCAAATAATATTTATGACACCATCAACAACGCTGATTATGTGCAAGATACAGAAGCAGGCCTCGAGTCGTCTACGCCGAGGCAGCAACGATTCTGGCAACGGAATCCAACACCAACGTCAATCATGACGTCCACGACTCCTTTGATTCCTGGTCAGTACTTGAACATAGTTCAATTCAACAGTTTGCTCTGATTCGATTTCTGATTGGTCTTATGTTTTATGAATACAGATTACATGGCATACCAAGAGACTGCGATTCCTCGCCGGTATGGCCAAAGCCAGCGATCCCAGTCTCGACCCGAGTATTCAGGTCGAGAATACTCCCAGACGCAGCCACAAACCCAGCCGCAGTCAGATGACTACTACAATACTCAATCGGATGATCCACGCAGTTACTCCCATAGCATGGAGCCAAGTTACTCGACATCGCATGTGACCCGGTCGCAGTCACACAGGCGGAGGCAGCCAACGGCGCCCGACGACGAATCACAAACATATGTTCGACCCTCCGTGAAGCCACAGTTCATATCATTGATGCAGGATCACGAAGATACGTACTACCAGCCCCGAATGGCACCAACTCAGAATATTCACGTACAAATGACTCCGAACTACGCCATCTCCGAGAGCAACATGATGGGAGCCCTGCTCAGTCAATACAAACCCATTCGGTCAGGTCACAGTCAAAGCCACAGCCACAGTCGCGTGGTCAGCCCGTTTCCTGTTTACCTCAGGCCGTACAGGAAATAGAGACAGTGAGAATGCTTCCAATCCAATGTTGCACCAGATGACCATGGCCCCTGATATTTCGATCAGTTGTCGCGATCACAACCTCACGCAGAATGCAGAAGCCGCAACCTAAAATCACGCGAGACGCGAGCATGAAGTGAGACCCAAACGAAGACTTTATTATTTTTATTTATTTTGTACTTGGAACTTCGAATTAAGCTCAAGTTGACACAAATAAGAAATAAATGCTTGGATACGTCCGGAAGTTGTATCGAATGACTGAGTTAGTTTAGAATTATCCGTAAATAGAATTAACTGGTATGATGAACTAGAATTAAAGTTATGATCGTTTTATGACAGCAATCAGCACGGCCGTCTTTCATTTGTCATACACCTCGCAGCATTCATGATTCATGAGATAGAAATCCTTTGGGCATGAATTATTTTGGAATCACTGCATCATCAAACTTCACTTCTCGTTGTGCGTGGGACTTGACTTTGACTTAGACTGGGGTTCTGGGACAGGCACTGTGGAACGGATCTCAGCCATGACTGCATTGACTCCGCTGCCTGCCTGTGCTATGGGAATGCATGGGAAGAAGATAACGTGCGCGTGCTGAAGTACGTGCGAAATTCAAAGGCCATGTACTTTTTAGTAGACAATACATTGAAGTCAAGGCTGGCAGCCTTTATTGTAGCCGTAACCGTACTTCCAATGCACAATGCAGTAGTATCATTGTACCACCCAATTTTATCATTTAGAAAGTACGAGTGGAATTTTTGAACTATACTGCACCTGAACTGCTGAGCAGTGCAGCAAGTCAAGTAGTAATAGAGATCGTTAATTACGTTAATTAAATCAACTGTGAATGGTTGCCGTAATCGAGGTTGTAGTTCCCAAAAACCGCATTTTTGTAGGCAAGCTTCTAATTCTGTAGTTGTGTTAGCTTTAGTGTGGAAATTCGATCGTGATGGTAAATGGCAATACAAAAATAGGAAGTTATAATTTAATTGACAAGTGACGACATCAAGAATCAGAAACACTGATCAACCTACCAAGAATTTGAACGAATTTGCCAGATGTGGTATCCAGTCGACCGAGTTTAGCTGAGCCGTCCCACCGACTATATTTGGAAGATCACAATCCATTTGCAGTGACACTCCTCGGATGATTTGATGTTCCTACTATTATCATTGCAAGGTGACAAGGTGAGTTTCATTGGTGATGAGACTGTCAAGATTTCGCCCATTCCCTTCAGTTGTCTTTCCCTTATTGCAGTTACGGGGTTAGGGTCAGCGAAATTACCCCAAACCGGACCCAATACTAGATGGATGCAGAAGATGACGTCAAACAGTCCAAACCTCGACCTCCTCCCCTTGAAGTATGAGATAAACAGAGTTATCTTAGAAGATAAACAAAACAATGCGGAGTGGATGATAATACTGTGCCGATTAATTCTAGATTCCAACTATTACCACCTCCAACAACTCTGGCGGACCCAAGACTCCAACGCCGGGTCCGTCCAGTGCCACGGGAGGTCTGTCCGGTGGGAAGAGCAAGACAGCGACGGAGAAGAAGATTGGCCATCGTCGAATTAATGAGGGTGGAAATGTCACGTACAAGAAAATTGAAACCTCGCAGATTATGGGGTCAATTCAATTGGGTATCCAGCAAGCAATTGGTGGATTAGCGTCTAAACCTGAAAGAGATCTTTTAATGCAAGACTTCATGACAGTTGAGCAAGCGCACTTTTCCTCGAGTGGTTCCAACATGACGCCCGCACATCATTACTCCGATTTTCGTTTCAAGACATACGCTCCAATAGCTTTTCGTTACTTCCGTGATCTCTTTGGAATTCAGCCTGACGACTTTTTGATGTCGCTCTGTAGTCAGCCGTTACGAGAACTGTCGAATCCAGGAGCTAGTGGAAGTATTTTTTATTTGACCGCTGACGACGAATTTATCATCAAAACTGTGATGCTGAAAGAGTGTGACTTTCTGCAGGTAAGTAATAACTTGGTCTTAAAATTGCGAGAAGTTTACTAGAGAAAAAGAAGTAAAGCTGAAAGGGTTAACAACGGGAGGAAAAACTAGCCTAAAGAAAGTCATAAGTTAATCTTGTCTAAGTCCTTAAGTCTTGGAGTCAGAGACTAATTTTATTTCTATTTCTTTTCTCTGCAGAAACTGCTTCCAGGATATTATATGAATCTAAACCAGGTGAGTATTTGCTAGATGCATTTTACGTTTTCCTTCGTCTTATATCTGTATCTTATGTGTCCATTTTATGTTTCAGAACCCGAGGACGCTGTTGCCCAAGTTCTTTGGCCTGTATTGTTATCAGTGCAATTCTAAAAACGTTCGGCTCTGTGCAATGAATAATTTATTGCCTTCTTCAGTCAAGATGCATCAGAAATATGATCTCAAGGGTTCGACGTACAAAAGGAAAGCATCGAAGGCAGAATGTCAGAAAGCTCATCCCACTTACAAAGACTTGGACTTTATTATGCATCATCCGGAAGGAATTTTTCTAGAAGCTGATACGTGTAATGCACTCATAAAGACGATGCAACGAGATTGCCGTGTACTAGAATCATTTAAGATTATGGATTATTCCCTCCTTGTTGGTATTCATAATTTGGACATCGCTGCAAAGGAAAAGGCCGAACAGCGGCTGAAGCCATTCAAACGTGACGGCGATGATGAAATCACTGACGATGAAACTGGTGAATTTGTTCCTGGAAGTGGCTTAGGCCGCACCAAATCCATAAACCGACAGAAATTAGTGGCCCATTCCACAGCTTTAGAAAGTATTCAAGCAGAGAGTGAACCGATCGATGCGGAGGAGGATGTGCCGCCTGGAGGAATTCCCGCCAGGAACGCGAAGGGAGAAAGGCTGCTATTGTTTCTGGGACTGATCGACATTCTTCAGAGTTACAGGCTGAAAAAGAAACTGGAGCACACGTTTAAGGCCATGATTCATGATGGAGATACAGTGTCCGTTCACCGGCCTAGCTTTTACGCGGAACGGTTCATGAATTTCATGATCAAGAACGTGTTTAAGAAGATTCCATCACGTAAGTTTGCCTTAAACTCATCTTGGGTTGATTTGATACTTCTTAACACGGTGTTCTAGGGCAAAGACGGTTTATTCGGGTTTATCCAAATTCATTTTTCGTATCATTGTTGAACTGCGATTGTCAATGGGCATTTCTATGTTGTTCGTTCGGGGTAAATTTTTGTGGGCTAAACGTGACTTAAATATGCTTTCGTTTCACATTTCTTCGATGGGATCTTTCTGTTGTTTCTTTTGTGGGTTATCTTGCTATCAGAAGTGAAATGCACCGTATATCGTTACAATGTAAAATGCACAATGAATATGTAAAATATGCATGCAATGATATGGATAACTGGATAGATAAGCGAAAGTGAATTTATGGAAATTGAATGGTGGGTATTTCTCTTTTTCTCTTGCCGCTGTTTCTTCTCCCAAACTGTGTAGTGGATTTGCCAGAAATCAAAGGAAATCATCGTAAATTCCGTAACTTGGTCTCCTCATATCTAGGTACTTGCATCTTGCTCTTGCAACTTGACTTGGATGTTTGTAAAAAGTCTATTAACACCCTGAAATGAACCTGCACAGTTAAGCCATTCATATTTAGTTCCAGTCATTTTCATCCTAGTTATAGTGAAGTGAGTGAAATCATGTAGCAGTGTAGAATATTGCAGACATGTTTTAGTTTATGAGTTAATAGTCGTATCATTTATCACCCAATCACCGTAGATTGTAGAACTTTTATTTAACATAGCAATTTAGGAATTTATTAGCGATTAGTTGTTGATCAGACCAAAATTCGAGATCACTTGAAACAAATTATCTTGTATTATGCAGCTCTGAAGCATTCTCCTTCAAAGAAGAGAATTGGCTACAAGCACAGATCTTCCTTGGATCAACCAGACAAGATTGAGTGCCATGATGAAATTAATGGTAATTTCTTCTGCCTTCTTTTTAAGATAGGATAGAATTTTTCAACCCAATCGCCCTAGGTGTAATCATTAGGCACGGTACACGGTTGGACGGACAAATTCGACCTCTTTCTGCTTGCGCTATAATCCTACTCTGTTTTCTGGAACCTGCTTTGAGCCTGAGACTGGGTTGAGGTGGTGACCGGTGGCATTATTCACGACCTCGCGCTTGTGTCTGTTCATAACTGTTTTGGGACGGTAGCTTTATGCAATTCTAACTGTAACTGCGACATGGTGGGGCTAACGTGAATCTTTGCAGGCGGGGACTAATTTTCTCACTACTTACGCTTTGCCGCTTCTTGCTTTTCAGGGAATGCATCCACCGCTTCGATCGAACCCCTCACCACACAAACTCCGTCAAACGCAATAAGTAAGACTAGCAAGACAAATATTCAAGACGATCAAGTTAGGAGTACTGCCAGTGCCACGTCCGTAAAACGAGAAGCAACTCGTACCTCAACGAGTGGGTCGTCAGGAGGAGAGCCAGGATCTTCTGAACCGACTCCCAAACCAACCCCAATTCCACTCCCGTCACCTCGTAACTATCCTGCTGTTCTAACGAAGGAGAGGCCACTTCAAGGCACTTTGTCCTCAACACCGAAATCGAAAGTTCCGCCACCTGTACCGCCTCGGACACCGAAACGATCTGGTGCCACGCCGACGCAAGGACCTCCCACAGCTTCTGATAAGAAAGGTCAAGAGGCTAAACCGCTAAAGCGTAAAATACAGTCCCCACAAGAACATTCTATCCTCTTTCAGCAAACGCCATTGATAATTTTAGGAAATTGCACAAAAAGTGTTTTTACAAGCGTAGATATAGATTTCGGTTGACTGTCTAAGATATAAATAACATGTAACACGCTTATGGGCAGGGTTCCTGTGCTCCAAATTTGACCTTGAGAAAGATGCGAAAAATCTTCCCGAAATTCATTCTGTCTTTAATTTCAGGAGGTGGTCCTCGCACAAGTATTCAGTTCGACGCTGCACGAAAACTCAATCCAGATCAAGTAATAGAAACCGTATCTGCGTCAGATGTTTACGTTGAGACATTACCTTTTCGGTCTAGCCTGAGCGTAGCTTCGTCTAGCACTACGTCTGGCGTCCTCACCAAATCACCTACTTCAGGGTACCGAAACACTTCGGGAACGGAGCCCTCCTGGACAGAAGGCACGCCCTCCTACACAACGAGTTCGTCGGATAGCAATAGCAGCGAAGGTAACCTGAGTGACTTTGGTATGTTCTACTCGATCGTGTCTTTAATAGTGCATTAATTTTTTGTATTGCGCAGGCTGTCCAGAAACGCCAGTAAAACGCAATAGTGCTGGAGAATTGGACGACGAGAATGAAAATCAAATGGTATGAACACACAATAATGGGCAATAACAGTGCACTTCCTCCTATCAATATTCAGTATCGTACTACTACCGTAATCGTCTAACTCCAATCCTTTCTATGGAACTACTTGTCCAACCGTGCAATTCCCTTCGCCAACCTTATTCATAACTTCTCCTTCAACCCCTCGTCGATTTCCGTTGGCTGGACCTTCGTTTTATACTGTTTGAAGCATGTCACTGATTAGTTTTGCTATCTTCCTCCAACTCACTGTCCTTTGCGTTGCCATGCTGGGATATGATATGAGTATGTTTCTGTCACACTTCTTGGAAACTCTGTTCATTTGTGCTTACACAAACATGTAAGAATGTATGGAAACTGCATTTTGTATCTGTGTCAAGTGACTGCATGTGTGATTGGTCGTCCTTGTACTTTCAGACTCATCTGTGACGGCAGCGGCAGTGACATGGCCATGAATGCAGTGCGTGCGGTGGCATGGCAGGCTCAGCAGCTGATGGATTACGAGTACTAATTCTTGATCTTTTGACTGAGATGTTCTTCAGACAGTAGTCTCCGAGTCGTGTGTAGTATTTTACTGTAACTGTTATACTAAAATGTGAAATGCCTACAATAACAAATCAGAGTCAAAAGTCATATAGTAGAATGTTAAGATAGTTTGTAACTAAATTATTATTACTGGTGATTGTGATTTCACGAAAGCCGAAAGAAATGCGTGCGCCACGAACTCGATTTGTTTTCTTAAGCACCAAGTGCGTAACAAGTATAGCCAATTCCACCAACTTACGAGGATACTTGCATTTAAGTTTCGTACTTTGAGTTTATTTTACTTACACCAACTGAAACCATCTTGATGTTCATAAAATTACAATTACACTCTTACGTTAATAGCGTCGTCGATGGAATGATTGACTGCGATCGCTGGGTTGTCATCAGAGTATTATGAATTGTGAATTTATCCATTTAACTGATTCAATAAATAATACTACTAACTAATGCGGAAAATACCTTGGTCATGCCACGGGTCTCCTTCTTTTTGCGAAGCACAACCGCACAAGTATAATAGTATAATGTAGTTTAGCGAGTTCAGCAGTCTCGCGTTGCGGTGGTCTCACAATGCCCACGTCGCACTTGGCTTTCTCTCGCGTTGTCTCAACTCGCCTCGGCATCAGCATGACATCGGCATAGCGCAAACAACGCCCAACAACCGAGCTGTACATTCGCCGGGCACAACCATTGAGTTGACTGAATTCGCATGAAGTGGGAGTATGAGCTTCGCAAAAATCAATAACGTTATGTAACAGGTCAGTAGCACTGGAGACAGGAACACATGCACAGAAAAGGGACTTGCTCTTCATTCTCAGGATACGACCAGAAATAGAAATGTCGTCCTCAACGCAATTTAAACTCCTCATAACCAATCTGAAGTTGAATCAAGCCCAAGCCCCTAGATCGATTAACTGATCGCAATGATTTGATGGACTTCGATTCGGACCGGCAGAATTCATCCTAATCCAACTTTATAAGCCGAAAAATCTGAAGAGAAATTTTTATTTCTACAGTTGGTGGCGTGCATTGAAACACGACTACGAAATTACAATCCATCCAAATTCCAAAAAATTTCTATTTCCGATCTCCATTCAAATTCTGAAATCCGAATCCGAAGGTGAGACTACTTGTTCAATCAGATTAAGCAAGCCGTTGCGGATCAAGCATAGCACTGGACACTGGAAAAGCTTCACCAGTGTCATATATATTTTTACCTTTTCTACAAGCTTGCAACTGAAATTACGCAGTGACCAGTGAGGTTCCCGCAATACCGCAGGACTGGCAGGACCTCTTCCATATGATTAATCAGATTACATAATGAACAAAGCATCATATCGCCATCAATTAATCGGTCTTAGGATAGCGTAGCTGGTAAGGAGGTTAAACTCGTGCGTTTATGGTGGTTGGGGAGTGAGTCGAGGTGCGTAGCGCACTATTAAAAAGTGTCAGGTCAGTGTCAACATACGGGGTCAGTAGTAACACACGTTTTATGGCGGAGTTCATTCTACTCCTCCTGAACGCTGAACGAGGAGCAGCACTGGCGAACAGGCGGACGGTTATTATTATGATTGCATGTTCTGCAGTGAACGGAGCAGCCACCACAGCAGTTTCAGTGAGTTCAGTACAGCAACAACAGGGCAAGTACTGTTATGTTATCCCCCAGAAGGTTTAGCTCATCCGAGTTCAATACTCTCAGAGTCTCAGTCTCACGGTTCTTCGTAACCCGTACAGTTAAATTTCATCTTTGCCACACCATTGTTTCGTGTGCAGCTCAGGGACAAACAACTCCTGAACTCCGCCAGCTACATGTGCACAACAATAAGGCCTAAGCACCGAACCAGACCTGGATCCAGTGACTAAGCCCCGAATCTGAACTCTGGAAGTGCAAAATAAACTCGCAAGTGATCGTGTCAACAGTGCCCAGTTCTTGCTTGGCATCGTCTTTGTTGGACAGCCCGTAATCTTTTGGACATAATTTAGAGCCATGGGAGGGTGAAGCCAAGATGCCGAGTACTATACGTGGTAAGCAACAAAATTCAATCGCAATTAAGCCCGTTGGAGCGCGTACCGTTAAGAATTGGCAAAACTGCGTATTCTATGCACTTTTTAAAATTCGCAATGCAGCATTGCGTATATGCTTGTTAGGGCAGCGAGCGAAGCGTGGATGAGGTCTCCATCGTGCCAATTAAGTAGCCTGGAAACGGTGAACCTGATCGTGGTCATTGAGGACAGCAGTTGCCATTGCCATACCCTGCCATGCCTTTGGAGTTGACATTTATAGTTAAAGTTATTGTGGATATGAACAGATGAGCACGCGAGCAAGTGTAGGAAATGCCATGCCACAGAGAGTAGGATAGTAGTGTGTACAATTTGGCAACTATGAGGTTATGTTAATGGCCGAGGTGAACGACCGAGATCCCGTTACTCCAACGCTAGTCGTACGTACCATAGCATTGTATACATTCATGCTTGCCTGTGTGCCATGAGCACATACAATGTAGACAGACTCATACAACCAAGTCAATAATACCATGGAGCTTGTACTTTGCCTCGTTGCTGCTGGGACTCGGGCTGCTGTGGCTGACTGTATAGTGGCCTTAGCAAGGCCGACTCACCCAACTCTGAGGAACTCCCACTCACCAACAGCCTCACTAACGTTCCTCATGCTTGATATCTCGTTCTCGGTCCTCCTAACTCGTATCACAGTCTTCAACCAGAAGAGTTATAAAGCAAATGCGAAATTCGAACAATTCTCTACGTAATAATGGCAAACAACAATTTTTCCACATGCTGCACAGCAGAGAAGAATGGTATCTGTCTCGTTCCTCGCATCTCACACTCGTTCGTTGTGTAATCATGTCGTCCGGCTCGTTTCGCCGTATCCGTAATCCTGGTCTGGTACGGGTCCGAAAACAGGTTTTTAATTCATTGTGTCATCTCCCTGCACGGCACTGCGAGGCTCATCCGCCTTGTAATGGCGAATTGTATGCAAAATGCAAATTGTCACCCACATCTTTCTTGTAGCCATTGACCATTTTAGCATAAACTCGAAACTCGCTTTGATAGTTTGGCTCTGGCCCGTCTGCCTCTCGATTTAGCTTTGGCTTGGCTATAGCTCAGCGGTGTTTGTATTTCGCACTTATTTGTGGTGCAGCACCAAAATAATCTGACCAGGACTTAATTCTGAGTCTGTGCGGTCTTCCTCGGGGTCTATGTAGCATTATCTTGGTCTCTTGTGGTGATGATTCGAATTGGTTTTGGTCTGTGTCTGATAGCGCTCATTTTGCTGTGGTGTTGGTTCAGTGAAACAAACGTAAGGCGATGGCGGATGATGAACGACGACAGAGGGCTAGACGACGAATTCATATTCATAAATTATCACTTGCGTGCTAATGCGAAAGTCAAAGCTAAAGCCAAGCCACGGAATCTTTTCGCGTTCGCATTCGCTTCGCATTGCATGATTGCGTCTTGCATACGTATTGGCCATTGATACGGGTGTTAGTTTGAAATTACGGTAAACGACTAGGACGAGTCGAAAGATGCAAGCTCATGTCAGCCATAAAACAATGTACCTGTACAATTTACAACGTGCAGTAAAAGGAAAAGAGCGTTTACAGCATCATATTTCAAATCTCGAATGATTTCAGCAGGCTGAAGCAAAGCAAAGCAAAAACAAAGCAGAGAATCATCTCCGTCGTGAAATGAAGTGATGGACTGCGCCGAGTATGAAGAATGAGTGTGAGCATGAGGGCATAGTCGAGGCGTTTGGGTTGCGTTTACAGTTAGATTCATAAAATAAAAGGCCCGAAGGTATCTCTTACTCACTGCAGGCTTGGGTTTACAATTTCGGATAAGTACAAGTTCCTTTTTTAAAGTTTTTGTATTACAAAGGGAAATAACGGCTCTTCAAACTGTTAATGTTATTATTATTATTTTTCTTGTGCACTAGCACCAGTCAACGCAACAATACAAGTACAAGTACAGCGCACAAGTGCGTGATAGAGTGCTCAGACAATGCATGAACAGCACAGGATTCAGGATGCAGGAGCAATTGCGGCAACCTGATCCGCCGACGACTCGTCAGACGCAGGCTCTCAACTATCAATTATTTCAGTTTTATCCTGAGTACATAAAAATAGAGCTGCAGAGCGCTGCGATGGGAAATGCATCTGTACACAATTCACAGAGCGCAGGGAAGAGTTCATTTTCTGATTAGGATCTAATTTCAAAATGCACTGCTGTGTTCCAGGGCCTGGAGCTCATTAATAACTTATTGCAGCAGAGTTGCAGGTTCATGTTCAGATGAATTTGAGCCCAATTTATGACTTTTCCCAATCTCGGGATTGATTGCATCCAATTCTTGTTGCAAGACAAGAAACAAAGATTTCTTTCTCCGTTGTTTTGATCCACCCGTCATTTCCGTTTTACGACTTCTTCCTTCTTCCGTACCCCGCTGTGATTCGTGCTTTCAAGCGCATGACAGTGGCATCGGCACAAGACCCTTGCCACGAGTTGTTTATGATCTTTTGCCGTCTACATTGTTTTAGTGCTGTGAAAAGCTGCAGTCAGCCATGGTCGCCGTGCATTGCAGTGCATAGATAGGAAAGGGTGCTGCCATACCGAAGCTGGGGCTGAGGGTGTAGGAATCTCTCATCGTGTCTCGGAGGCATGCAGCAGATTTTTGCTTAATAAACGTTATTATTTTTATGGCACTTGCCTCTATTATTATTACGCTGGTTGTTATTTAAAGTAACTGATAAACACGAGACGTGAAGCCGTATATTTACTTTACTCTGTTATACGGCAGTCGGTGGTTGCTAGGCTCTGGCTAAAAGGCTATCGCATTGGGCCAACTACAAGGTATGAAGCCAGCACGTAATGTGCTGGCTGGTTTGGCTGGGAGCTTGGAGGCAGCAGGCCTGAGGTTGGAGTGTGAGTAGGAAACGCGTACGTATGTTTTGAGGCAGGGGAAGTTGAGACGATCCCTGAGTTTGAGTTTGTTGCACCTCCCAATCTCTTCGCACACAACATCGGCTCGGAAAGTGTGTCAGTAGGAAATAAAAGTTAGATGAGTGTTGAAAAGTTGGTGCTTCACAACTCGCAACTCGCTCCGCTCGGCTCTCCTTCGCCTGACTTCAGAAGCAGTTGCTATTCGTGCAGGGGCTCGGTAACTCGGCTCCTTTGGGCGACCGCGGCTCGGATCGGAATACGGCAAAGTGTGCGGCAGTCAGACTGCCAGTGAACGAACAAGCATTGTGCAAAATCTTGAACCCGACTCCCAGTTTTCTCTCGATGGTGATTTGTGCAAACGAAAAAGCGAATCATGGATTTGTGGGATAAAATTTGGGCCTCGCAGCCTCAGACGAAAAATCCAATTGTCGATATTCCGTCGCCTTCATCGAGCCCGACCCCTTCGCCAGGATCCATCAAAGGTATTGAAAATATTCGCATTTGAAGGAGCGCAGCGACGCGAGACTGAATTTGACTGCCACGCAAGTAATCGATTCTGGGAGGTCCAGATTTTCCACGGACTCAGGTCCCGTTTCGCATTTAATCCATTCGTCCAATCGTTTCCAATCTCGCGTCGCGTATCGCATTTCGAAACGCAGTTCACAATTTAATGTGATTTTAATACGCAAATAATTACGTTCGCGTAATTGCAATTGTAATTGGCTGCTGTGCATTACGTGGAGATTGGAGATTGCAATATCGTAAGAATTGCATGTAAAATTAAGAGAAATTGCACACAAAACTTATGACGTATGACATAATAGCAGCAATATCGCATTGCCCCAGAGAAGCCAGGCAAAACGCGAAACGTAGTTGTGCTGTGGTCGTAGTGTGAGAATGGCAAGGCATAAGCAGCAGCAGCGTGAGGGCAATAACCTAATGCTGTATGATATAATCAATTCGCATTCACCAACCCGTAGCACAATCCTCTGTGCACTACTGCCATACTGCCAAGAACCAGCTTCAAGCTTCAGCGTACTTGTGCGTTGTGAGATTCGCAATACTCGAGCCGAGCCATGCATTCTCTTTCGCGAAACGCGATTCTAGTCGCAGCGCAGTCGACGACTTGACTACGGAAATATTTCTCATAATATTAATGGCATCGCAGGCAGGCACAAAAAGTTTCTAGATTTTCACTTTGCTGTAGTAAATACTTGATTTTTCCAATGCATTTCATTCATGATGGAGCCCAGATGGCTTGATGGGGTGCATGGAAATGACTTGCAAATGCGGAAAACGTTGAGTAAAACCAGTTTCTGCGACTGCAAAAATTGCAACAAACTTCTTCTGCATCCGCATGTACGACAATGTTTCATTTCACAGACACTCTGGACTAATTAAGTGGATCATTGGGCCATCCTCTCATGCTTGCGCTGATAAGATAAGGCAGTACACGGCAGGGCTGATGCTCGTTCCATTGAAATTTGAAAACATCCGAATTCCATGCAAGTTAACGCCTCTACCATGCGGAATTCTTGCAAAAACGTTTTCTTGTGCTCAGTGCAAGACATTCACATTTTTCGCGAAAACGCAAATTGCACGCAAGCTCAGGTAGCGAATAGGAAGTGAAATTATGGTTATGAGTTACGTGTACGTCTGCGTTCACGTAATGACCAGCCAGCTCATTTCGCTCATACACAGATGCATGAGGAATAGGAAAGGTTTGGAAAGTCAGCCAACTCGAGCCAGTGTCCGCCGTTGTTGTGATTCATAAGTGCATTCATTTATTATAGCCTTTCTCATACACTTTACTTCCTATTCCTATTCCTGAAAAGGAATGCCTTCCTGAGACGCAGAGGCAGGCCGACATAACTGAATAACTGTACTTTCCGTACTCGTACCTAAGCATGATATTTCTCTAGACCGAGCCGTCGTCGTACCACTCAGCCCAGTGTTGGCTGCATTGGAAAGATTATACTGTGTACTTGCTGGTGGTGGTGGTACAACAATGGCAGTGGGTTTGCGCTCACGTCTGTCTTTCTGAGTAAACAGACTTCATTAATAAATACAACACAATACCTGTCCCGTCCGTGCGTATGTGATGCATGCATGAAGTATTACGTGATAATCCATACTTTTTGCACGTCGCATTCAGACTTCATACATCCAACATTTAACAGCGCAAAAATATGCAGAGATACAAACGAGTTTGAATTCATCGTTGTAAAAATTATTACATCCACATTCCACTGCGCTGTGCTATTCGCAATTCGCTATTCACATGCGATGAGATATAATAATAATAAAGTGCGCTGGCTGTGTTGTGCCTTTTCCTCGTCGAGTCAGACTGAAAGTAGGTCGATGTTCTCTGTGACTCTTGGCTGACTTGTCTGCCAGCAGCAAGCAGTGGAGGGTTTGTTGTGTGTACGTAATACGTACACGCAGAAGAGCACTGACTGGCTTGGCTTCGCATGATATGAGCGTACGAGTATGTTGCATCACGCGAGACTCGGCGAAAAGTGTTACACCATATAGACGTGGTTGCCACTTCCTCTTATACAAAATGCAAAATACGCTACGCTAATGTACGGAATGGCATGGCTTTACACTTATGTGCGGTGCGGGTATGCCGTCAAGTGCAGCAGTATGGAATAATTCGCAAATCTGAACTTTGATACAAAAATTGCAAATCAATCAACGTACAACTACGACTAGTATACAGGTTATGAATGATATGAATTGAATTGAGTGCAGATTGTGCTCACTTGAATTCGTACCTTTTACGTATACTATGGACGCAGAGTCACAGAGTTTCCTGTCGAATCCGTGAGGCGAGTATGAGCATGAGAATTTTGGGACTTGTCCGAATCGGAACCCGAAATTGTGCCAATGTAAATGGCAATTGTCCAAGGAGGGACGGCACTGCGTGGCATGGCAAATTGGTGGAAGTGAAATACGACGAATGATTCACAGCTGCTGTGTGCTGTGGATGTCAGATCGCTGCTTCCTCGAATCGCCCAGTGACAAAATTACACGAAATGTCGCTCTATACAAACAGATCGGTTTACCATTTGTTTTAACCATTAATGTCTCCTGTGTGGCACAGCCGCTGCGCTGCTGCTGCTAACTTTTATCCACGTTTATTGGCATTGAGCATTGGAATGTGATTTAAGAAGAGCGAATTTTACCGACTCTCATTATGCGTTAGTATTCAACTTTACGTGTGAAAAAACTTGAGCATTTGTGTTTGTATTTTGCCACAAACCTTTGATTACAAACGGCTCTGCATTTTATGTGCTATTTTTTCTCGCATGTATGAGCTCTCAAATTCTACGCTGCTGTTATAGCTGTCCCGTAGCGATTGCTCGCCGCATGCTCGTACGCTCCTGAAATCGATATCCAATTCCAATGTACTAATTATTGGTTTGTTTTTGATTTACAGCTCAGATCGAGATCATTCCATGCAAAGTATGCGGAGACAAGTCAAGCGGCGTCCATTATGGAGTGATAACATGTGAAGGATGCAAAGGTTTCTTCAGGCGGTCCCAGTCATCTGTAGTAAACTACCAATGTCCCCGTTCAAAGAATTGTGTGGTGGATAGAGTAAATCGGAATCGGTGTCAATACTGCCGACTTCAGAAATGTCTGCGGCTGGGCATGTCGAGGGATGGTATGTGGAATTAACCTAATTAATAAAAGGTGTAATTCCGATGAAATCTAAAAAAATAATGACGTTTTGCTTGTAGCCGTCAAATTTGGTCGCATGTCCAAGAAACAACGGGAGAAGGTCGAAGACGAAGTGCGGTATCACAGAGCCCAGATGAAGGGACCGCCCGGCAGTGTGGACACGGCGCCAGACTCTTCGGAGTTCGACCCACCTTCGTCGTCTGATCAGAATTTGTACCCTAGCCCTTACAACCACTATCCAAATGAGTAAGTTCCTGTAATAAACTCTTGTAATTCAATATGGCCATATTTTCATATACTTATGTGTTTCACTTGCAGCAGCTACACTGCGAATACACCTTTCTTTGGAAGTTCATCTACTGGAAACATAAGTTCATACGACAACATAGATTCAATAAGCTTCGTGGACTCCACAACACCTGGAAGCGGAACAACGTACGAAGCGCGGTCATCGCCCACAGAACTTCCGGTTCCGGACTCTGGTGGCATGATAATGAGTCCGTCGGCCCCTCCCAGTACAACAATTCCTCCAGATTCTGTTCAGATCTCGGAACTTCTAGCCAGAACAATAACAGATGCTCACAGTAGAACGTGCTTATATTCTAACGGTACATTTTAATTAGCCATAATTAATTTAAACTAATTAATTAATCATTGCTAAAACGTTCCATTGTTTTATTACAGAGCAAGTGGCGGAAATGTTGCGTCGGCCGCAGGATATCAACAAAGTTTTATATTACAAAGATTTAACACACGAGGAGCTCTGGCTTGAGGCTGCATCGCGTTTGACAGCAGTGGTTCAGCAAATAATAGAATTTGCGAAAATGGTGCCTGGCTTCATGAAGCTCCCGCAAGACGATCAGATTGTGCTGCTGAAGGCCGGAGCGTTTGAGTTAGTCGTGCTGCGCGTGTCACGGCACTTTGATCCAGCTACAAACTCCGTCCTCTTCGGAGAAACGTTACTCCCACCAGAAGCCTTCATGACCGCAGATACAGTTGAAATGAAACTCGTATCTTCGATTTTTGAAGTTGCTCGTATTATCGCCGAACTTAAGCTCAGTGACACACAACTAGCCCTGTACTCTGCCTTCGTTCTTCTCTCTCCAGGTGACCATTTCGACTCCTGGCCCAGGATCACAGTTTTAACTTTGTATCAACTTTTTCAAGCAGATCGCGGTGGCATCAGGGGAGTCACAGAAATTGGCAGGCTGAACGCTGCTGTTCTCCGTTCGCTTAGATATGATGTTAGTAGGACGCATCGTCATCCACTTAAAGGTGACGTTACCGTAGTCGACGCCTTGTTAGCCTGCTTACCTCAGTTAAGGTACGAAATTACAGCAATTACAATACATCTAATTTTTTATTTAACTCCTCAAACATCTAAGCATTTCAATACCGCTTTTTGTCCGATTGCAGGGATGTAGGCCTGTTACATCTAGAAGCATTAGGACGATTAAGAAGAATGTCTCCCCATCTGGAATTTCCTGCCCTTCACAAAGAGTTGTTTGCAGTTGACACGTGATTTGAACATTGAAAGGTAATCTGTAAGAATTAAGAAGCCAGACATCTATCACCTTCATTGCGTTGATTATGTCGTGTCATGGCTGATTAATCCGTTGCTCCCTTGAATGTTGAGTTTCCTTTTAGTTGCGTTGAATGACGCGCACTCAATTCGCGATAAGTCGTGAACAACGAAAGGACTCAAATTTGTCAGTTTTAGTTTGTCTTGTTTGTGCGTTGGTTTTCTAGGTGGATGGATTGTCCCGTGCCGTGCCTGAGAGACTGGGGGCTGTGTACCTGTTCTAGCAGCATTGAATTACATGACCAGCAGTTCTCCTCGATGTGATGCTGTTTTTGATACAACTACCGGGTTGTGGTTTCTCCAATTTAACTAGTTAAGTATATTTCTATAGATGAAACGATATTGCACACCGAAAGAAATCCGTTAAAGTCTATGTTATTGTGTTTTTAAGACAATCAAAGATGTGTAACGTGCGAATTTCAATATTTCTGTTGAATTTTTATACTTGAAATAAATTGCAAGGCCAGCAAATGTTCTCTGCAAACCCAATGGAAGCTTGAAGCATATGCGCTCATTAAGCATGAATCATGAAGACAAGACGGGCGGTGTAGTGGAAAGAAGACTGAACTAGTTTATTTGGAGCCGAAAGAGTAAAACTAGATAGCGAAACAAATTATAATAAATTATTTGGAAGATAGTTGTTTGGCAAGTTCGGAATACTTTATGAATTTGGATGCTGGAGAGTCCGCGTGAATCGGAGCCTCTTCTTTCGCCGCTCCATTGCCTCCAGCCCCGCCACCGGGCAACTTGTCTTCTTTCACGAAATGCATTTTTGCAAGATGATGCCTGTAAGCACCCTTCGACATGAACGATGTCTCGCAAAAGTTACATTTGAACATGTTGTCGGCGTCCCCGACCGGCCAGCTCATTCCAAGCAGACCAGATCCGTCCAGACCTGTAAATCACAATGCAAGAATCATACAACATTTCACCAACTGAATTTTAACATTGATAAAGGTTCATCGTCTCCGAAACACTCACCAGCAGGTGACTGAGAGTTCGATGAGCTCGTGCTTGCTGGTCTCGAGGAAGACGCAGGTGTGCTGTCGGTTCGCGTATCGCAAAACTTTTGCAGTGCTGATATGGGTGATGAGTGTTGATTGCGATTGACTTGTGCGAAACCCGGCGAAGGTGGCGACTTGGCAGCCGATTCTTGACCACTCCCTCCAATTAACTCAAACATTGAATTGAGCGCTGATAAACTACTCATTTTGGCTGAACCAGTTTTGTTTCGAGGCGATGCCTGCGGAAGCTGCTCTTCAGGCCCGTCCTCCAACAAAACTTTGTCCTCCGTTTCTTCCGTCGCGGAGTTTTGAGGTGATTCCGAGCTGGGAGTCCTTTCGCGTTGCTCGCTGCTTGGCTCGGAAGACGTGCTTTTAGGTCGATGGTGTGAAGAACGAAGATGCATAGTCGTTGGGAATGCAGTCGGGTCAACCAGTGGCTTTGTGTAGTCGACGGACTCGTCAATTCCGAGTCGTTTAAGTATACTGAGAGTAAGAAGGCGAATTAGTACACAGGTTGGCTAATAAATAGTCACAGTGCTTAACCACGAATAAAGATTCACCTTGTGCCAACAGTAGAAGATATGCCAGAGCTAGTATTATTCGGGCCTTTAGCCTGATAATCGAATGACTTCTCAATCATTTTCTCGATTGCATTTAATACAGAGGAAGGTTCCTTCTTGTCATCCGCATCTTTGTCTTTCTCTGTGCTATTCTTCCTCTGCTTGATTGTCGCACCATGTCCAGAATTCTTGATTGACCTGTTCTTCGGAGAATTATCTTCGGATTTCTCACAAACTCGTAAGTGCTCGACGAATGTCGACGCAGGGACTTTTTCCGCGCATTTTTCGCACGAAATCAGAATTTCTTTCTTGTTAGATCCTGTGCTTGCGCGTTCAAGCTCCAGCAATTTGCGCACTGGCAAACTCTTCTTGCGCTTTTCCCTCGACTGTCGGCGACGAGATCCTGACTCGGTGATCGACCTCATTATGTGCTCTTTGTAGTGGGAGTTCTTCACCATGTGATTAGACAGTTCTTTCAAAGATGAGAAAGCCTGTAGTAAAAACCACACAGATTTACCTCTCAATCACAATTTTAGAAGTATTCCTTAGCTAATTTGTCCTCCATTTACCTGATCGCAAACTTTACAAGTGAGAACGGCGCTAACGTGCGAAGTGGTTGAAGCTGACTTGTCCTCGTGAGATCGCCAAGAAATTAATTGCTCTTGTGATATAATATTTGTGTAATGCTGAGTTTGTTGCATATGCGAAGTCATTTCTGCAAGAGATCTGTAAGTGGTGTGGAAAAGAGTCATATTTATCTCAGTCTTACAATTTTGTCACGTATGCCTACGTAAACAGATATAAAAGTCGTACAATAACTCCTTTCCTTTACTTCACCTGCTCAGAACGAAATTTTCAACCTCGGAATAACCAAGAGAACTAACCTGAATGATTGTCCACACCACATACACTTGAGGATCTGACGAGTTTGCTCGGCTCCTTTTCCCAGCCACACGTCTTGCCCTCGGACTAATTTCCGTGGTAGATGAACAGTTTCTGCAACAAAATGAATTGCATCGTTCAATATATTCTGTTGACAATTAACCCTGAATCTTTAAAATGCAGTCTACCTTTGAGAAGTAATGAGTCATTTGTGGGAGAAGTCGAGTTTGTATGATTTCCCGCGGCGCCCGAAGGCGCTGACTTTGGCGAACTAGCCGGAAGTGGAGGCCCGTGTTTCGCTTCCTTCATGTGAATACTTAACGCTGACAGCGATGGAAATGTGAGCCTGCAGCAGACACACTTCAGAACGTCTTTGGTGCCACATGCACTTTGAGCTAACCATTGAGCTTGCCACGATGAAGTTGAACCTGATACATAAACCCCATTTTTAATATTAGCCGATTTATTCATAGGTCATAGCTACGTGCTATACCTTTAGCGCTGGGAGATGCATTCGCATCCAGTGCGCCCACTCGGCTAAGTTCACTCATTTTCTCTAAAGCTTTAGAAGTTAAGTCTGGATTTGGATGCAGAATACTGCCGTTCCAAGGAGCTCGGCTGTCCATCGATGGCTTGTGTTTTCTGGACAGGGCGGGCGGGGCCGTTTTGGGCTGCGATACAGAAAGATCAAGAGGTGATTCTCCCATCGGTGGGTTGAGTACGCTGAAACGGCTTGAATTGTTGCTGTTTCCATTGATTGGGCTTTCACGTTTTGGCACATTGTTTCTGCTAAAATGAACAAAAACACATTTAGATATCGTTGCAATCTTTTACAAGTTATGATCAAGTTCTCGTCAGATTGACTCACCGTGATTCTGGAACCCATTCGCCTGACCTCGTGTCGTCGTCATCTGACGCACTCATCGATTCATCTTCATCCGGTTCTGGATCTTCTGGAAAACAGCAAACAAACAGAAATATTTAAACACTCTTGACTGAATCTCAGAATTATATATTGATTTATTGTTAGTGAGATCAGTCTTCAATGATCACTGACGAATGACTCACCTGGCGTTATTTGCATAGGTTCATCCGCAATCTCGAGGGCTCCGACCCCACCGGGCGCGGCTTTGGCGAGTCGGGCCTGGTTTTCGAGCTCCCCTGCAATGCAAAGAATTAAATACATTGGAATTAGGAAAGGCCAACACAATAACGTACAACTAACTATAACTTGTGCCAAATCGGTTCTAAAACTTGGTCGAAAGTTAAAGTGAAGTCAAATCCTATATTGAAACAATTGACGAATTTGTGCTTTTGACCCCAGTTCATTTGCGCATTTTTACGACACAAACCAAAAGAAGTTTCACAGGACTTCTTGAAACTGGGCTCGGATTGAAAGGATCTGGACAGTTCGTAGCACGAATACTGGGATCGATCTCGAAGGCGATGGCGGCTTGGCATGGCATGATGTTGACAATAAATTCGCGTTATTCGCATACCCCGCACGGCACGAGTACGGCCATATTTCGTCGGATTTATTTGTTGGAATTAAATAATAAATAATACAGTAATAGCGATCGTGACAAAAACGTAGATGAGATGCACCATAAGTTTTGTCGGGGTTGACGACGACGATGGCGGCAACGACGCTGCAGCTCCGCTACTTGGTATTGGATGATGAAAGTGGAAGTGCAATAACAATAATAATAATGAAATGGCCACGCACACGTACTCGTCGCACCTATTCTCCATTCCAGCGCCTAGCAGTCGAATCTATCTCCAGTTTTCCAGGCAAAGCAGTCGGAGTCGCCTTCACGCTTTGGAACTCGTCTACTTTGTGCTTTGTGTTGCGCTTTTGCATTTGTTTCGGACTAGCGTGTCGCGAAGCGAAGGAGACGACGACGACGCTTTTCCTGGATTTATGCACATCCGAGCCTTTTAATTAGAAACATATACATGTCAGCGCTACGGGAGCAATGAGCATGGTGGTAATTATGCATTTGTCTTGGTAAACCGTATTAATATGCATGCATTGCCATTGCCGTCGCGGGTCCCTGTCACAGCGAAAGCTGCCAGCACTTAGCGTTAGCGACTTTCCAGGTCAATTATCGTGAGCTCAGCAAAATTAGTAAATTCAATCAGAACTTCAGGGATTGCCATTATCATTGTGTTACATTGCGCAATTAAGCAAGTCCAAAAATTTGGAGTCTGAACCGTACAAAGAGGAATTCTTGTCACGAAATGCAACGCGTCTCTTCTGATGATGATCTCATCATAACGCTAATGGTATTACAAACTAATTTGACGCCGCGAGACGTGAGAACCTGAAGCGCACCTCGCACCTGTACTGGCTGAGTTCATCAGTAAATAATTAAGTTTCAGGACCCAGAGTACAAAGGAATTCAGCGTAGCTCAGTCAACTCAAGACAAGAGCCTAGGCAAGTCAGTCATGAATAGGACGATCATGCCCTCTCATACAATTGCAGCATTTGTGACGGTCGTCGTCTTATTAACTTGACGGATTGTGACGATGACGAGCTGACTTTGACTACTCTGCACTGCTGTCTGCCTATCAGGGCATTGATTTGTGACAATTCACAGCCACCAGAGCTTAAATATGCATGGTCGCCTAATTCGTGGGTGCATTATGATTCGTCGTGTCGGCATTAGCATTTTCCACTGCGCGAAAGAATGGGAGCCGTTTCCATTTCACTGCACGCCATTCCAGGAGGTCATGGAGGCGAAGTTTCCATGTGCCAAGTCAAGTCAAGTCAAGCCAAGCCAAGTCACAATCGCAGTCGCATGTTGGTGCTGGCGTTTGTGAAGGTAGAGTGTATTTAAAAGAGGGGCAACTCAAGACCAAAAGTTACTTAAGTCCGACTACTCTTCATTTAAGTAGAAATGTCTTGGGGATATAATGCAGTATAGACAGTTACGGGCAGCAGAGCAGTCATGGCAGCCAGCAGCAGCCGAGTGCCAGAACAGAGTCGAGCAGGGCTGGCAGGCAGGCAGGAAAGCCGTTTCTCTTTGAAGAAAAACCAAAAACCATGCGATTTATTGTTAAGTTCGGCGTGATTCGTGATGGCAATAAATCGTCACGGCGAACATTTTTCTGAAGGATTTGTAGCCGAGAAAACCTCCCCTCAGATGCAGAGTTTGAGATTTATGTTTGACAAGTGACATTCTCTGGACTCCCTCCCCGCACCCCCCTTTTATATTTTATGACTGCTATAACTCATAGAGCATGAAGTTACGAGCGACTCACGGAGCAGGACGGGCAGGGCGAGCAACTGGGAACAACTTCTGCCGGTCTGCCATCGCCTCAACCTGAATCAACATTCATCAATAACTCATTATTGGAGCGCATCAGCAATTATTAGTTTCTTTTGTCTCGCATTTGTATACGTGATACTTCGCCGACGCGAAGTGCGCGATTGCGCCGTGGCAGTTCATCACCAGCCGACCAGACACTGGCACGTCTCAGATTGTAATCTGACTAAAAGCTACAACTACTTACTGCTCCACGACGCTCTGCCTGCACTGCGCCTCGTTCTTCTAAACTTGGTTCGGTTTTGGTCTTATTAAGAACAACTCTTTGACTTTTTCCTTTCTTCTCATAATTTACTGCATAATATAAATCTCCGCGGTGAATAAGATCTCTTGCACACATAAATCTCGGACTATTTCCTGTCAGTCAGTCTCCCAAATGAATGGCCCGCCGGATCGCGATCGCGCACTGCAGTCAAATTACACGTTGCACCCAAACATTGAGGAACCAGGAACGGACACGACACGACGCATGTTAATTGATTTGTGTTGCCTGACTTCGCTCTGAGTCAGGATGCTGGACACGTAAAGTGCAATTGCGTTCTATCCGTCAGAGCAGTACGGAAGATAGCGATGGAGAAGCGAATGCGTATCGCGTATCGATTTCCCATGACGAGGAAGGACAGGAATTAAGACGGGCCGGGACTGGTGCTGGCTCCGCATGACGCGTTGATTGACAAAGGGATAGTGTTTCTCTCGACCAGCAGCGACGGACGAGGAGGACGAGAGGGGCTTGCATTCATTTAGGCAGACCTTGGCAGTTGCCTGGCATGGCCTGACTCCGCGATTCATGTTCTCGTGAGTCTCATCGCATTATTGCTGGGTTGCTGCGAGAGGATGTGGAGAAAAGCTATCAAAGCTGTCACATAATTCACCGGGTTTTGAGTCTGCGATTCATCACGGGGCGACTCTGTGCGCGAAGGCATCAAATGCTTCTAAAATATATAATTCTTACCATTTCTGACAACCTAAATGGCTCTTTTTTGCTGCTGCGCTCTATTCCATTTATAAAATATAGTTTTTGGATCCTTTATTGCTGCGCCGAGGCATCATGGCAAGGCAGCCTGGCAGAGGAGGCAGGACAATTCGTCCGTCCTGACTACACAACTTCAATCTCAATGTTTCTTCGTCACGAAGCACGGGCGAGATACGCAACATTCCAACGCCGTGCCGTGCCGTGATCCGACACACGGACTTTTGGCCAACGTCGTACATCACTAAATACCCTCGCTTGTTAACTGCCATGCAAAATAAGCCTCTTTCGCTCCTACTGACCATCGCACGCAAAAGAGAAAGAACTGAACCCTTGCCGCCCTCCACACAAAGAGCAAAGTCGCAAATGGCGAAATGTGTGAAATTCTTGAGCAGCGAGCGGCCGGGCGGTGATCAAAGCCAAAGCCAGAAAATGAAATTATAATTTAGTGCGAATGCCATCGCCCATCTCCGTCGCCCTCATCTTATGATGCGACGGCTGCCACTGCCATCATGTACGATTGAAATTTGGCGTCGTCCTCCATCGCCATCGCATCGCGAGCAATGATATATAATTCGCACCACATGTCAGCTATTAATCTGCCACACCGCAGTTATTTTAAGAAGCAGATTGATGCCTTCACTCTACCAACACTGACACTTCTTGCATACGTGCACTCCGCGTCGCACGGCCAGAGAACCGAAAATCCCGATGATGTGATCTCCTTCGCGAGGAATTTGTCTTTGAATTCGTGCCCCACCAGACAAGAGCAAGTACAAAAGCTAAGAACTGGCAGAGTACGCGATGACGATATTATTATTGTTCAGTTGTTCACGTACATCATCATAATTCTCACACCCGCTCAGGCTGCTCCACATTTTGCGCCTTTCGCGCTATAATGGCATATAATTCCACCATATGCGATGAGCAATACGCCAATGTGGATATGCAAAGTGCTGGACCGTGGATCCTCCTTCCCACATTCTATTTTACATATTTGGACACGGACTGCATTCGGGATTTGGACTGTCAGCTATGCAATGGCGATTGATGGAACCGAATCAAAACCGAATGCATTGAAATCGAACATTGAAGGCCAGTGCAGCCAACAGCTCAGCTATTCAGCGACAGCAGCAGGTTGAAGTTGAGTTAAGAAAGATTGATAGTTGATGTTGATGATTGTTATTGTCCACGAAGACGCGACGCGACGCGCATCGCACAAGAGGCAGAGAAAGAAAGAAAGACATTCTTGTGTCTTAAAGCCACGACGCAGGCAGGCCGAGCAATGAGCACCGAGCAAGACGACCGACCATTCATTCCTTCAAGTAATCAATCAATATTTCATCTTATTGTGAGCATATTCCTCTGCTGTTTCGGTCCGTCTCCTGCCTGCCTGCCACGAAAGGACTCGGCTTCAGTCAAGTCGGTCCAACTCCAAGACAGTGGTAACTCATAATTTTGATCTTTTAATTCCTTTCCTTCTTCATCGCTCGTCTCTCTTCGCTGACGCTGGATTATCCCACAACAAATACGACTCGGGCACAAGCACAAGAAGATTCTCGACACCTAATCTTCTATTTTACTCTTCTAATCCTTCTTCTACATACGGATGCTGATGCTTGGATCACACTGGCATTATAACCGTGCCACCACGATCCGCGATGATGATCCGAAGCCGTCAACTCCTCAACACCGAACCGCGGCCCGACTATTCGTCATCTTGATCGCATCATCTCATCTCCGCAGCCCAACGCGACAGCGACCGTGATGAAGATCATCGTAAAGATAATGCGAGGAAATTAATTCCTGTTGTTGCACAATTTCTCTTGCAGCTCGATTTAGCACGACGACTACAACAAACGATGCGACACAACGCGAAATTAAACTCTAAGCTGATTTGGCGTTGAGAAATGCAATTCATCGTCGGAGCATTGCGAGTGCGCGAGCAGTTGCGCGGAGAGAGCTCGGTTCATTAGAGGGGAAATGGAAATTGTCCAGGTGGACCATAAATCAAAGTGTGGAGAATAAAAGGACTGGCAGGCAGGCAGGCATCACAAAAACTGAAACGGAGTTTGGAATTCGTGATTGATAGCTGCCATTAAGAATGACACTTCGAGGTTTGACTTATGGGAGTCCGTCCACCACCTCACCTCACCCAAACAACGCCCCTCCGGCAATAGCACAGCGCATTTGTCCAACAAGTGGCCTGTATAGTGAGCGAGCGAGTGTGAGAGCTCGCATGCGAGTAATTGTGAGCTGCATTAATACGATTACATATTACGCATTAGGCATTGTGGCGAGTCGGAACACGGCATACGGTGGAAAAAGATTTGTCCATTTGACTCATCAACGAACGACAACAAACGAACGACGGACGGACGGACGAGCGACAGAGACAGAAAGAGAAAGTCAGTTACAACACGACATGGCAGGTTTGCAGAGCTCTGCCTTGCTTCTGCCTGGTTCCGTCGTGGTGGACACTTTAAAGATGAATCTTCGATTCCAAAACACAACACAGGCACGCCGAGGCGAGCTGCCGAGTCTCAAGCAGACCGAGCAGTGGAGAATAGAACCAGGCAGGCAGGCAGGCGGGCGCATGGCCTGCTGGAATAATATCATGCCGCTGCCTGCCTGGCTGTCAGAGTTGAGCGACTCACGTCGTGTTGGATGCGTGAAGAAAATAGGATCGATAGGAAATGACTGGCAACGTCCTCGCAGCAGAGTGCAGTCCATGACGGATCGATGGGAAATGACTGACATGAGCAAGACCTTAACCTGGCAACAGCGGAGAGGCCACGAATCGATGACACAATGAATGACAACTTCCAACTTCTTTAACGCTACGCGAGCACCAAGAACCACCACCATCGGCAGCAGCAACCGAGAGCGATGTGGTGGGAGTAACTGACGCAGCAGCCTGCTTCCTCTCTGGCCCTCGCACTGATGCTGAAGCACGGATATTGCCAATGGCAGCAGCAGGAATGGCGAATCAATGGACAACGATACTGATACTGTGACGAATCAATCCAAATTAATGAAATTAAATTAGCACAAAAGAAATGCCGTGACGCTTGGTCTCACTAGACTCATTTCCCAATCAATCAGCGTTCAATCTTGTCCACTACGCAATTAAATGAGTACGGACCATTCGACCAATCGAAGACGGACAGAATCAGCAAAAATTCACATCACAAATGTCCACCAGATCGGTCTATTCCTGCCTATTGATGGTTCTACTGATTGACATTTTAGTCTGCCCAGGTGCTAACAATGAAATCCAAGTTCAGCTATGAAGCATGCAATTAAAATAGCCGCTGTTATGATAAAAGGAGCTGCCATTGAACTTCATGCATATTTTGGCACATGAGTGCCACTTCTCAATTACCTTGTTAGTGGTGTAAGTTTACGAGTAAATGTCGTCTAATAAGTATATTTTGCTGTAAGAAACACGACAGAAATCAAAAGGTTCAGCATTCTGTAGGAAATTACTAGTTTGACAGTGACCAAATCAAAATCACATCTGACCATCTGAGATACTCTATCCGCAAATATTCGTTGACGACTTTGATCTTAAAACAAAGGCCGACAAGGTCGATATTCAACCTAGTACTACTGTATTTTGGTCTAAGTGGCAATTCGACGCCAAAACGAACGAAAGTTCGGGGTCCGGGAGTACAAAACTCCAGAATGATGTCACAGATGCAATTCATAATTTAAATGTTGGTCGTCCTGCTTCCTTAAAACAAGAAACAGAAACAATGCGTTGTGACATGAACACGACAAAGACAAAATTGTCACCACGCAGCGACTGTGCAGTAGTGCAGTGAAGCTAGCAAAGCTAGCGGCGGGCTTTAGCCCGCCGGGTTTCACCTCGGGCAGAACCCCGCGTTGACAATCTAAGGCTATCGGTGTCAAGTCTTTTTCATTTAAGCATTCAATTAAACTAACAAGTTTTAGCGCCGCTAGTGCAGCAGTCAGTGCACTGTGCATATGAAACAGTCTAGCAGCAAGCAGAAGCATGGCGCCGAAGGTGTCCTGGCACGTCGTCGGGCTTCCAGTCGATGCAAGACTCAGCGTCATTTCGTTTTTCCAGTTCAGGTTCAAATAAACGGTATGGACTCGGATAGATGAACTTGAACATTACTCTCTTTAAAAGAGATGAAGGAGTGGAACGGCGAGCCAATATTCATTTTCAACATGCATTCTGTAGCGAATGAGTCATTCACGAGGCTTCAAGAATTCAGGATTCTTTTTAGTAGTAGAAGTAACAATATGATTACGATGCTCACTTTCAGCTTGAGCATGTGACATGTTCCGCTGAGATGATGAAGAGCTTGAGATCTCAATTTGCCTCTTGCGCGTGCGACGACACTTGTCGTCCGAGATGCTGTCACTTTTCTACATAATTAGCGCACACTTAAAGAAAAATCACGAGCAACGAAACGCGACGCGGTGAAGAAATGTCGCCTCGCCGGTTGTGGCTGCAAAGTAAGTCCGAGTTTGAGATGATGAGCCCGAGACTCTGTTTCTCTGCTGCTCTTTGTTGTCGTGCATTAAGGAAAAGTGATTGTCAAGCACAGACAGTCGCAGGGTTGTGGAGGCGCAGCAGCTCGGTGACATACGTCAGTCACAGAATATTAGCAGAGATAAATTAATTTGTACTTACATTTCATTCGTTTTGGACAGTCTTGTTTACGACGTGGCATGACGGAGCCTGGATGACTGCTTGGACCAGTCGGAGCAGGAACAACACGACCAACTGACTGAGTCACTGCACAACTGCTCGTTCACAGTGACTGTGACTGCGTCTACTACGAGGACGAGTAGTAGAAACACACCAACCACCAGCGCGATGTTCGCATGAGGAAATCTACCTGTCAACTGATCGTCACGTAGTAGTGAGTGAACCCGGTGATGGACGGACGGAAAATACGGAACCCGCGTGTGCGCTTCTTATTCCCGCCCCTGACTCCCAAAACTCCTTCCTCTGCAGCAGAAGCAGTGAGCGCAAAGCACTCGTCAATACCGAGACTCGACTCTGAGACCGAGGCCAGCATCAGGCTGCAGGATCACTCGGTCCATTCTTATAAACTGACTCCGATTCTTCCTAGCATGAGACGGCTTCAGAAGGCAGGCAACAGACTCCTCACGCCTTGATTAGAACTTCTCCTTCACTTTTCACTTGCTTTTACGGCTCGCCTTTATTAACATTCACCCATCAACTCGACGGCGGCGGGCGGCAGTGACTGGTGACAGAAAATACAAATATTAACAACACATGCGGTCGGCATTGTTGTCGAGAGTCGAGAGGATTGTCATGCGAGTAAAAAAAAGTAAAAATAAACCCGGACGCAGGAGACGCCGAAACGGAAATCTGTTACCTGTCTTGAGACCGTGCCAGCCTTCATTTGTACTGGAGTAATGAGAATTCGCCAAATTGAAGCATAACACAGGAGCGCACTGGCACTTGGCACAATGCAAAATTAAAAACGCTCATCACAGCAACTTGATTTGACGATGGTTTGACAAATCCGAGCGGTTCTAAACTCAGTAGCCGTGGCTGTGGCGTGCTATGATGAGATGGTGAGATCTGAAATCCGTCGCGTCAATTGCATACAACATTTATTCGTTGTTCAGTTAATTACTTTACGCATTTTGAGCCGCGCCGTGCTCCGCGACTGTCATTCGGGTGATTTGTAGCCGACTGTTTCACACGAAATCCCCTTTAAATTCCGTGCGACGAGGACGAGGATGGTGAATGGCTGCCAGACCACAGATTAAAAATGGTTCCGTTTCATCATTGTTGTTGTTCTGGCGTGGCAGTTAATGGTACGAGTACGAGTCATGTTCTCGGTCGGTGCTTGGTGCTGGTGATTTGAATTTGTTGAAGTTCACGTCCACGTACGCCGAACCAGCCCAGGCCAAGTTGTACTTGCTGGCTTGCATTGTAATTTCTTTCAAATGTGATTGAGGGGAAGAAACCTTTTGCTTTTACTTTTCCAACTTGACAGATTTATGAGCGACAAGGAGAAGACAAAAAAACATTCTCTCGCAGCCAGATGCTCGTTTTTGTGTACATATCAAAGAATCCCGATCCAAAAAATTTTCACCCTCTTTAATTTATTGCTTGGACCTACATAATGACTTCTTGGCCACAAATCAAAGGGTCGACCACGAACTCGGAACGGCATAGTCAGAACAACGACGCAGTTCTTCTTTGCGTCTTCTTTCATTCCGCTTCGCACTGGAAATATTTCATGTTCTTCTCCAGTTTTGGATTCCCAAGAAACGCGGACCAGTCAAACGCAAGCCAAGCCAATAAGCCGAGCCTTGCTGCGTAAGCAGTGACGAGTCACGCATACTAAAACACGTCCAACCGCAATTGCACAACTGCAAATGAACCACAGATCGGCACAGACAACAATCGACAATTAACGCTACCCAATTAATTGCCCAAGATGTCGCTTATTGAAGTCCGTTAGATCGAAAATGCGGCATAATCGTTTGTTGTAAACACCTAATCTCGTTGATCTGACTAGAAGGCCAAATAGTCAACTTCAGTACAATAGTTGTTATTGGAAGCTTTTGGCTTTAATTTTATGGGACCCAACTGTAGCAAGAAGAACCGATCTTGAATTCTTGAGCTCATTGCGAAATTCCAAATCTAAATCGCCTGAAGCGGTCTCTCCAGGCCTTTCAGATTTGCCCAATAATGATATTGTACTCTCCCCAAGACTTTATCTGTGTATTGCATACACTGAAAACAACGGAGTGGTCAGGCACGCTCACGCCTCAGATTTGACTTCAGATGAACTCCAAGACCACGTCGAAGCAACTGGGCGTGGCTTGCCTTGGAATTGCGTTTTGGCATTCCAATTTTTGAGAAACTCCTTGTAAAATCCTACTTAACTCACAAAGCTTTAAGTAATTTTCCGTGACGCTGGCCAAGGCAGTCGATCCCAATTGCCAATCTGACCGTGTGTACTTAAATAGACACAATGAACACATATTGTTGACTATCATTTGCATTCACAGAGTACTATTTCTTGAGTGCGGTGATAGCTGATTTTGCAAACTTGAATATGTTTTCTTCTTAACTTGAGCTGTCCGCCTAGGTCAGACGTCAACTTCCAATTCATGCAAAGTGACAGAAGGACACTAACGCGAAGGCGACACAAGGAAATTAAAATCTGAAACAAATTGGACAACTTTTCGAAATAGGAAATTGAAAACACTGCTGGTGCCAATTAAACGGGCGCGCTGTGTTCAGAACTGGAGATAAGAACAAGCAGACGATATCAGATTTGGGAAGTAAACAGACAAACAATGGCCATAAAACGATGCACAAATCAATTTCGAATTTCGCCTCAGAATCAAATCTAAATTGCTTTGCCTTGGCGGGATCGTTTGTCTGCTACGACTTGGGTCCACATCCAGCTGCAGTCTTAAGTTCTTTTATTAATACGGGCCTGGAAACGCGCCTTTTAAATACGTCTCAAGTGGAAATCCTTCAGGAAGGCAATCTCGATCTTTCTCGGCACGGCAGCAACAAATTTTTATGGTAAAACTTCTGCATAAGCAGCAGTTCACTTCATCCAGCGACACCAAGTCAACTTTCTCGCATGGCTGTAATAATGTTGAAATAAAGTTTTCCAGACGAATGTATCACATGTCTGTAATGGCGACCTTAGTGTAAATGACATGACTCTACGAGAAAGCTCAGACGGGTAGGCAAGCAAGAAGGACGGCAGCAGGAGCTTAAACAATTATACACTGTGCATTCGTGGCGCGTACGGTGGCGGAATATTGAGAAAGTTGGTCGGTCGTTCTGTTCTGGTGGACACGATGAGAATCTTGGCGTAAATGTATTATTATAATTGAGATTGCTTATGTAATTATATACCTTATTAATAAGTCGCATTAAGAGCGTCGTATATCGGCCAAGAATGTCTTTTACGAGCTTCAGCTTCTTCACGACAACCGGGACACACAAGGCGCGTGGTTGCGCGGTGCTGGACGCGGACGCACACGGTGACTTCGTCTCCGAGCTTGTCTTAGGCTTATGGGTGGACGAAAATAAAATAAATAGAATATGAATCAGATTTAAACCGAGAAAGTGGAGTCGGTGCAGCGGGCGTAGGAAGAGAGTACCTTGTAACGAGTATACGGTTTAATTATGGGATGATCTCGTTTCTCGGAGCGGTGGAGGACTAGATAATGCGGACCGGGCTCGGGCTCGACGGAGTGCGCGGCTGCCCGCGTGCATAGTGTATCGCGGCTGACGTTAATTTGAAAAGTTGTGTATGATTTGTGCGCTGAGATAAGGAATTCATAAAACTGATTTATCGATGACATTCTCTTCCATTCACACTCGTAGCTCCCTTGACGTTCTTCCATTTCCATGGTTATTATTTATGGGCCATGTAAGAGTCCCCCTACTTTTATAGGCACTCCGCCCCTCCTTCACCTTGATTTATAGGTTCAATCACTGCACTTCATTCACACATTTTTGTGTAATTTAAACTCATCCTCCGTCCCATCCGCGCCAACTACGGCCGCCCCACCTCGGCTTGCTCCACGCTTAATGGTTTATTATATTACTCGGTAATTAAAATTAAAATTATGCACCAATTTCCAACTCGCTCCGAAACTGAAGCGCCGTCTCATCTCGGCTTCAGCGAGCCTCAGCGCACTGCCAGGATTTATCTTAAGCTCGTGGCAGCACATTATGAAACTTTGTTACGTGAATTACGGGCAATAATGTTGGGTCGTGCTTTAATAATTTCGGGATTCGGGCTCCGCGCCCGGCCCGGCCGGAGTAGAAAAACTTAACCCATAACTGGCATCATCCATTCTCATCTCGCTGATGAAGTCTACGATGATGGGCACGCATAACTTGTGATTTTCTTGAAAATGAGAGCGAAACGGGAAGGAAGAGAAAGCAATCGTACGTCGAGCACAAGAGTCACTCACGCCAAGCCAAGGCGAAAGCGAAGCCAGTAGAGTGCTTGGCTTGAGCTGCTGTATCTTGCCGCTGACTTGACTGTAGTGTAATGCAATTTGTCATAATTTGAGTGGAGAACGCCGAAGCTAATCGTTTCCTTTCTGTAAGTTTGTCTTTTTACACGTTCCGCTAGTCAATCTCCGTCAACTGCCTTCCACATTACGAGCCGATGGTAATGGCAGTCAGCGCAGTCAGACAGAGTGTCAGTTTGACACTGACAGGGTGCTTGTGACATACTCCCGACAACTGCTTGATGCGCACACAGACATTTGTCAGGTTATGGAATGCAAAATGTCCCTCACTTCGACAACTGCGCTTCGATTCGTGCGGCAGCGTCTAAATAAAACTTTCTGTACGTCCTCGTGCACTCATGTCTGTACCGCTCTGTGGAGAGGTGGCATGGTGGATGGCGGCGTCACAATTTGGAATGATCATTTAGCTTTATCTGCAGCGGGCACGGCACGTATACAGCGTTGGCAAGTTGCCTGGGAGCGGGAGCTGTGGCGGTGGCAGGCTCACGGGCGAGATGCGAGTTAGTGTGAATAGGAGATGTGGTGTGTCGGAACACAAAGGTCTAATTAGCCATAAAGGGAGTGATTTATGTCAGATCGCGAAAATGCAAATATGAAATATGAAAATGAAGATGCCAGCCATAAAAGTGATATGTGAGTCCCTTCCGAGCATTCACGGCATGGTTATTTGCCTTTCTTTTCTCATTTCTCTGCTACTCCGTGGCTGAGTTGCTGCTGAGTCTCTCCTCCTCGCCTGCCCGCCGCTGATCTGACTCACTTTCTCGTCAGAGCTCTGCAGTTCGCAGTAGTTGAAATGAACGAACGTCCATCATCCGCTTGACAGCTTCATGGCCTTTTTCGTTCCGAACCGTAAGGGGAAACTGTCATCCGCACATTATTTAGTGCCTCTAATTACAGTCTCGGGCCCCACCACTCTCTCCTCTCTACCCCCCACAAAACTCCGAGTTTCTATTTATTTTCTTGGCTCACCATCATCAGCGCTCCAACCCACCGCCACGAGACGACGAGCCAACGCAGGCACGAACAAATAAATATTTTCCTGACGGCCATTCTTTCCTCCATGAATTTGAATAAATCTAATTATTCCGCCAGCCATATCTCCAGCCTCGTCTCCATTCACAGACCGGCACACACAATAAATTACGTTGACGACCCGCACTGCGGATTCGGCCCACTTGGACAGCGCAGGGCGTGAACGGCCAAATTGTCGCATTGCGCCGAACCCACAGCGATCCCCGGCAATCGGCACAATCACAATTAAAACTTATTGTGTCGCAAGTCGAAGGAGCGTCAAAGTGGCAAATAACATCACGAGAATCGCATCGTCATCGGTCGCCGAGTGAAACTCGATTACATTTAACGAATCCCATAATCCCATTAATAAAGTACGGGAAAGCATGAAACGAGCCAGCCCGTGAAAGCAATCGCGAATCGCGTCGGGCACAGCAAGATTTATACTTATGCGCTGCCAGGACCAGCAGCAGCCAGGAGGCAGGCGGCAGCAGAGCAGAGCCAGTATGAGAAACGTGATGCGACGACGACGGACGTGGACGTGGACGGGTAGCGCACAGCAGAACAGTAAATCTGAAGTAATTGCAGTAGTTTACGGAATCAGAGAGCCCCAGATGTCAAGTCATTTCCGATGACATTTTTACGACAGCTCTTCTAAATGGGCGTACGTGAGGAGTTGTAATGTTTCTGACTGACAATCACATGCATTCAAATTGCTTGATTTTCTTACAATCCCCCGACGACTGAGACTCCGACTCGAGAGCGGCTGCTGCTGTTGCCTGCCTGACTGCCTTGCGCTATAAACTGAGGCTACATTAAGCTCCAATTTTTTATTCATTAAAAATAAGAGCGAACAGCAAACTTGAGCACGAACACTCGAAACGGAATTCCACCGCCTGTGTTTTCATTGCCTTTCGAATTGTTGTCGCCCACCTTGGACGAATCAATGAACGCTACTTCATAATAATTTCTTTTTATTCATTTGTCAAGTCTAAATTCTACCGTACAATAATAAAACGCTATTCGAGAACGCGCGCCGTCTGGGGTAATTCCCCGCATAGCTTAGCATAAAATATATTTTCTTCTCGCGCTGGTCGAGGGTCAAGTTTCACAGTCAATATTCAATGTATTGTCTAATTCTTTTTTGCATTGCGCAACTTTTGGGTGAGTGCTTCGAATAATTTCGGTTTCAGTCACTTCAGCCGGCAGACCGTGATCTTCGGTCTTGCCTTCTTGCATTCACAATGCGGCCATTGCCGTCGCCTTAAGTTTACCTTAAATAAGTCTTTTGCTTACATTACGTAATTGTTTACAAAAGTTGTTTATCTAGTCTAGGTTGTAGAAAAGGCACATCAGATAAGGTGCACGGAGCACCGAGAGAAAAGAACGGAGATAGTTTCGTAGTAAGTTACACGTACACCGGACCACCTTCTTCATTGTACGCATCGTCGAAGAACCGTCTGAATGTAAACTCAAAGAATCCGTGAAACTGGTTGGAATCAAACGGACCGGCATCGCTCTCGTCCAATTTGTCCTCATCGCAGGGATCAAAATTTGATGTGTCTGTCGGATGTCTAATTTTCGGAATGTATGGAGCTACCGTTCTCCGAAGACCCGCTTCAAATTCCACGGAAGCGAAAAATGGGTGTGCCTAAAGGAAAGCATATGAAGAAGTCATTAAATGCCCCTGACTTTGCTTTATTTTGTCGTGCGTTTATAGCTCACCTTTACTTGCTGTGCGCCTTTCATTCCCAATCTTGTGTTGTGATCTGTGCATAATTGAAGAATGAGATCTGAAAGAAACGCAAGACACGCATTGATTATCTTGTAAAGCCTGCGCATAACTGCATTATTTCAATTCTGTGCCTTGTACCTTGTGCGTGATTCGATACATTTGCCTGACTGGGGATTCGCAGTGTACTGGCCCAATTGATCACTTTGTATTGCGTCTCTGCCGGGGTTGGAGCAAGAAACGGTGGCTGACCAACCATCATCTCGTACAAGATTACACCGACCGACCTGAAAATCAAATCAAAATCAATGTTTTTGGTTTAGGAACGGAAACGGCAATTAAAAAACTGTATTATTTACCACCAATCACAAAGCTGAGTATAGCCAGTTCTGAGAAGAACTTCTGGCGCAATGTAGTTAGGTGTTCCAACAAGCGAATGCGCCAAACAGCGTACATTCGTTTTTCGCCTTCTCTCCAAAGGCTTCTCCTCACAGGCGCACGTGCAGATTTGCCTGAGTCAGAATGAAAGCATAGATTACATTGTAACATCGACTTAAACATGCAACTTCGTGCAAGTTAAGAGTTCTTACCACGTCGCCTCTTCCGGACAGCAACAACTCGACGAGTCTTGATAATATTTAGAGTTATGAGTCCATCGAAAGCCTAAGGTATTAAAATGAATATGAATTGATATATTCCCACTCATTATTTTATAAACTAAATTACGCACCAGTGCACAGTCCAAAGTCAGTGAGTTTAATATGGCCGTCGCGATCGATCAATATATTGTCCGGTTTGATATCTCTGTGGATATCATAAATAAATATCAATATCTGTAGATATCATAAATCTGGATATAAAATGGAATTACCTGTGAATGAACCCCATTTTGTGCACAGATTCCACAGCGCATGTAAGCTCTACGTATGAAAAGACAGTTGCCATTAATATTGAACGTGAAATTCGTCATGTATGCTGATGCAATGGGGAGTTTACCGGCTATGTAGAATCGAGCTAGAGATTCTTCAAAAATCCCCTTCTTAATCAACAAACTCATCAAATCTCCTCCAGGTATGTAGTCCATAACGAAGTAAAGGTGATCCATATCCTAAATGTTTATCAAAATTCGTCAGAACAAGACATGCAGAATGTACTAACAATCTTTCCAATGCCCCAACTTACCTGAAAGGAGTAGTAAAGCTTTACCACCCATTCGTTGTCAGCTTCAGCCAGAATATCTCTCTCCGCTTTCACATGTGCCACTTGCTATATTTCAAAGTCAGGAAATTAACCACGCTGAGTAGTGAGAAGGAATCATTTTTGTATGGTGCGCATTCAAAATTAGAAAATCACCTTTCTTCGAAGGACGTCAGATTTTCGAAGTGTCTTCATGGCATACAGATGCTGAGTATCGAGCTTTCTAACCAAAGCCACTTCACCGAATGCACCAACTCCAATTACACGAATTTGTTTGAATAATGATTTGTCCATTTTTGCCCTCTTCAGCCTGTAAATAAGAATTGCATGAGATGCCGTTAATTTCATTTTGATGAACGAATGAAACATGAAGTTCGTTAAAAGTTGGAATGCCTTCGGACTTTGTGATTATTATTCTAATCTAAAAGTCTAATGACCTTATGTAGTTAGATTCCTTTTGACTAAGCATTTTTCTCATCTGTGTTTGGGCTTCATCGCTCAGGCCGATTTTAACCATTTCCGATTCCAGCTGCATTCTTCGGTGCATCCTCTCCTGGTGTGACTTGATTACATTCTCCACTAAAAAACAAAGCATGTATGAACAAAGTAGTGGAGAAGAAGTAAAGTAGAAGTAGTAGTCAAAGTTACCATGCTGTTCCATGAAGAATTTGAACGCTTGTGGTGAGTACACTCGAACCTGCAAAATTAAAGCCTTAAATTAATACATTGAAACCTAATCAGAGCACCTGGGCAGTGAACAATTGTGTTCACTCGCCTTCGACTCGTATCTCTCCTCCTCTTTCTCACGGCTGAGTTTCTTCCTCTCCGGGATGGGACTTTCGTGAGTGTGAATCTCTTCGTTTGGCTGCTGCTCAATGTTATCGTTACAGTCTGGTTGATTTTGTTCGACCGGAGCTGGGACTGGAGGTGGTGGTGGTTTTGCCGTTTTGTTAATACTGGTTTCCTCTTTTGCATTGCCAAACTTCATGGCGCGACTCAGACTTTCTAAAGCTCGTGCTCGGGTACTTGGGGGCGGAGGAGGTGGTGGACTTTTCGCCTCATGGTTCGAAGTCGGAGTTACACAGTTCCCATTCATGTGAGAATCAGGAGACGATGCGGTAGTAGGAGGAGTGTACGCTGAAGAGGGTCGCGGTGGTGGCGGCGGCTCTAGTCTCTTGTCGTTCGTGTAAGGGTGCAAAATATTGTTGTTGAGAATAAACGGGTCATTTGATGAAGGCCCGTGTTGTGACGCTGGACTCGATGTGACGGATCTGTCGAAGTCAGTTCTTGGATGTACGTCCAATTTCTTCGCAGGCTTCGGAGGCAATGGCGGTGGCGTTGCGTCGATGAAAGGTGGTTGAGGAGCCGGTAAGGCGTAAGGCAATGCGGTTTGCAGAACGGGCTTTGGCACTACAGTGGACTTTATTACCAGCGTTGGTTTCTTTGAGATTGGCTGCAGTTGTGAAGTTGGCGAACTGCTGGTCGATGAAGATGCTGACGACGGAGCGTCAATTCGTCTTAGAAGCTGCTGAACACTTGGCGGCACTGTGCAATAAAATTAATTTAATACAATAAATTATCTATTTTCTTCGCTGCAACAAAAATGCTCTGGGTAAAATTGGTTCATACCTTGTGAAGGAACAAACGGGAACTGAATACTTCTGTATTCAATTCCTCGAGCAGTTGGACTTGGACTAGAATTGTTGTGAGTAATATTTGGAGAATAGCTTGGCGATGGAGGTGTTGGCCCTCCTGCCGAAGAGCTTAACGAACTGATCCCCGATGATATGGAACCAGTGTCACAAGTCGCAAACGGCTGGATCGAATTTCTGTGAAGACGTCAAGGTAAACTGATACACGACGCACCAAACAAATAGCAAATCAATCTGAATGAATAAGTACCTGATCTGCTGTAGTGCCTTTTGATGGTATGAGCTCCGTTGAGGTCGCGGCCCGCTCATTTCTACTCCATCAAAAGCGAACAAGACGGTTCTCCTTCTGTAGATTGACACTTCCTAAGTTCCATGGCTTCCTGTTCAACTTTATTTAACTACAATCAGGTCTAACTCGCTGCTAAGGTTTGAGATCGCCGTCCATTGCCACTGCCATGCTTTTCGAGCAAATAAAATCGAAGGGTATAAAATCGTTATCAGTAATTAAAAGCCACAGTCACGAAGGCTAAAAAACCTTTCCTGATTCCTGATGGTTTCGCTGCACTGATTTCTAATTAATTCTAATCAACATACCGTACAAGTTAGACTGTGAAAGAGTACGTACAGGGATCGAGAATGCATTTGAATCAAATGCAATGCAACATTCCAATCTGATGACGTCAAGTACCTCAATGCTGCTCTGTATAATTTCACCGTGCTGTGATTAGCCAGCTACAGTTAACATATTGGGTTGGAGTTGGAGCTGAACTAAAGGAATAACCATCTGGCGAGTGGCGAGATCCCCCGCTCGCGTACTGCTTGCGCTTAGAAATCTTGTAGCTGTTACTGCATATTGAAAGCTGATGGTGATGGTACCAAGGTGTTGGTGGTTTCAGAAGCGTTCCCAACCACCATCAACCGTTGCAGCACCAAAGAAGTACCACAACCACTGAATTTGGTACAAACTGTGAGACCATTTGTACCAGCATAACACTGGTTCTAAGTGGTAGAGTAAACTGAAGTATTTCTCGAATGTGAATGAATTCATCGCACGCACTTTCTGTTTCAACATTCAACAGGTTATAAAGTAAAGTACGTCAAATTTGTAACATTTAATACAAGGGCAGTGCTTGGCAGTTGATGTTGAGTGAGTGAATTTGGGCCTTGGCTTGGCATGAGCCGATAAAATAGTATTTATAATTGTGCCGATAAAGTTGGTATTTTTGAGAGATTAGTTTTGGTATTTGACACCGTCGTGTGCCTTACGTTTACAACGACCGTCCATCGTTAGCAACTGATAATTGTGGTCCAAGCCAGAAAAATTAGTCCATCCAAGCAGTTATCCGGCTCACAAAGCCACCAACTTCTCCATGGCGGATGAAAATTCGGAAAACGGGTCCGGCAATGTAGGCGATGTGCCTGAGGTGGAACTTATCATTAAGGTAAGTGCATTTACTCTCTCTTAAAGCAGCAGTTTTCAGTATTCTTGTAATTAATCAGACCTGTCATATCATATGTAGGCTTCTACCATCGACGGAAGGAGGAAGGGAGCGTGCCTTTTTTGCCAAGAGTATTTCATGGATTTATACTTGCTAGCGGAACTTAAGACAATATCGTTGAAAGGTAAGTTAATTCATTAGCTGCGAGTGCGTAGTACTTCATCAATTCAATTCAGGCCTGGCACTGAAATGGCGGGTTGCGAGAAGCGTGAAATGATATAAGCGTTTCGAGTTTAAAGACAAACGGCTGAGACAGCCAGAGTTATCGGTTGCTTTTACGCGTCATAGTGTGACTCATTTTGGCAACAATCTCCAACGAAGGCGCAAAGATAGTTATGATGCAACCGTCCGTCCATCCGATAATAACTATTTGTTTAAGCTTTAAGTCATGTTCTCACGTCGACTTTACTGCCCAACTGCCCACACATTTTCGTCTCACCGCACCTTTTATTTAACCTTGTATGTACTGTCGTGAAATACCAAACTAATCGAATTCTAATATGTTTACTTTGTTTAATTTCAGTGACCACAGTTGACATGCAAAAGGTAAGAACTCTAAATTACATAACATGTCCATCATTAGTGATGTGACCGCATTTACACATTTTTCAAACTATTCTAATCCTCATTCTGTGCGCTTAATTGCAGCCTCCACCTGACTTCCGTTCAAACTTCGAGGCGACACCTCCGCCGATTTTAATTGACGGAGGTTTGGCTGTTTTAGAAAACGAAAAGATTGAAAGACATATAATGAAGAATATTCCAGGCGGACATAATTTGTTCGTCCAAGACAAGGAAGTAGCAACACTGATTGAGAATGTTTATTCCGTAAGCATATTATTATCCCAGTTATAATTCAAGTTACGATTAGACAAGCATACCTAATGCAGCCGTACGTATTGCTTTTCAGAAATTCAAGTTGATGTTGACGAAGAAGGACGACCAATCCTTCAAAAATTTACTGCTTCAACTCGAGAAAATCAACGAACATTTGGGAAACAAAGGAACTCGGTTCTTGACTGGGGACACTCTTTGTTGCTTCGACTGTGAGTTGATGCCTCGCCTTCAGCATATCAGAGTTGCGGGTAAGCCTCGTGGGTAATGACAGTCCTTAATCATGATCCCAATGCACACTAATTTTCCTGTTTTTCGTAGGTTCATTTTTTGTGCCAGGGTGTTCCATACCCGATAACCTGAAGAGTTTGTGGAGATACATGAAGAACATGTACAGCCTCGATGCTTTCACACAGTCCTGCCCAGCGGATCAAGACATTATCAACCACTACAAGCTGCAACAGGTATCATTTATTTTCACGGCACAGAAAGCTGAAAAGTAATAAGCGAGTTTTATTATTCTTCATAATTTGATTTCACAGGGTGTGAAACTGAAGAAGCACGAGGAGCTCGATCCACCAACTTACACTACCTCCCTTCCGGCCGGTATTTAGATGAAAGAAGGGAAGTTTAAGATTTATGAGTCAAACAACAGATACCAGTACTTTAGAACATAGATTATATATTACTGTTCTACAATATATTTAGCCAATTTTTCTAACATCACAAAATCTAATGCAATAAAATATGGCCAGACTCTCCTGAACTTTGCTTAAGTGATCGCGTGCGAAGAATTTTGCTGTGTAATCCTTTCGTTTTAGTCGCCGATAAAGGATACTCACAGACTGGAAATATTATCCTAATTGGATGGACTGCTACGTATTCATGCTTCGAATTGAAAATACAACCAGTTAGTGTAACCTAACTAAGGAAAATTAGCATTGCTTCATCATTCGTAAACGCTCAATTCGTGAGTCAAGTCTCAAATTAGCGTTTATACACACGTTGTTTGTTCTGCTGTTAGCTCGAGCTTGATGGAAAGCTACATTCAAATACTGTGAAAATGGGAAGCGTATACCAGCAAGTCTCGAGTAGTATAGTGGTAAGTATCCCCGCCTGTCACGCGGGAGACCGGGGTTCGATTCCCCGCTCGAGAGAAATTTTTGCAATTTGTTTTTGCACATTTTTCACCGGAGCATCACTTGAGAGAATTTGTTGCACCTTGTGAAATCACGTTTGTGGGCTGCGAATTAGATATGATCATCTATAAATGATGTCTTCTTATTAAACTGTAGCATTCTGTCAATCAGATGAACAATTTCTCCCTGCGTCATGCGTTAGAATTTATTTGGCGCATACATATCTTAATCTGATCTGAATTGAATCTCACCGTCATTTGCGACCACTATGAGGCCTTGATTTCATATTTGCTTGACCACAGAACTAGAAAGAAGAAAAGCGCTTGATTCTATTTCGACCTCAAACAACCATTCACTTCGACCTCAGCTCCCACGGTGCAGCTGCTGTTTCTACGATCATAGCTGCTTCCAGTTCTGTGAGTTCTGCCGTATCAGACCCTACCAGCAGCAAGAACTACGCCAAAATCTAGGACGGGGACGATGAGGCAGAGTTTAATCTGTCCCGGACCTTGCCAGCTTTCCTGACCAAGATGTGCTGGACCACAAAATGAAGCCATTCTTGATCACGGCTGTGGGACTGAGCGGAATGTCTGCGCATTTATCGCTCCACGTGCTCATGAACTCATGAAACGTGTTTACATAGTGCACGAACTGAGTTGTGAACCCGATTCTGTGATGTTTCAGACAAATTCAGTACTATTTTTAACCTCAATTTCTGTCATTTCCTTGTACGTAAATTTGACTTTGCCCAGCCGACTACTCCCAACATGGGTATAAAAAGGAGCGATTTAGCCGATAACTTTCCCATTCTTCGTTTACCAATCATTCAACTATTCGACTCGGACCAAATAATCACGAGTGAAGAAGAGCGACATGGACTGTCCAGTTTGCATGGAGCAAATAGAAGATTTCGTCGCAGTTCCTGTA
>WIXG01000144.1:0-178607 GCA_009869945.1 Mesaphorura yosii
AAACCGAATGCCCGATGACACGTGGAGCCTCCAATGTTGAAGGCCGCGACTCCACTCGGAGCGCAGAGGAGAAGAGCATCATGAGAATAGAAGCCTTGAATGTACTGAGTGAGGAGTCTGATCAAGTAGCTCTTCCCCACTCCTCCCTCCCCGGAGAGAAACATTCGAATTGGGGTGCCGGAGGGATTACGAACGGCCTCCACCACCTTGCTGAAAACAATTCTTTGGTCTCGATTAAGGGTGTTCACAATTGCCTGAATATCAGTGACAATTGTGGGTGGAGGGCGGAAGGCCTCGGCTGGAGTGATTGCATTCTGCTCGAGTAAAAAGTCATCATTGAAGCTCATTTCCTCCTCGTTGTCCAAGTTCAACGAGTCATTTTGGGCAAAGTCCTCCATCCTGAGGAGAGCCTGGTCGAGATTGATCCCCAATTGAATATTAATTAGGTGATTATCAGCGTGTTTTCGCAAGCGGCTGAAATTGTCTTGGAATGCAAGGTGTGGGGGGCGATTCTCGCAGAAATTCTCCTCCCGGAATGGGAGAAAGAGAAGGATTTGAGAGTAATAATAGTTATCTGGTTCCTTGAACTGGTCAAAATTGACCCAGCGAACAACAGCCGACTTTGTACGTTTGTACATTTTCCCCTTGTTATTTTTGAGGGTGATGAGGCGCTGGCGTGATTCATCAGCAGCCTCCTCCTCCGGTTCCCCATTGTAATCAAGCTCCTCGGAATCGTCCTTGAATGTGCAATTCAGATTTCGTAGTGTACAAATGGAAACGCTCGAAATACCCAACTTTGAAGTGTCATATCTCGAAACCCTGATACTCGATTTTTAAGATTTTGGTACCAAAATACGCGCATTGAAATGGAGAATCGAAATTCGAAAAAAAATTCTATCCAGCTCCTCTCTGAAAAAAGTTATTCGCGAAAAACATGTAAAAAGTACCAAAAGTTGGGTTGCCATGGGCAGAAATCCGAATTTTTTTTCGAATGCGCACATCTATAGCCCAAGACAAGATTTTTTGGTGTCTTTCATTTTTTCGATATCTGGCTTCGTTTGGCTGGAATCCCGTCTCCTAGATTTCCGAGGGGGGGACGAATGCAGACCTTTGGCTTGTTTGGCCCGTGACCGTTACTAAGAGATACGGGCAGGGGCACTCGTTCCACGGGCAGGGGCACTCGTCCCCTCTCACCAAAGGAAAAACACAGAAGGATAAAATTGTAGGAATTCAAGAGTTGTCAACAGAGTAATCAATAAAGCAGTCCGACGGAGTTTCTTAAAGTTTAAATGATTAGGTTGCTAGGAAACAAGTTTCTGACTTGTAGTTTCTCACGGGGATTTCTTCGCCGATTCTCCACTCGGGATTCTCATATACTCTTGAATTAGTCACGGTCCCATACCGAGCGTCGAGGATGACTTGCTCATCTGTTCAAACCATTCAATTTGCTGTGTAAGATTCAATGACCGAATGTCAAAGCGCGAAACCATCCCAATCTCGTAGTGGCTCATAAAGTAAATCAGCTTAGGGTCTTTGCGCTGAGACTTGATTAGACTGCACTGCTTCTGACATTTACTATAACCGGACCACGGCCACAGGCCTGGACCAGTTGTCTACGGGCAAATGAATGAATCAACACAGCCGACCTTAATCAAGCTCAAGTAAAAAATAGCTGCGGAATGACGTCGGCCCTGCACTTGAATTTATGGAACTCAATTTCGCCGTCTTTTCATTTCAACATGTTGCGCACAACGTGCGTACGGTTTAGGAATACAAAAGTGGATGAATGGGGAAGAGTGCCTGAAAAAGTCGCCGGTCATAATCAACTCCCCATTTGTCATGACCCGGCTAGAATCTGACTGGACCGAGAGCGTCGGTGCGCATGCTAATCAAATCAGAAATTCCCACAGTTTAGCAAATTCACGTTTATTTAATCGCATGATTGCAATTGCAAACTAATTGCTTGGCCTGCACAATAATTCATATAGCTCACGTCAGATTATCACGAAAAGAACGCAGAATACGAATCACGAAGGCTTGAACCTAAAATTTCGCACCGCACATCTCACAGGAAGCCCTCAACGGCTCGTTCAAGTACGTACATTGAGGGCAACTCAGTTTGTTGTCCGGGTCACTGTCGGAGATGGTGGTCTGCTGACTCTTAGCCTTGTTGCTGAAGTGGCCCGACCTCGACTCGACCCGTCTCCCAACCGTGTCGTAAACTGTACTCGTGCTAGCGTCCAGCGCAGGCCAGTCGGACTTATTTGGCGTCTTGCTTCCACCGCTCCCAGTCTTTGACGATCTCTTCTTCCCAGTGACAGTTTTCCAGACGCTTTCACTTGATTTCTTGGGTGGTGAAGCTGGCGGAGACAAATTCTCTGGACATAAATCCTTTGACTTGGCACAAATCGTGCAGACTTTATGCGGCGCCTCGTTTTTGTACGTGCAGAATTTGCAGTCCCAATCCTGTTGTAGCTCTTGCTGTCCGCTGTTTGAAATTGTCGCATCAAATACAGTATTATTAGCACCTTCTTCCTCCAACTCTAACCTACGAAGCATCTCGTCCACCTCATCGATGTCACCGAGCGCTTTCTTGCCTGAGTTTGGTGAGTCCGGATTCGGGATTTTCGTTCTGTCGAGTGGGAAGTCTCCTAGCACAATTTGCCCGCTGCTGTTTGTGCTCGCGTTAGCGTTCTTCAAGCGAGAGTCCTCCTTTGCCTTCGGGATTTTACTTATCAACTGCAACTTTGACAGCAACGTTTCTCCGGTCTTCTTCTCGCTCTCTGTTGATTTTGGCAAATCTTGCTTTCTGCTTAACGATTTAAACGCCGTGGAAGGGGCTGGAATATTTACGGAGGACTCTTTTTCTTGGCGCTGATATGACGCCGGTGATGAGGTATCCATGGGCTCCACGAACTCTTCTCTCGGATCACAGTCAATCGGTTTGCTGGCTCTTCCCAGCATTTCTTGAGCGTCATACAACATTGAATATTCCTCAGTCTTTACCTCGGTTCCGTTTGTCAACTGCAATTGCGCTGCCACATTTTCAGATTTCATAGCATTCATTTCCCTCGCCTGCTCAAGCAGGGGTTGAAATGCAAATCTTTCTTTAGACTCCTTTCCACTTGCACCTTCCACTGTAGAATAGTACGGTTCTTGCTGCTGGATTTTGTGAGTCCTTGGACGATATCCGCTCGGTAGATGACCGTTTAGAAATCTCTGCATGATCATTTCTTCGAGCTCGACCGTGTTCTCTCGTCTCCGTCCGTCTGTCAAGTCGTAAGTACCACTTGAAGGGAAGTGGCTGCTCACATAGCCATTAATAGCTGGGGGTGAGGGGTGGAATTGTGCAGCTTTTGAGTTCAGGTGACCGCCCGACTTGATTGACTCTGGCAGCTTTCGAGTAGTTTCCTTCTCCGTGTTCTCCAGCACCCGCCTTACCAACTCACCGTCGTCACTCAAATCGACGAGAGTGTTGTCGACGGGGACTTGCGGCGGAGGAGGTGCGAGCTCTGCCCTGGCCAGAATTAGCCTCTCACACTCTTTTTGCTTCTCCCTCTCTTCCTCTTCTATCTTATAGATTCTTTGGCGACCTTGAGCTAATAATAATGAGCAGGCAGAGTCCACGTTCCCAGTGTACGACTTTCGGGTGTTCCACGCTTCGAGCAGTGTCATTGGATTGTTTGGTAGCTCTCTCTGAACTCGTTCCCAGATTTGGCTGAGAATCTGCGCAAAAATATTCTTAACAATCCGTAGTATAGAATAAATAAAAATGGGTTAAAGAACTCACCAGGCACTCGTGACTCGCAACATAACAGTCTCTGGAAAACGTTTGAAGATTCTCTTCGTGGTCAATATGGTGCAGTTCCATTGTATGGTCATCAGTGCTCACATACCCCAAGAGTATTAGCAAGTCTTGGACATTGCGCAAATGAGCTCTGATGTTGTGGAGGAAGAAGCCTGAGACCAGCTGGAGTAGAGAAAATAATTTAGACATTAATTCACACTTCTGAAATTGCAAAAAATGAAAGACGCACACAGATCTTGTGAAACTCTCTCCTCCAAGGCTGCTCCAGCAAATTATGTGCGTACTTGGCCAAGTCTTCAAATGCCTCCTTCGCGTCACGCGGGTCGAATTCTGGCACGCTTTGAGATAAAACTGTAGCAGTCTCTTGAAACTTGAACTTGAGGTGGGGCGGAGCCAAGTAAAGGAATTCGGTGATGTGGCCTGGTAAGTCAAGAAAATGACAGTTGGAATAACGTATTCAATTGGCGTAATTCAATGGGGTTTCCCTACCTCGCAGCTGCCGTAGAATTTCTTGTCTCTCTTCGACGCTCTCAGCGTTCAGCATGTCGAGGTGGCGACGATCGAGCTGCTCAGTCACCTGGTCAAGCCTCGACGCATCGCTACTAGAGAGTCTTTTCTCCATTCCTCCAGCTCAGGGTTAGGAACTTTGGGGTGAATTGTTGACTAGGAGTAGTCCTTCATCGAGAATCGAGAACTGGAAGAGGGAAGAGTGAGTTGAAAATACATACGCAACGACCTGAACGAATATTAATTTGATTATCTTACGTACCTGATGAATGACGAAGATGATTGACAGATGACAGAATGAAGTAGAGCGAAGTAGGCAGCTTTCCGTATGAATTACGAAGTTACGAAGGATGCCACTGCAATTAACAGCGTGACCAATAAATAAATGACTCAACTCCGGATTCGCATCATCACTCGAGAAAGACAGAGGAACCGTGCCCAAACGAAGGAGGAATGTAAATTAAAATTAGATTAATATTCCAAGTTGCACACACGTTAATTGGTAAAGATACAAAAATGAGCACTTTATCCACAGATTCGCGTTGGACAAATTCGCACTGAGAGCCTTGAATCTGAACAGTTGTTGTGAATATTTGTATTTTACGAATTCGCGAATGAGAATCGCGAATCGTGATTCAAGTCTCTCGAATACGAACGATAACAAAAGAGGAAGGCAGAGAGTGGCTAGTAATTCACAAACGAAGAAGCGGGGTTCTTTCGCCATCTGACGTGCTGCTGTCTGCATTCGACTGTTGAACTCTGTTGCCTTGTTGATGTACGTCTTGACTGGCTGCCGTTTACTCAATGCTCGTATACGAGAAATTAACAGAGAAGAGTTCATCATTCTTCGGCGCAGAAGAACGGCATGAGCAGTTAATTTTCTATTGTCTTCGTATTCTGCAAATTAGTTAAATTTATTGTCTGTCGTAATTTCATTTTCTTTTTTATTAATTTTAGAGCACTGAAAAGATTCGGAAGTGCTAATTCGTGCGTGAGCAATAGCGTAAAATCAGCAAAAGTTTGACAGACTGCCGGGCTGCTTCTGATTCTGTTTTGGATTGGCGACATTTCATTGAAGACTCGTTATCAGCAAGCACGATCGTGAACTCGATCGTTGTATTGGATCAGTTGTTAAGTGGACGCTGAAGAGTCAAAGGTAAGTAAATCGGCGCTTGTAAAATAACTAAAGTGTAGTCAGTTAAGGTGTGGTTATTTGAGGGGGTCAACTTGCTGGTTGGAGTATTGCTATTCCTTAAAATGAGTAGGCTGCAGTGCAGATTGTTGCGAATCTGCATTATCTATTTTATAATTTTGGAAAGTGTTCCGATATAACATTCTCCATTCAGGGAGACTCATAACACTTTACTTTGGTGGCCGAGGATAGAATAGTTTACTCTGTCGATTCGAATGTGAGGCATGTCGCGTTTATTTGATCCTTGTCAAGTTGTATTCATTTCAATGCTACTTCTACTCTAATAACTCCATTGCTTTGTCAGTTTTTTTGTATCCTTCTGTCGGTTGATGGGATCATTGGTAAGAAATGAATAACGTACATACAGCGTAGCAGATGATCAAATGACAACGAATGAATGGATACAGTGACGCACTCAATGGAAGTAAATTCGAATGCGATTGTGAAGAGCACAAATTTAGCGCATCCGATGTTAGATTGAAAGTGAAATGGGATCAGGCTGTGCGAGGAAACAAAAAGTGTAAACAGGTTACAAACACCGTCGTCACCGGAAATGGTGTTTGGTGCTGGTCGGTGGTGGTCTGTTCTTAGGTGTGGCTGGCATACAATTGAACCATGAAAATCACAGAGCATGAATTCAGAGGCTTTCTCCATTCAATTTCACGCTTCCATCCCTTTCGTTACTTTCGTGGCTTCTGTATTATTGTAGTAAAATGTGGAGTAAGGCCCTCAAAAGTGTTAATGTTGAGTATTAAATTACACTTGTAACACCTGCGTTGTGGAGCAGGCGTTGCTGTGGAATTTGGTGTGTTTAACGTATCCATTGTCAGGCAGCATATCGTAAAGGAACGGCTTCAGCTGAGCTGCGTATTATTATTGTGATCTTTGCTGTGGCTGGGATGAAGTTCAGGCTTTCGACTGCGTGGTGACTGCGATCCGAAAGCATGAAACCCATATTTACGCGAACGCGATTGGTGACTGCTGCTGGTACAATTTTCTTACCTAATATGGAAGCTTGCCTCCTTCTCTCATCTCACCTTTTCTGAAGATTCTTATAAGCGTAATCAGAAGTGGGATTCTCTGACGAAAGTGCATACCATAGTTATGAACGGTGGAGGTCTGACGTCTGACTCTTGCTTATTCTGATTCTGTGCTCCTGCAGCGTAAAATCAAGTCAATTGCGAATAGTTTGAGTGCTCCAGTCAAGGCTTTGAGTCATTTTTGTGCTCAAATAGTTTTCCATTATTTATCATCCATAAATTTCTGATTGGATTGCATGTGGATTTCTTCTGCGTTCTGCCCGTCCTCGCGTCAGGTAGTTTGTGCTTCGAATTTTATTTTCTGTGCTACGCGCACGGGAATAGGAATCCCGAATGCAGCGAAATCAGGCTTCAATTTTTAGTGCATGCCGTGCTGTGCATTGTGACGAATATTGCTCACGTCTTCCATTAAACTGGATGATGACCTTGTTTGCACACACGCAAGTACAAGTGGAGAACAGTATTACTCATGGGTGCATGAGTCACGAATGAGAATGGAGAAAACGGCACCCGAGAGCTAGGAGAAAGGTGTTTTAGATTTTAGTGCTTTCACTGTCGCATGTCGCTCCGCTCTCGGGTGAAAGAAAAGCTGGAAAGCACAGCGTCCACACAGTCCACGGCTGGAAATTGCATGTCAGCTTATAATTACAATTCCTTAGTGCTCTGCCTCTGGCAAGTCTTTTCATTCTGACACTCACGGGTTAGGTTGCTTTTATGCATGCGTCCAGCTCGTCAGCCGACCCACTCAGAAGTAGAATTCATTACTTCGGAATTGACAGGGTGGCTGTGCATTTTCGGAAGTCTCCAGGGTCGTCGTTCAAATCACAGTCATTAGAACTGAACCTGCCATCAAAATTGCAATGATGCATGGCAGGCTGGCAAGTTGGCAAGTTAAGATTGGAAATGCAATGGGAAACACAAAAAACGAATGCGAAAGAAACCACAAAGCCACAAACATTTAGAGGACAATGCACACATTAAATTATTGAGCGTCGAGTAAACAGGAAGGTGCACGTGTAATTTAAACGGCTTCAGTGTGCGTGTTTTCCGTCTACTCGCTGCATTTGCTTGGAAAAATCGCACACGAGTCAACAAATTTATAAACTGTGAACTCTTGCTTTTGAACTTGAACCTCATTAACACTGCAATTTGCGAAGGCCTCTATCTGCGTGGTAAAATTAATGAGATTAGATTGGGCAAAGGAATTTTTACAGCCAACTCCCATTGTATGAGGAGAAAGCAAGCTGTGAGCGTGAGTACGTGTATTTGAAAGTGATTCGGTGACCCTGAAATCCGTACACTATTCCTTAATTGGGTAGAGAAATGTTCGTTGACGTGCGCCCGTGCTTTCAGTCTTTCATTTACTGCACGAGTCTGCGTGGAAATGTGCACCAGGTTTCCATAAATAAAACCTCGTATAAATCTCTGCGATTTTACAAGCGGTTTTTATGTTAGTGGAGAACGGGCTGTGTAAGCGAGCAGCCTGAGAGCGTGCGAAAGCAAATAATAACAGCGCTGAATGTGGCCATGAGAAATTGACTGTATTATTTGCGTAGGATAATGGAACGAAGAACGAGAACAGGTGTGTTATTAACCTTGATCTTGCTGTTCCTTTGCGAATAAAGAGAAATCTTTTGGGTTGAAATTCGCATGTTTTCTCCAGTTTCTTTTCCGAGTGGTTGTCATTCATTTTGAAGTCGTGTCGAAGTTCAGACCGTCTTGATTTGTTCCTGTAGTAACTAATATCCTCTCGAAATGTTTGTGTACAGTCGCTACAACGAGCTCGCCCTCCTAAACTTAATCCACACAGAGCGCCGTCTTCGCTCTGCCTGCGCTAATCTGTACAGAGATTTCCTGAATAATTTTAGACCCGGAAGCTTGCTCGCAGAAGATCCCATCACTTTATACGTATTTAACCCACTCAGCAGAGACTGTCCCTGCGACTGTTGCCGGTACGTGTGTGATTGTTTCCGCAAATTTTACAGAAGAAAACCTGCAGGAGAAATGGCGGTCAACGTTTACGCAACGAACGTCACTTCTGACAACTTGAGTCGTCACGACATGATTTCTTGGGTCAACTCTTGCTTGGACTCCTCATTCACAAAGATCGAGGAGCTTTGTTCGGGTGCTGCGTACTGTCATTTTATGGACATGCTGTTTCCAGGTACAGATGCAGGAAGGGGAATTGAAGAGGGTCTTTACTGATGTAACTGTGATTTGTTGCAGGAAGTATTCTACTTAAGAAGGTCAAATTCCAGACGAAATTGGAGCACGAGTACATTCAAAATTTCAAGCTTCTTCAGGCTGCGTTTAAGAAGATGGATGTCGAAAAGGTAAAGACAATATTTTTCGAGTTTGTTCAGAGATTTTGTAGATTGAGCTTCACCTTTCCCCACTTTTACTGACTCGCATTCCAGATTATTCCGGTGGACAAGCTAGTTAAGGGCAGATTTCAAGACAATTTTGAGTTCGTGCAGTGGTTCAAGAAATTCTTCGATGCCAATTACAAGGGTGATCAGTACAACGCTTCCGAGGCCCGTGGGGGGATTCCTTTGGGCTCAGCGCCAAGTGGAAAACCAATGCATAAGGTTGCGCCATCACAGATTGCAACGCGGCCCAAGCCCTCACCGGCGGGTAAGTCGTTCTTTTTCTTTTAGTGGTGATGTCCGTGAGCACTTTTCTTAATTCAAACTTTCCCCATTCTATTCGCAGCAGCACCACCACCTTCGAGTACGCGGCCTTCGGTTGGAGTGGCAAGAGCCCCCATCATCCCCAAGAACACCACACATAATTCATCGAATCGTAGCTCTGGATTCAATGCACAGGTGGAGGAGCTGAGCGCACAGGTAAACTTGGCACAACACACTTCCAATTTCTTGCTGCTCACGCTTTTCTCAATTTTTCCTAACTTAGTTGGCCGAGGCGAAATTGAATCTTGAGGGTTTGGAGAAGGAACGTGATTTCTACTTTGGCAAATTGAGGGACATTGAAGTCTTCTGTCAAGAACAGGACCAGGAAGGGCAGACTGGTGTTGTCCTGGCGAAAGTCCTCGAGATTCTGTATGCCACTGAGGTAAATGTAAATGAATCATATTAGCACCGCATGAAATTTTGTATTTCGTATTTAGTTTTAAGCTTAAACCTGGACTGCATGGACTAATTCTGATGTGTGTTTGCAGGATGGATTCGCTGCGCCAGAAGATGTTGACTTGACTGGTCCAGCGAATGGCGACGCTGACGAGCTAGAAGAGTACTAAATTGCTTACGCCGTCTTTTAATTACAAGAGCCATATCGAGAACAAAATTCACACCTCATTCGTAACCTTAAAGTGGAGTCTAAATTTTTTCGAATGTGGCACCAGAAAACAAAATGCCTTAAATAAATTCCATTAACGCAAATTAAGAAAGTTAAGTTTGCTGTTTGCAAGAAAATCACGTCATATTCTGAAACTTGAGATTGTAAAGTTTATGTAATTTTGTACAGTTGAGAGAATTGCTGATTGCATCATACGTGCTTTTAATTAACGAGTACCCTAATTTATTGCTAATTGGATTAGAATTAACCCGATTAACTGCACTCTTTGTTGGAACATTGGAGCGAGTTACCTTCTTCTCAAAGTGAATGGGAAAGAATTTTTGCCTGCGGAATCCTGAAATTGGTCACTTGGTTAGATTGAAGTTAATGATTTGTATTTTAGCAATAAAAGTTGATAATGCCTTTTGTCCTTCATTTGGATTTGGAGTTCTGGTTGCAACTTTTTTATTGGATTTGAAAGTTGAATACTAAATTACATAATTTAACATGGAATTATGTGAGGTCAAATTGATTAAAATATTTGCTACAGTTCTTAACTTTGTCAATATTTACAATTTGTTGCGCTGTGCTGAGCTCTTCCTCAAAAGCGGAGAGGACTTTTATGATTCTCCATAAAAGTATACATTGTGGAACGCCACCGCGAGCGATTCGCCGCTAACCACTTGTGACGGTCACCAAAGGCCTTTTGATGTCAAACAGTTCAGCGACTCCTTCGTGGCTTGCTAGCGTGAAACGGTAATCCTGCTCCGTGGGCGGTGGGCTCAGGCGCAGAATTTCACCGACGACTATGAAAACGTGAAAAGAGTTTAATTAAAAACTATCATTCCTCACTCCTTTGAGACATTGACTTACGAGAAATCGACGCGAACCCATCCGGCAACTCTCCACTGAGCTCATCCTCCTCTTCCTCCTCTCCTCCCCCCACTCCTCCAATCTCGAACAACTGATTCGGGAGGAGGTCAGATCCTTGAATTTCCTCCTCATTAACAACACCAGACAGCTCCGCCTCGTGAACAATGCGAAGCAGGTCTGAGTGCTCTTGGATCAAATCCTCCTGGCGGATCGTTTCCTCTATATTTTCTTCTGGTACGGTTTCTTCTTTTCGTTCACGTTTGGCTTCCGGCTCTCCTGAAATCATTTGCTCGCTGAGGGACGAGTCTTCTGTGCCCCGTTTGGCCACTTTTCTGGTTGAGACTATCGATGGGCTTGTCGTGGTTGCCGGGGTGCCTCTTCTGCGTGGCGACTCACTGCCAGCGTCTAAACTACCCGGCGATCGTACTCCTCTCGGTGACACGCCAGCCTCGGACAACGGCTCTGTTTCAGCGTCATGCATGTCTTCTCCTTCGACCTGCACTCGATCTTCCGCCAGTTGAGCCTCGACGTACTTGCTGTAATTTGATGGGAAATCGACAATCACGCCCGGAGGCTGCAGTTCTGGATTGACGAGGTACGAATAGATTGGCTCCTTCCCGCCCTTTAAATGGATTTTGTACTTGGCGGTGTCTCCGACCTGTTCAAAGACCAAAGTCAGTTAAGGGGCAAGTTTTAAAGTCTAAAAATGCTGCATTACAATCTCCCCTGGCGGTATGTCCATCTGTGCGTCCCTCGGCATTTTAACAGCCAATATGGTCTGATCCTTGAACCCTATGCAAATGTCGTCTTGCCGAATGTAGGCGTAGGCTCGATTTATTGGATCGTCGGTCACATTTCTTAGACTTTGCTCCAGCCACTATTGAGAATAAAAACCTTTGTATAAAACTGTCACCACGACGCGACTGCGAATTAAACTAACCTGCCGGTGCTTATCGATTCCCTTCTCAATCGCGTCTAATCTCCGTACTTCTTCTTTCAGTCGTTCGACTCGAGCTACGAATTCCTCTGTGTTGGTTCCGGGGCTTGCACCTCTGCGAAAGTCAGGCACGAATTAGTTTAGATTGGATCTTTGATCCAGTAGGCATTATTCACTCACTTCCACTGTATAGCATTCTTAGTTTTCTTCTCGATTAGTCCTATTCCCTCTAGTACATTAGTAATGTCGTAGATTCTCCTCTTTTGCCGAACGGCCAATGTGTCGGCAGCCTACAAAATAGAGAACCAGTGCCCGGTTAATCAGTGCACAAGCAAATCATTGAATTCAATTTTACCTCCTTTAAGTCGAGCACTCCATCATTAGCCTTTTGCAGCAGTTGAACAAATTTCGTAGTTAATAGCCCTAAAGATTTCTCGTATCGACTTCCGGGTGTTCCGCCGAGGACTTGGGCAGATACGGTAGTTATCATTGGCTGCAGGGAGGCAGGAGACGGGACGTCATTGCTTTCTTCGATGAATTCATCCTCGCCAATGTTGACCATTGTTGTGGGTTAGTGCAGGCCCTCGCCGAATTTGAATCAAAATTCACTGCTCTCGCTCCTAGAACTACCACTCACTGGCCACAGAGGACTTATTCGGGGTAAATTAATTGGACAACAGCAGCACAAAGCAATTAATTAATTACCCGCCTCATAAAACAAATACTTTTGCGGTGCGGACTTTTTAGTACTGAATAAATTCAAATTCCAAAATGACGCTATGCTCTTTTATATGTGGTTCTTTCTTGTGGTAGTGTCAGTTATGAATTGAAAGGCTGTAAATGCATAGAAGACGGCATGCATTGAGCTTGAGCACTTGTGAGTCAAGCCGAGCTGAGCCCGAGTTGTGCCTTTCAGCGGCGGCGCACGGGCGGCGGAGGCGATGGGACTTTATAAACACAGTTCTTGGGGAGAATCTCTTCTTCTTGTCCCGTCTCAGCAAAAGTGAAACTTTACAATCTTATTTCGCAATTAAACTGCGTGTAATTGGCAGGGTTGCTTGATGTTGTCTTCAGCCTAATTGGAGGAGTGGTGGAGGTTTTCATCATTTGAGCCCTGGATTTCTTTGACGATTTGATGAGTTGAAGACGTTTGCAGCTTCTTTCATTGGTGAGTTGTGTTCAGTTCGTTGGGGGTTGGGATTGCACTGTAAAGTTAAGCCATTTAAGCGGATTAAATCCCGTGGCCAGCTTTTGCTTTGTCAGATTTAATTAAAGTAAGACCATTGCGTCGCCACTTCTGATTGTGACTGGAGGGTGTGTCTCATACTCACGAGTCCAACATTTCCGTACTTTAACGTGCGCCACGACGACCTTTCTTTCAGGTGATACACAAAACGCAGCTTGAACGTCTAAAAGATCAGCAACAGAGCCAGTCATGAGCATTCCATTAAAGCCATGGGAGCTGTCGAATAACGGATCCATGTCGCCCACGGTGGGGATGGACTCCTACATACCCAACAGCACGTAAGTTGAATTACGAATTGCGAATTCCGAAAGTCGGCCACGATGAAACACTAACGAATCCTTGCTTTTTTTAGGGACAATCGCCTTTACAGCTCCGCAATCCCGTTTCCCGGAAGCAGTGGTGGCATAAATCAGAACCATAACAATAACGAACCAACTCCACCATTGCCGCCAAGACCAGGCCAACAAGTACAGTCGGCGTACGGTCGCTCAGTCTACGGCCCGTACTCTTCAGGATACTACTCCGGAATGTATGGCGGAGCAGCCGGAGGCTACTACAATCCCTACACAACTTCATACCCTGTAATGGGCTACCCAAGACCAATGTTTGGTGCTCCTTACGCAAGCAGCAACGAAATCACATTCTCTCAACTAGCTGAAGAGTCATCAGCCAGCGCATTTCAGTCGATTGAATCATTCGTGAGCGCGTTTGGCTCAATCAGCGCCATGCTGGAATCAACATTCCAAGCCGTGTACTCTTCTTTTAGAGCAGTTGTCGGGGTCGCAGATCATTTGGGGAGGGCGAAGCAGGTTTTCTCTGCGCTGGCTGCATTTCGATTTTTGAGGTGGTGTTGGAGGAGGATTCTCTACTTGATTGGTATGAATTTTGTATTTTGTAGCATTGACTTGAACATGAATTAATGCTTTTCTTCTGTAGGAATTTCCAAGATCAAACCAGAGCAGATTGAGTCTTTATGGAATTCTGTTCAGAATGGTGCTGAGGGAGACTGGACCGAGCATCAACTGAGACCGGGAGGAAGACCATCTTCGTGGCCGATTCTCATGTTCCTTGGATTCATCTTCGCTGGACCGTATCTCATGTGGAAATTGGTCGCATCTCTGAATCTCAACAAGGCTTCAGCTGGTACGTTGACACAATTACTAATTAACAACTTCAGTCATTTGCAAGGAATGTCAATTAATGCTCCATATTTGGCCTCCCTCAGACACCCGATGGGCGTCCGGAGAAACACAACATTTCATCGCCTGCGCCGAGTACGATTTTTCAACAGCAAACGATCGCGAGCTGAAACTGAAGCGTGGGCAACAGATCAGACTCGCGCCTTCGTCCCAACAACCCCCGAATGTGAAGGGTTGGGTGCTGGCGTCGGACGGGGCTAAGATCGGGCTCGTCCCCACCAACTACATCAAGATCCTTGGGAGGCGGGGGGTGAATCCCGTGCCCAATCGAGTCGTTTATGGTAGTGAGTATCCGGTTTTGTTGCCAAGGACGAGTAATTTGCAGGGAGGTCAGGACACGAGCCAGAGCAATTCCGCCTCCCAAGCGCAGACTGACACGAACGCGATCCCTGCGGTTATGACAACATCAGTCAGCAGCAATTCAGAAACGGCGGATGCATCCGACACGGAGACATTGAAGGCGTCACGCTCGTCGTCAACTTCTAGTTTGTTTACGCCGGCGGCTGAAGGAGCGAACGCGAATGGTGTAGTCATGGCTCAAGATTTGTAATTGACGCTTTAGTGCGTCGGGAAATGACATTTTGATATTATTATTTTGCCTGATGACCGATTTTCCAACACTATTTTAGTCATGTGCAAGTCAAGTACGAATTAATATCGAAAATCGCATTGCTACAATGTTGTTCAATAAATCGAACTCGAGACCCGGTCGAAAGAAACTCCAGTAAACAAGAATTTATTCAACCATAATAATAACAGTATCCATTATTATGCTGATCTTACAAGTAAGGTTCTGGGAATTCAAACGTGACTTGCTTGCCAGTCAATTTCTTGTAAACTGCCGCAAAAGTTTCCACCTGCAATGCAAAGCAAATGAGCCGGGGTGGTTAGTGATTAGCTCAAAACTCAAAGAATCTCAGGCAGGACTTTGAAAAGGGGGCTGTAATCAGTCGCTATTGCTAATTTCCCCATGGCCGAATCGAGAATTAGTCAGTACAAAACTGAAATTATTTAATTTAGCACCGTGTGGATCGCGTATTTCATTTAAAAGGAAATAGTGAACTCGATGGTGCTAACAGTCGATATCAATAATTAATTTAGAAGTTGCAACTCACCTTATGCTCGATATTCGTCTGTTGGCTCCTGTCTAGATGAACCTTAATGAGCCTGGATCCATCCAACTTGACACGAATGCGCTTCCCAACGATTTCAGCAGGATACACCAAATCATCAAGCATCGACTCGTGCACGGCTGTTAAAGTGCGGCTCCTCGGTCTCTTTTGCTTAGGTTTAGACTTCATCTTCCTTGTGGGCTTGGGCAGCATCTTCCTCTTGCTCAAGAAGACCACGTACTTGCCGGAGAACTTCTTCTCCAACTCACGCACCAGACGAATCTGGATCTTTTGGAAGGTCTTGAGTTGTGGAACTGGGACATAGATGACGATCGCCTTCTTCCCACCACCAACATCAATCTCCTTCGCACCCACAAAGAACAACTCACGGAGTTGTGCCCGTAGGTCTGAGTTTAATTCAAGCTCGAGGAGAGCCGTCGATATTTGTTGCTCAAACTCATCGGTGCGCTCACCAGCCGGTTTAACGATCTTGGAACCTCCTGCTCCTGCCAACATGTTGACACCTGTTGAGATCAGAGGATGGCGAATATTAGCATGCTGATTATGCCTTCTTGGAATTGGCAGTTGTATATTTAATAGATAATGCCCTGGCCAGACCGTCACAAGTCAAAAGCAGGTCCCGATCGACACCGGACGGAGCCTTGACTTGTCTACCTTTAATTAAACGAAATAACCCAACTCGAGCACAAAAAATAACCTCAGCCAAGCAACCGACCCTTTCCTACAAATTAACACATTTCAACTTACCAATTTGTTTCGATAACCACTCGCCAATTGATTGAATTTAGTTGATTCACTGATTTAAGAACGGTTTAGCTCACACTCACAAATACACAATACAGCATACAGAACGGACCACGAGACACGGATCATCCAATATGGCCAAAGTAAAATGCAGTGCACAATGCAATGCACGTAAGGCAAGCAACAGGCAGCACAGGGAAAAAGCCGGATTGGGATTGACTTGAGATTTGAGAGCGAGAGCGGAGCATGTTTCTTGCGCTGCTGAGTCGAGCTCCGCTGGGGAGATGGCACGGCGGCGTCTGTTGGGCAAGATGAACCAGAATCAAGGCACAAAACAAGCTTTTTGACTTGCATTGCTCTTGGTCAAACCAAACCAGTAATTTTATGCTCGTGGTCGTACGCTGTTGGAAGGAAGCTCATTAACGACATTAACGAGTTAATCATAATCAGCCATCAGATACGTTTATGAAGCTTTAGCTTTTGCTTGTGATTCGTAATGAAGACATGATCTGAATCGCATCAGCAATCTGCATGCACATGCAGTGACTGCGGTCATTAACGTTAACAGCCAAAGCCAAGCCACAGAAGCCGGCCAACCTTGGCCTGACCCAATTGTGCTGGCAGTGCATGGCGTATGAGGTACGATATGAGTATAATTTAATTTAAGAAAGGAAGTTAAAGGTCGGCCAGTTCCTCAAGCCAGGTGGATTGATTCTGGGAGCACGCAGTTTGAAGTCGTTTAGTCATTATTTCGATCGAACGAGTCAGTTCTTCAGAATTCCCCTACAATTTGCCTGTAGTAACGATTAATGGTCTTGAACACAGGTGCAGGCGGACAAGATGCAGCTGGTACATGACTCTTCGGCTTTCGCTTTAAGTTTCAATGGCTCTAATCCTTTCCGTAATGGATGCGAGAGATGAATCATCCTTAATCTTAATCATAGACCATTGCCCACTCGCCTTGTCAGGAATCACACTAGCTGACAGAAAGGTTATCTCTGCGAATGTTAAACAGGTTTTTTCATTAAATTGTGCATAAATTATGACTCTAAGTTAAACGTGGCGGTGGCGTGACGTACTGAATTTTCACGCGTGATGTGGAGGAAGTCCGTCACAGAAGATTGAGATAACGTGTAAAAGTAACAATGGTCAAGTCAAACACAAAAAGCAAAAACGTCGAGTCGCAAATCCCAACGCAGATGCACAGAATTTTGGAGGGTGGACACGTCGAGTCGTGCACACGTCATCGCCATTCGTAAGTGTGAGCTCAATTGATCGAAATTAGATCAGTTCGCATCTGTGATTTGCGTTCGCCGGTTGGCGCCTTGTTTCTCCTGAAAGCTGACAGGTCTCAAATCTACAGAATTTTTGCTTTGATTGTCGTCAATCCTTTGTGGTCCGACTCGGCAGTGAAATGTTACCCGAGCATGCGAGTGAATTGCGCCTGCTGCACCCGGAAGTCCGCCGCTGTACGACCACCACTGAATCTCCGTCTCGAATCTGTCCAGCACCATGTGCCGGTGTCGACAATGACGACCACGACCACGGTCGAACTTCTTGGAGTCCAACACCGACTTCGACTTCTCCTGGAATTGATCTCACTGGAGACTGCAAACCAGAAACTCGTCCGCCAAGACTCCTACTTGAAACCGTCCTGGCCACACTCTGCACGCTGGGTCGACTCCTCGAAGCCCTCATTTGCTTCGCCGTCTACGCCACATTTTACTCTGCGTATTTCTTGACCGGAGGGCTCCTACAATTTATTTTGTCTGCATTCGCGTCCATCGGATTCAGATCTCACTCAGGACTCGACAACGGCGGCAGTGTTCACGCCCACGCTGAGTTGGAGGAAGATGAAGAACTCATCGCACAAGCTCTTCAATTTCAATTTGTGCAAGGACACGAAGCACCGACAAGAAGAAACTTCCAGCGAAGGAGGGGATAAATTGCATGCACACAATTCGCAAGTTGGCAACTTAAAGACTGAGCAGAAAACGCAGAGGGCTAGCAAAAAATTGTCATTTATTTTCATACAATTTGTAAAACACGCAAGCGCAAAGCCTCAATAAATAATTTCAATAACAAAAACACAAATTACGAAGTCTAAGATAGAAGGCTGGTGAGTTCGATTTGATTGCACAGCTTTTATTTCATTGGTGGGGCCGGCTTATTCAGTCGCCTCCATCTTCTCGACGGCCTTTCGCAGCTCGACAACCTCCTCCAACAGCGGGTAATTTCTTTTCAGACCCCGCGGCAGAGCTCGGCAGCTGGTGAGGTTGAGGCTCTCCAGGCTGGGGCATTGCGCCAACACAGCCTTGAGTGTGGGGAGGGTCACTGAAGACCCGCAGATGTTGAGCACTTTGAGGGAGGAGCACTCGACTTCGGACAAGGCCGCAAGCGCCAAGGCAATCGTCTGCTCGGAGGGCGTCCAAGAAAGGTCCAACTCGACAAAGGAATGGCGCCACTTGCGGACGATTAATTCTAGGCCGTCTGGGGAAGATTTACAGGCGGAGCAGCCTGCGAGAAATTAAAAGGAGGTAACGATCAAAATGGGCCCACTCTTTGGACGCGCGGACGGGTGATCAATTTTCGAATGTTCTTTACCCGAGAGGAAGAGATGCTGCAAATCCCACGCCGGCACTCGAACAATGGCCGAATCGCTGATCCTTCCGCAGCCCCGGACGTCAAATAGCTTGAGTCCTTGAGCACCTTTCACGATTCGTTCCAGATCGTTGTCGTCCAGTCCCTGCATATTCCAAAACAAAATATTATGACGTTGTCGACTTTATTGTCGATTGTCCCCGTACTCTCATGGCCTGCTAACCTGACACCTTCTCGGATCAACAGCAATGCTCAACTCTTCCAGCCTCACAAACCCAGGCGACTGCTGCTCCATCGCCCTACTCGAAAGGGAAATGTCTGTGTTGGTGAGTCGAAGAACTTTCAGATTCGGGCATCCAATCTGTAGCTGCTCCAGCCTCAACTGAATGCTGTCACGTCGGGGAGAGCTGACGTTCGACAAGTCAAGAACTTGCAGGGTTGGGCAGTTTTCCTGCTCGACATTGCAAATACGAGAATTTCATAAAAATCTTTCAATATGAGCAAATGAACTCTCACCGCAAGGCTCTGGACGATTTGCTGGCAATTTGCAAGGCAATTATCGGCAATTGAGAGGTGGACGAGTCTTTCGTTCATTTTTATAAACGCGTCCTGAAGAGCCGAAGGGTTGACGGCACTTTTCGTATTGTAGGCAGTCTGCTTCGGCAAAAATGCACATTAAAATAGCCCTTTTAAGGATAGATTTGGTAACTTGTAAACAAATTGGGAACAACATACAGAAACACCGCTCAAATCCAGCTTCTTCAACTCTGTGCAGCCTTCGCTAAGTTCTTGCAAATGCTGAGCCGTCAGCTTTTCGCACCCTGGCACCTGTAGTGTCTGCAGGGTTTTCCCAGTGATGGTGACGAGTCCAGAAACCATTGACGAGCTGAGCGGCCAGCCACCTGACAATTTCAAATTGCAAGGTTAATTAGAAGATGACTAAGTTGGAGAGGTGCAGAACATAGTTCATACCAATACCTAAATTGAGATGACGAACACGAGAAAATCGGTTCTCCAGGAGGAATAGCAAGTTTCTCTCCAGGCGAAAGATGTCCACGACTTTACGCAAGTCAACATTAGTCCACAGTTCGGGCTTGCCGGCTACCGTCCGCCAAAGGCGGCATACTTTTGATGTTCTGCGTTAGAAAAATTTAAAAACTGAGCAACCGATGCCAAAATTAATTTACCGAGTCCGAGAACCCAGTACTTACCTGACGAGAGCCGGAAGACATCCGTCCTCAATCTCGACGAGATTCTTGAATATTTGGGCGAGGACGGCTTCCGGGAGCAGCGAACCCCAACCAGAGTCAGGTTTCCTTGAAGAGCTGCCACATCCTTCCTTCCTGCTATTTCCCGGACTGGACTTGCTAGGAGATCCTTCTCCCCTTCGAATTTTCAGCTTCAGCCCGTTGTGGCTCACTTGGCTCGAGTAGAGTTTCTTAATCTCATGCATCTGCGTCTGGACCGCATTCAACGCTGATTGCATATTCGCCAACTGTGCTGTGAAAGCCGCCTTTTGTACTGTCGTCGATCTTTGGTGCTGCTGCGAGTCTCCCGTGCTTGCAATAGTTGTAGTCTTTGGTTGATCATCCAGAAGTATACAAGGCTTCTGGCACTTTGGTTTCAAGTTCGGCTGGCTTTTCAAGGGAGATGCAGGAGTTTGTGGAGTCGGCTTCACAGTTCGTCTCTTCGCCATTAGCGACATGTTTTTGCCAGCTGAAGTCGGCTTACCACCGCCAGCGCTGCCGGGCCCAGCCAATGATAGATTCTTGCCTCCCGCCACAGGACCCTTCGACGGTGAACCTGATGCTGCTGATGCTGAACTCATGCTATTCATGCACATTGCTCTCGGTTTCCCACCGCGGCTACCGAAGAGATTTTTCCCCGGAGAAGACGCCAACTTCGGAGCCGACGAGGCAAAGGATAGATTCTTGCCGCTCGGGCGAACTGGCTGTTGCATAAAAGAGGGCCCGGGGTCGCCCTGAACTTGATTCATCTTGTAGGCACTTTAGAAATGCGAACTAAATATGGCCACAAACGCGACAGTTAAGAAAGTCTCATATAAACCGAGTGATATCAACCCAATTAGCGACATACCTGCGTGTCAACTTCAATGCTCCAATATGCGAATGGCCTTTGTAACAACGTTCGATTGCACGGACCAATTGATCAAACCCGGGATCCGGATCCGACCAAATCTGTCAGAATCGGCAATGTGCACCGGAGTCGAATCCACGATGACGTGCTAACTGTTCTTCAGGGGCACCAACCCATTTTGGGGGTCAAGTTGCTGAAATTCCAATGTGATTATCATGTTTACACTCTCAAATGACTGAAACACACACAAGTTAAACTTGCGCTTTTACACTTTTACCGTACGTTCTGCTGCTTGCTGGGGAACTTTCCTATTGCAGAAGAGATCGTGTCCGTGTTTCAGCTGGGCGCGCCTTCTCGTGTAAAAAGTGTCAATACCACACCAACAACACCAGCATAATGCCCAAAAGGGGTAAGAAGAGTTCATTCGCGTTTCATAATCAATAGCAGCAACAGCAGCAAGTGGATCATTGCGTATCACGTGTATGGAGTTTCGACGTTCTGAGAGGATACACTTGCGTTTTTTTAAAGGTAATTCGTATCATCGCATCGTGTTGTATTCTCTCTATTTAAATCGCACTCGTTCTTCTGATTGACTACGCTTTAGCACAGTTAATCAATCGCCTACTGGTCTTAGTTTTAGAGTAATCGATTGTTGCGAGGCTTTAATTACGGATTAGCAAGAGAATTGAATCGTTATCATCCCAAATTGAATACATATCCCACTTTTTTTATTTTCCTGCTTCGATCTTCCCTTCCTTCTACTGGTAAGTTGTTAATTGAAAATATTCACCGCAGCTAATTCGAACTTTGGCATTGCACGCATTAACGTATCCTCTCTAACCGACAGATTACACGACTCCAGTCAAAATGGCTCGATCGATCCTGATTCACGACGACAACGTTCCAACTGATCAACTCGCAAAAGAATTGGAATCATTACCCATAAAGCCAGAAGTCTTCACAATTGGTGGTATTCAGTCGGCGCAGTTTGTAGGACGAGCATCCTCCATTCTCTTCTTATGTGGAAACTTGGAATCCCTACAAACTATTTCAATTCAGTTGTTCAGCACATTCAACGAATCGGTGTTGGAGCCGAATGCAACATTCATGCTGAAGTATTGCCCTCCAGCGACTGGCGCCCCAAATCCAAACACGGGTAGCATTGTGGACACACTTTGCAAGCATTTGAAGTGGAATGGGTTCGTTGATGTTCAAGTCGATCAACAAAATGGAGTCATTCGGGCCAAGAATGATAAGTTCCAGGTGAGGGTTCAATTTTGATATGATAATCATATTTAATCATTTCATTAACACGAGGATGATTGATTTACTCTTCGCCATTGAACAGTATGGAGAGTCAATCCAACTTCCGTTCATGCAAAACGTCACCGTCTTGGACACAAACTCAGTCATTCCGAGCAAATCCTGGAAGGTCTCGGCGAATGATGACGATGATGAGGAGCTGATTGATGAGGATGACCTGCTGGATGAGGAGGACCTCAAGAAACCCGACCCTGCGTCGTTGAAGGGTAAGTGTTAACGTATTGCCTGACAGCTCATCACCATCACAGCAACCAACAATTTAAAAACTAGCTTAAAGCAATGCTGCATACGTTTTCTAGTTTGTGGAACAACTGGTAAGAGGAAAGCGTGCAAAGATTGTTCCTGCGGACTTGCTGATGAATTGGCTGGCGAAAAAGACAAGGCCAAGCCAATGGATACGTCCAACGCGAAATCGTCTTGTGGGAGCGTAAGTTTAAATTCCAATACAGCCACAAACATTTCGATTAGATCTGGAACGCTCTTTAATTTAGGATTCTTCTTTCAGTGTTATTTAGGTGACGCATTCCGCTGTGCAACGTGCCCGTATCTTGGAACGCCAGCATTTAAGCCAGGAGAGAAGGTTCAGTTGTCCGACGCTATGCTAAATTCAGATATGTAAGCAATTCTAACTGCTGCACGCTGAAATGTTTACGTATACGTAAGGCACGAAAAAGAAAAACAGAATAAAGAGAAACATTAGTCGCTGATAACTAAAGTTCGGTCAATATTTTGTTCAAACTTTTACGAAGAAAGGGTCGTGACGATGATTGGCATGAACTCAAATTCTGAGAATTCTTCTGCAATTCATGCATTGCACAAAATTAAGCGAGACAATGTTACTTGCAATGAGGAAAGACATGATAATCTCCGCGAAATGTAATAAGAAACGGAACTACTGAAAATTCCTGCAATAACGTGATTTGTTCATTAATAAATCAAGAATCCATTTCAAATTACAGCAATTACACATTCGCTTAATTCGCCGTTGGCCATCGCCGGTATTCGGCAATCGAATTTCGATTCTTATTTTGCGCAGCTCAGCTCAGCAATCCAAGAAGTTGGCGGCCATCAACAGCTCGAGCGCAATTTCTGGCGCAATCGGAAATTCTGGGATTTCAGTGGAGCTGTTAGTGTAACGCACTTTGTACGTGAAAAACATACACACCTTCTGAAGAACGTGAGACCTGCGTTGCGACAGAACATAGAAAAGATGGGCGTCATTTTTTTTAAAAAAACAATCATTTGGGCAATTGCAATTGGCAATATTTTCTAGACTCACGGTATCTCACGAAAATTGACTTCATTAGTCTCGTTCTCGGCAAATTGTCCGGGACCGCTCAGCATGGCTTTGATGGTGCCCGAAGTGAGAGCGTGCTCACGCTTAACAATGAATTCGTGCCCATCTGAGGAAATCAGCTTCACGTACATCGCATCCGGGCCTTCACAGCCGCCGTACAATTTGCTCAAATCGTCCATGTCCTGAAACAGAAAGGAACCCATTCGCATTAAAAACAGATCAGAACGGTACGGTAGGCGGTGCTTCTCTACCAACGGCTCTTCTAGAGGCGCTTCTTTACCCGCCTTCTTTTCCCCTTTATTCCCCTTTTTCTTGCTCCGAGACTTTGATTTACCGCCACGCCTTAGTTTACGAGGAGATTTTGACCTAGGACGCGTTTTAGACTTTGCCTTTGCTTTAGCCTTAGTGCGAGATTTGGGCTTGGCTTTGGCTAATTTGACTTTGGTCGATCGTGCACGTGGTGAAACGCCCGCCTTTGTCTTTGATTTGGAGCTGGGAATGGGGCCTGATGGTGCTTCAGCATCATCAGTGGTCTTTAACTTGCCAGGAGGCTCAGGAGATTTCGACGTGGCTGCCTTACGCTCGCGCCCACGCGATTTTGATTTTGATTTAGCCATAGCTTTAGGTTTTGGAGACCAGGCACGTCCGGCCTTGGCATTGGCAGCCTTGGCCGTGAGTTTTTTGCCCGCTTTGGGTTTGGCTTCAGCTTTTGCCGATGTTGAACGTGAAATGCCTGCTTTTGTCTTTGACTTGGGACTAGCGATTGATGGTTCAGCCCGTTTAGGAGAGGGCTCCTGTGATTTACCAGGAGACTCAGGAGATTTCGACTTCGACTTGTCTGCTGCACGCCCACCCACACGCGGTTTGGAGTTGGATTTAGCATTTGGTTTTACAGAACGCGCACGCTGAGCCTTGCCTTTCTTTGTCTTCGGTTCGGGTGTGGTCTGTCTGGATCTGGATTGCGATTCATCTGAGCCAGATGATCTTACTTTAGAAGACTGGGGACGAGTCTCCGACTTTGACCTGCCTGTGTCCATGTCTACCTCTGCAGCGGCAGCGGTGTGTGGTGGTTTGGCCTTAATTTTGCGTCTTGCGGAACGTGCGCGCTTTGCCTTTGGCTTCTTGGATTTAGATCGACCTGCCTTCTTGGTTCTAGCCCTACTCTTTCCCCTACCTTTCTTCTGCTTCGAGCCTACCATTACGGACTACTTAAAAGTAGAAGAACCTCGCAAATTACGTGCTTGAGCTTGCTGTGCTAATTTTGAGAAGGGATATACTTGATTCCAGCAAAATTCGATGGCTTTTATCGGGGTTGCATCACGGCAGGACTCATTTTGATAAGAAATGAAGTCTTGGCGTAAACTGCACCAAACGCCTTCCGGCAGCGAGGTCATCATGTATTTAATTACTTGGACAACGATTTACAAATTGAATGAAACACTAGCGCTACTGTTGGTGCAATCGGATAAGGGCAGCCTGACTCCATCATTATCTTATAACAGAAGCTTACCATCTTATCAGCATCCTGCATGGCGACGTCGTTGCTTCCAATGGAAGTGGACATCTTCGATGTTCTGAGTTCTGACAACGACTTCCTGCCTTGCCAATTAAATTACTCTTCCGCGGCCGCGGCCAGCCGCAATGCCCTTCTGGATCGTAGCCTCCTTTCGGGTGCAAGTGGGAAGAGTTTAACTTGCGCACGGTTCAAGTCTACAATAACTGATTACTCAAAATCGCAGGTTCGCAGGAGACAGGCGACAGAACAGGATTTAGTTGATGGAGTTGTAAATGACTTGGCCTTTTTTCCTGTGAAATGATCGGAAGATTCCTTTTCGTATTTCAAGAGAAAAGATTTCATTACAGACGCATTCGTCCAATCAATGAAGAGGTTTCCTTGAGTTTAGCGCAGAATTCAATCCTCCGTGCGAGAAAGTGCATGCATCCATCCAAGCTTTACTGCAACTGTAACAAACAAGGCGAGAGTGGCCACGAGACGAGGACTTCAGGGCTCCGCAGTCTGATGAGTCACAGATTCACTGCATGCTGCTTGACCAAAATTTTCGGTGGTTTCGTAAAGTTAAATGAACTTGGATGGTGCCCTCCTTGTTCACTCGCTTTCATATTTCATACTCGCACTATCTCCGTGATTAACTACCTGAACGTGCACTGATCCCGGTCGGAAAGAAGCCATGCCGAGGTAATTCACCAGTTTGTCCATTTATTGATAAGCTTAGCCAGTGGCAGGCTCTCTAAATGACCTTTTGTCTTTACCGAATCAGTAGAACCATTTCCAAATACTCACGGATTGAGCTGGGCGAAGTCACCGTTCACAATATTCGTCAGCTGAAGAAAATCAACACGGTCGTGTTTCCAGTCTCGTACAATGACAAGTTTTATAAGGACGTGCTGACCGCCGATGAATTGGCCAGATTGGGTGAGTATCGATCCATTATTTCACCCTTCGCCCATACTGAGTGGTTTATCTTGTGCTAAAGAAAATGATGTTACTTTATCCGTGTTTCACCTGATTGACAGTGATTAGACTCTAAATCTGATTCTTCTTCCCTCAAATCTACACTCCAAGCGCTTAATGGTAAAGATTCTAAACTAATGACGGGGCTTTGATATTGATTCCAGCGTACTACAATGACGTTGTGGTCGGTGGAGTTTGCTGCCGGATCGATACCTCAGAAGACAAACGACGCTTATACATAATGACTCTAGGCTGTCTAGCACCGTACCGCAGACTGGGAATCGGCACAATAATGCTAGAACACGTACTTAATTACGTCAAGGCGGATGGGAAGTTCGATTCCATTTTCCTGTAAGTGACTCATTCACTAGCATTACGAATGCGTGCTGTTAAGTCTCTTTACTGATGATATTCCTGATTCTGTATTTCCAGACATGTTCAAGTCAACAATGACAGTGCGATACGATTCTACGAGAAATTCGGATTTAGCATAGTCGAAACGAAGCAGGCGTACTACAAGCGAATTGAGCCAGCAGATGCCCACGTGTTACAAAAGGATTTGGGGAAATCGAATCATGTATAATTAAGTTATTATGTGTTTGCTAACTCGTACAAAGTCTAATAAATTCTAAGCACGCTATTTTATTAACATTGGCCATTCGCTGCCCTTCTGCCTTCCATTTTTCATCTCTTGAGTCCCGAATCGAATTAGAAGCAGGCACAAAGCGTCGGCTGGCACTGATAATAAGTAAATCCACGATAGTAGCAATTTGCAGAGCACGCAGCGTCGTTGTATCCCCCGCAGTAGCGAGCCGGAGCTCCAACTGGATACGGCAACACAACTACGAGTCAATTTTAATTCTTAAGTAATTCTCATTTACGGAATTCCGAATCTAAGCCTGTGGCTGACTTACCTTGTCTCGCCGTCACTTGCTGCACCTTCTCCGGCACCGGCACTCCTGTGACAGTGACGGCAACGAGCAAAATGGCGAAAGCTAGAACGAACCCTTCCTTCATCATTTCGGCACGGCAATTCGGCGATTGTGTCAAGCTATTCGTCGAAAGTGAAGTCGAAAAATCGAAATCGAGCTTCTGGTCGTCTTGCTTGCTGCTGTTGCTGTCGCCTTCGTGTGTGGTCTGCTCTCTACTGATGCGCTAACACATTACACTGGTGGAAATTCAGAAATTGGCCTTGGGCACATTGTTCCAGTTTTACAGACGCGTTTCCTTGCATTGACTATTGACATTACGTGCTGGCATTTTAAACTGAAAAGCATCTGCAGCACTGCAGCTGAAAGCTGGTGTCGGTGATGCTGACGATGACTGACCTTCCCAAGTCAAGTACACAGAAGCCAGATGTTGTTTTCATCAAAACTCTAGATTCATGCGTCAGGCCAAAGAGGCTTCAGTTTCGTAGTTGATTCGTATAAGAAGAGTGCTCGTAACTGGCTTGTTGACGAAAATTAATGGAATTTAAGTGATGGCAGCATAGTTTCTAGGGTTTGCAGCATAGTTAAGTAATCATCAAGGATGCAAAGGACTTTGCCTGGATGCACCTTTGCATTTCTTTTTTAGGCTTTGCATCCAGTTTGCCAAATTCTCAAAAATTTCTAAACAATGTAGTTACGGGTGCTCTTCTTATACCAATCAACTACGAAACTGAAGCCTCTTTGCAATCAGCAGACAAAATCGAAAAATACTACAATCTGGGGGCTGAAACCGCTCGAATGCAGCGACTGCGGCCGTGCAGCCACAAAACCTTGCTCTGGCTCAACAGGGTCGAAATTCTTCGGGATGGTCGGTATCGGCTCTTCATATATCGCATTTCGAACAATAATGTTGCCATAGCCTGTGTACCGCGTCTTAATTTGGGCCTCACTTGCTTAAACATCAACATCTCTGATCAGATTACAGAGAGCAACTGACCCAGAATTGGCAGATTATCGATAAGCAAAAAGCAAGTAATTGAAGGCGACTTCGCCCTTCGACTTTTCGTGAACTCGACACCCGAATCCCCAAATTCGAAATTCCAAATTGCATTATGGCAGAGGCAGAAACTGACAACAATAACCTGAAGCCAGAGACTGTCGACTTCGACGACCAAAGTGAAGAGGGCGAAACTGAAAGCCAAGATGGCGATGTGGATGATGTAACTCCAGACTTTGACGAGACTTTCAAGTTCATGCCCAGGACGACTAGACTGGTTCCCTTGGCCGAGCAATTCATCGAGATTCAGAGCCAACCTTCCCTTTTAGACGCTTTAGTAATGCAAAAATGTTTCAAGACGCTGGACCCGTATTCCAGTGCCTCCAAACTCGCCAAAGTCATGCAGCGTTCCGATTACAACGTCGAAATGTGGCGGAAGAAGAGCCCGACGAGCATTCATGTGAAGGTTCCTTGCATTTACGAGAATTGTGGGTGCCGAGGTAGTCAAATCAAATCAGTGACAGCCTAACCTTGCTTATCACATTCGAAATTGCGTATTACGAAATTGGCCTGTTTTTTTGTTGCAGAAACGGTATCTCAAGGCAGCTGGCTTGCGAAGGACCACTACGAGCAATGCTCCTTTCGTCCGCTGCCCTGCATTCTCTCCGAGAGTGACTGCCCCGAAGAAGTCCCGTACCACGCGTACGTCATTCACCTGCAGACTCACCTTCTGTACCCGAGCTACACGTCCAACTTGACTTCCAAGGTCTTCATTCTGAGAGAAGAATTCGAACGAGATGTCAGCTATTCGCCAAAATGGATTTCTGCGTGGGGCCTCCATTTCTTCTTGCATCTTGTAAGAAGGACGCCCGGAACCTGGTCGTCGTGGGTCAGCTTGTATGACAATGGATCTGGGCTCAATCCTTCATCTTTCCTCGCCCGTATCACTTATTATAAAGAACTGCGATCGGTCGGTGGCATTTATCCGGTGCAGTCCGTTCGTGTTGTTCATGCTGATATGGAGAAAGAAAGAGCATGCTTGCTAACGTCTGACGCGACTATTCGAGAAGTTTGTCAAATTGGGGAAAATCTTTTGACAGGTGGGCCAGCAATTCTTGATGCATCGAGCGATGGAGCCTTCCTTCGATAATTCGTATTTTCTGCCATCCAGATTTTTCTGTGCATCTCGAAATTGTCAAGTACACTGGCCCACCGCAGGACACGTCACATGAGCACGTCGCCCGAGAAAGTGGAGACCAGCAACAGCAGTCCACGCCCGCGTATTCCCCGCGCCAGCACGCTCCGAAGATTAGTGTTACGACAAGCCAACTGGATCTTTCAACCAACTCGGCTTCGGCAACAGCACCCTCGCAAGTCTCGGTTTCGAGTTCAACTGTTGACTCTGGTACAACTCGTGAAATCCAATCGCCAACGGCGTCCTTCAGCTCCATGCATGATTTGAAATTTGTGCAAGACGAGCACGAGCCTGAGCCCACAACCACGAGCTCAAGCGCCAGTGTCTTCGCCAATGACACTCCGAGCGCTGCAGCAAATGGACTGTCTTTGCATGCCCAAGTCTCCGCCGTCGACGTCGAATTTCAACCAAGTCCAAGTTCAAAAGAAGCGGAGGCATCACAGCCACTGCATCCATCAAATTCCAATTCAACACCAATCCCAATTCGCAACTTGTCAGAAGCGAGATTGTCTGAAGAGTTCGTCGCGGTTGAGGCGATCGATTCCGCCACTGCCGCGGCTGTTGAATCAAATTCAATGCCAGTGGCGAAGAATTAACTCAGGAACCGCATGAAAATGGTAATCAGAGTGTGCTACAAGAACCGGAACCCGAGCTGGAAGGAAACTCAGAAGTAGCCACTGCGTCCCAACCTGAACTCGCCTACGGCGACGGCATCGTGGCACTACCTGGTGTTACAACGTAGAGCCGCACTCAATCGCGACGTGTGGCTTCTCGTAACATTTTATAAGTTTACAATTAATTCAGTGCTACCCCACAAAAACCAAGTACGAAATTCAATAGCATTATATTTAATAAAGTCAGTTTGACGATTAGATTATTTGCATGCGTCCCGCGAAATGTACTCTAGATAATTTTTGACTTCATTTTGTGTACGCCCAATCACTTGCCTCGCCACTCAGTTTTACTTCTTGGCCGACGCCTTCTAGGGCGCTTCGAAGAGCTAAGGTCAGCGCAAGGTTGTACTGGCAAATTATGGGCAGCTCAGTCATTGTCAACATATCCACTAGCCGCCGGCCCCAAGTGTTGAGAAGGCAGTACCTTTTTCATGAGTGTTGTGATTGAATAAATTTTTATTTACTGCAGCAAGTGCGAAAGGGAGTTATTGGACTTAGCTAAGACAAAAGCTCTTGGAGCTGGAACACTTTTACTAGGGAGACACTGGGATCACTTTCCTTTTCGATGATCCACACTATTACTAGTATAATTACGGCTTCGGATTGTGTATTGCAATGGGTGCTAAGCCACCCGCGTCTCACTAGCTACTTTGTGTACGTTTGCGAACAATGTGACCCCTTGTATCCAGCATTGTGCCAACTGGCTATATTTGATCAATTGATTAATCGTGTATTCTTTAATATTAATTTGTGAATTGTGGCTGAATAAATATGTAGACTAATGTTTAAATGCATGCCATTTAATTTATTAATCAGAACAAATATCGAATGCAGTGCAGCATACGGTTTTTTCTACGTTATGCTATTGCTATGTTGCTAGTAGTAATTTAGTTCTGCGCCCCTAATTTGGTTCTAGTTAACTGGAACAAAAACGAAATTAGGAACTAACCTAATTTTGGGACTATTACAACATTAGTTACTACTGTGAAGACATTCATTGAATCTAGCTATTTTCGACCTTATCACTTTCCTGACAGGGTTCAGGGGCTGATGGGGACTCCGTCAAGATTTCAGTGTCACTTTGTACCCGCGGTTTGACTTGTATAGGAGCAACTGATGCCACAGTCGTCTTTACAGCTGCCCGTGGACTCGCTGCGATTTTCCGGGCATACGCCACTTCGATTCCGAGCACAGCGAGGCAAAGACTGAGTAGAGCACCGCAGATGGGGAATATGCGCATGACTTCAAAGTCGAGTGCAATCGGAGAGACTTTTGCGGGGTCTGGGAATGTTCGACGAACGACTTGAACTGTCAACCGCGTTCGGTGACTGGCGATCCTGCTCCATAAGACTCGGAGGCCACCTTCAAGTATTCTATGGGTTATTTCGAGTCCCTCCTCCGCCAGGAGGCCAATGAATAACATCCAATGATGCTGAGCCTGAGTAACGGACTCTGGAACACGATGACAAGCTGCCCCGCCCTGCCTTTCACCAATGAAGTCCAGAATCACCGGCCAGACGTCTGGAAGGTACTCTCGCAATTTCACGTCGTTATTTCTTTCTAGGATATTCGGGTGGTCATACTCCTCCAACGTCGCTGTCTGGCGGGCGCTCCTGTTCAAGGCCTGGTCCCCTATTATCTTCCGGAGAGCACGCAAGGTTGTTTCATGGCTCACAGATCCAATCTTTGGAGGTAGGACGATTTTATACCCCGCCTGCAGCAGCTCCCTCACTGTTTGGTACACGAGTGGAGGGTTCGGGGCGAGAGCGACGCTCGTGAGCTGGTTCTGATAGTAGTCACATATTGCGCATCCGGCAACAAGGACTAGAATCTGTACGCAGGTCCTGGCGGTCCCTCCTCCACCCAGAAGCCTTAATGAGTTGAAGAGTGAGTCAAGTTCGACTCCAGCGCTCGTTACCCTGGCGACAATTGACACTGCAACGCCGAAGATAATAACGACGAGGACCATGACACACGAGGATGAGTTGAGAGTTCCGACCCAGCTAAAATCGTTCCGTGCACGTCGCTTATCGTGATCGCAGTAGAGGATGAACTCACTCTCACTCTGCCACACTCGAGAGTATCGCAGATTGGTCGAATAGACGAAGTCGGTATGAAGCGACTCCCCAAAAATGTAGAGCCTATAGATTGAGTCTACTCGTTCCCGTGGAAAGATCGACATGGACCCGTTCAGTTGATCCACTACGATCTGCGTAAGCCTTCTTTCCGGTTGGCATGCGGGTAATGCGTCTAGGTTGATTCGTGCACGCCAACCTCCTTTGTCGTCATGGCATCGTTCCACAACCTCCTCGTTTTTGTATCCGACGTGGATTACCTGAACCGGCATCCCACGCGCCCGACTGCCATGGCTGCGGTAGAGCCCGTCAAAGTGGCTCCCGTTCAACCTTTCTCGCCCGCCTGCCACGAAAAACTGACCCGAGAACGGGTGCACCCAGAATGTTGCTCCGACTTGGTCACGGCCACTTTTTTCATGTAGAATCAGTCCGTATACCTGGACATTAAATGCTGCGGCGGTGGGCGGCAGATGAAAAAGCCACTTTGCTACACACACAAAAAATGCATGGCTCCGGTCCCGAATAGCGACTCCTTTCACGTAGTCAGTGAAGCTTATCTTTGTAAAGTTTGGCTGTATGAGAAGATGCACGTTGCAGAATCGGTATTCCCACAGCTTCAGACTTGGCTTTGCCTTGTGACCTTCATGGCGGAATGGGCGGCTGAGATTTCGAACTGTCCACTGTTGACCATATTGATTAGATTGCAGGATTTTACTGGATAGCTCGGCGTGGTAAAAATCAACCAGATGGAAGGTGCACCCACGAAAGTACTCAAGATGGAGGAACGCTGCTTGGGCAAAACCGGCCACTATAACAACCAGCGAGCGGAGGAGCATAGTGGAGATCAAACGCTCAGCTTCGGCGTATGCTGTCTTACTGCCATGGAGACAGGGGAAAACTCGCATAGTCGATCAATTATACAAAAAGAAAAGGAAGTGCACGAGCTAATAACTTGTTTCGTGCTTTGCGTGTCAGTTAAGGGCAGGATACAAAATTCTTGAGAGCGAGCAAATGAGTAGAAACTTCAGGCTAAATAATTAAACACATTTCTTGGAAATTAAATTGCGAGTAGAGGACACTGGCGGTAAAGCATTCAATTTTAAAATGACATCGAATAATAGCTGACATGTATGCAATGCTAGTACAATGCTGGAATTTGGAACCATCAAAGTGACCTTCTTTCCGTGTATTAAGAGAATACTTCTCACATGCTTTGTAACTTAGAACTGTAGAGAAATACATTTTTACCACTTTTTTCAAGTTTGTTAGTAAATGAACGTCGTGACAATTTCAATTAGCATAAATACTAAGATATTTATACGCAACCATAAGCAATTAGTCGCTGGTCTATGATTAACTACTAAATTATTTATAGGTTTGCTGGTTTAGTTATTCATCTATTACGAACAAGTTCAACCCCGTGGAGAGATAAATACAGTTAAGGATTTTGGTTACAAGAAGTAGAATGCTACCTCCATCATGTGTTCGTACATTTGATTGTTCAGCCAGATTACTCGTCGTGAACCTTCTTCCTTGAAGCTTAAAAGTTTGGTCTGACTACCTCAACGTTCTTCTCTGCTTCCTCCTTTTCAGCTGCCCCTGTAAGGTTGTTGCGTACCTGAAACATATAGGGATCTATTTCCGAAATAACCATCAAAAACCCGTCAAGCACATCATGCCAAATATCCTAAAGCTGTTCTCTAAATTGCAGGGCAGCAGATGGCGAGAGCAATTCCCAATTTCCACCAGCACAGATGACAGTTTTAACTGTATTATCGAATAAATGCAGCAGAGCAATCTCCCAAGCCACAGTTTCACAGCCTTCCACACCAGGTCTTCGGCTAGTACATTCTTCACATTGTGAACTTCCAACCACATGCGGAGATAGCTCTGATGTCGGAGCCCTTTGTAGTGGCCTTTTCTCCATCCATGGAATCCACAACCAATTACAATATGGTGTAAGAGAGCTTACCAAAGGAAAACTATCTCATATCAGTCGTTTGAGGTTCCAAATCAGTTTGTAGGTGTCAGCCATCTTCCAGTGTAACACAAGCCTTGGATCAGTAAAGTTTAGTTGAGTTTGTCAAAATCCGGCGCTGGCACCGGAACTTTCTACAAGTACTATTGGTCACCAGATGAGCGAAGGTCCACTTCAAATAATGGGTATATAGTGTCCACGTCAAGCTCAAGGTTTTGCGCAAATCGGGTTTCGAATTGTACTCTTTTTCGGATTCTAACCGAAAAACATTTCAAATTTTGACTGTGACACGTGCGTACGAGTGGAAGAAGTGAGTCGAGTACGTACAACCCTCGTGTTATTGTTTGTCGCATTGTCAACGTGCTCTGGTTCTGAGTTCTAAGCAATGAGTTCATTGTCATCACTCTGCGTAAAAATGAGCCTTGTAAACAATGCAGCTGCGAGCTGTGTTTATTTTTTATCTTTGTCTTGTTCAATAACAGGTCAACGGGCTTCCAAATCAATCTTCTAAAATTATGAATGAACATGCAGAATTATGATGTGCAGAATTTCAGATGAGCATCATGCATGCACGAATAATTTTATCTCGCGCAACTTCGTAATGCCTAGGCGTAGCGTAAATTTTCTCTCTTTTCAGCATTAAAATTTCAACCCGGAAGAATATTGCAATGAATCCATCGACATTTTTAATGAATTAGGCTAATTCATCATTAAATTCACTTGCTTATCAAAGTCGAGGAAAATTTGATTTTGAGTCAGTTAACGTTAGCAGTGTTCTCACGGCGGCTGGGCGTTCAGTTGTTCAACATAAGTCGAATTAGAATCCATGAACCAGACCAGAAACCTGAAGTCCTTGTGCTTAAATGAGGATAGTCCTTTTATTAGCAGCGCGTACGCGTACGGCGTTACTGAAATTCTAATTAAGTAAATCACTGTAACATTAATATTAACATTAACTTGGCTTGGCTCGCACTTGTGCATTATTAATAGAGATCAGAGATCATTTGCATAACAAGTTGTACTATACCTGCCGCACTTTGAAAAATGATCGCTTGTTTTGTTTCGCCTGCCTGCCTGCCGACTGTCGAGGGTCAACCACTTTTGTACGTGGAATTTGATTGTTGCCTGATACAAACAATGTAATGCAATTCCAATACGATTAAAATAATGAAAGTAAATTGAAACATAATTGCAGTGCGTCCGTACAAGTTCGTTATTTCATCGCTAACATTAACTTTAAAATGTAGGATTGCTAATTAAACACTATCAAGAATAAAGTGAGAAAAATGTGATGGTTTCTTTGTTAGTCCTTTTTTGCGTTCGCAGTGGTGCCTGCCTTATTTAGCCGGAGTCCAAACAAAGGAGCCACAGCCATGGCCCGCACCCGCCTTTCGCACGTCGTGGGATGGATTCTGCTCTGCTTGAGCTTAGCCATCATTTTCCAGGCGCAGCCATCAAATTCCCAGGGGAATCGGCTCAGAATCATTCGTTATCAGTCCCTCTTTCCGAATGGACCACGTTTCTTGCCGATCACCGTCCCACGCGAGCCCAGGCGTGGGCGTGCGAGTGCCGGCGCCAGTCCAGTTTCAAGCATTCAACTACTCAGCATTCCTTCTGGAGGCACAGCGGCATCCGCTGCTCCGGCTTCGGCCCGACCTTCCGTCCGAGAAAGACTTTCTACCGTCTCGGCGCGAGTCAGCGGGTTCCTTCGGAATATTCGAGAGCGAGGACGGAATGCGAGTGAACGAAGACGTGATGCTCGGGCGAGACGAAGGGGTTGAGCCGGCCAGCAACATTCTCCAACAATCCCGTTTGTCCCGTTTTGGAATTCCCAGCCGCAGACAGACGCAGACTGGTTTCAGAATTTAAAGTACGTAGTTTAGCAAGTTAGCAGCATTTTATTGCCTTGTCCTGTCCAGTTCCTTCATTTGTCATTGTAACTGTCTCATAATCGTAGTCGCAAAACGGCAAACGCAAAACATGTTCCAATAAAAACTAAACCTTGTCCACTTGATCTTCCTTAATTGCTGGAGAAAACCGTTGAGCGATGCGTTTTTTCACAAACACAGACAGGCAGATTTTTGGGCCTAAAAACTTGCACTTGGCTTTGGCATTCTGCATATGAAGAAAAAATGGACCAGAATTTTCAAGTATCGATCGTGTCACGGTGCATTTACGTAAATGAACGATGCAAAGCGCGCGTACACGCGTCGGCGGCGTCGAGAGGATAATTGGCACTGAGACATCTACTTCTCAATCGTTCAATGGCGCAATCACGACTTGAGGCCAGCCAGCAAACGTACGTCAATCAGGCGTTGGAGAAGATGCTGAAGCCGAAACCGGAGTCTCAATCAACCTGGAACCGGTTTCCCATTCACTATTCATTTCTTATGCTGACTGAGAACAGAAAGTCTATAATTATGACAACCATGACCTGTCCAGCTTATCTTTACTCCTTAAGCCGTCCCTATCTAGCTTGAGTCGTACTCTTGAATCAAATATGATCTCAGCTAATTATTATTACAGCAGCAGCATAAATTTGTCAAATCAACACGAAAATAACGCCTGCAATTTGCAAAATGTGCTACATGCAGCGACTTACATAACAAATTTGCATCCTCAGATTAGACAATCGAACTCCATAATTCATACTCGTGCCGTGTCAAAGTCCAGCCAAGCGCCGTGACTGACTGTGACCAAGGTCATAAATTCGTTTCGGTGGCCGCTTGCGCTTGCGTAATCCATGTGTCCATGATCCATAATTCACATGATCGCTGAAAATTTTCATAAAAAATCTCGACGATTTGCATTTGCGTCAGAAAAATCAGAATTCAGCGAGCGAGCGAGCTTGTGAGGCGAAGGCAAAGGCGAATCTGGATCCTGGACGGGTCGTGTCGTAATGCTTGCCGTGCGCCTGCCAGCCATTTGAGGGCCAACCACTTTTTGGACAGACTACCTCACTAAATGAATTATTGCTACCGCTTCCTTTCCTCCGCTCGCTCATGGAATTGACCTCAGTTGATAAAACCAAGAACGAGACCTGCTGAACGTGATCAGTCAGCAGCCCGTCTCCGTTGCAGAACACGAATCGAATCCAGATCGAACCAGTCTAGGCTCGATTCGGATGGAATTCTCCACCTTAACTTCTTAGTCCACAATAACGGCAACGGCTAACGGGATACTAATTTATTAACAATTATTAACGGTAAACAGTAAACAACGTTTAATGAAAATCATGAGAGGAATTTCTGGACCGGTTTCCTTCTTTCTTTCGCTGGCACTCGCCGGACTTCTCCTGCCGTCGCCCGCAGATACTCAACTGCTCACGCTTGGAGCCCTCGGAGCCGGCGGAGCAGCTCTCGGCGGAGCAGCCCTCGCTGGAGGCGGTGGGGCCGCACTTGGACAGACATTGGGCGGATTCGCGGGCGGTGCTGCTCGTGGTGTTATTGGAGGAATTGGTGGAGGAGGTGGAAGGCTGGGAGGACTTGGAAGTGGGCTGCGAGGAATTGCGGGCGGAGGTCGTGCTATTGGCTCTCGCTTTACCCCGTCTGGTGGAGGAGGCCGTTTTCCCGCCGGAGCTGTTGCCCGCCGCGGATTGGGACGAGCTGCCGCTCTCCGAAGCAGGTTTGGAGATACAGCGACTTCACGCCTAAGCGGCCTTCCGTCTCGCTTTTCCTCGCCTTCCGGCACGTCGTCGTCTGGCGGATCCTCATCTGGCGGAAGCCGAAGTTTTGGCAGTGGCGGAGGAAGCTCGGGTTCGTCCGCCGCAACTCGAGCACGGTTAGCGAGGCTCAGAAGTGCCTCCTCTGCTGGACGCGCTGGCACGCGTTCCTTCTCAGCGCCCTCCTTCTCAAGCAGAAGCGGAAGCTTCTCAGGAGGTTCGGGAGATTCTGCGCCCGCATCAGACGATTACTACGCCAGAGTACTGAGTGTTTTGAGGAGAGCACGTGAAATGCAACAGCAGAGAAGCGGCTAATCGTCTAACTGGAATAGTTGTAACAAGATTACGGAAAAGCGCGAATAAATATTACCAGTTAATTGATAGACCTGTTCGACAGGATAATTTATGACTTCGTTCTGTCCCAAATTCACCTTACACGTACGCATCGACTCATTAATTTAATTTTGCACCATAAAAAATCAATACGAATTATGATTGATTGGCATAACACGATTTGAGGGTTGACTTCTTTCGGCACTGCTTTGACTTTTTCGTCCGCGTCATTGGACTTGAGAATCATCTCACATCTTGAAGGAGGTACAAAGTAAGAGCACACTTAATAACACAAGCAGGGAGCAATATAAAAGTTAACAAAAGATGAGCACGCAATCAGGAAGTTTCCCCATTTAATAACAATTAAGCTGAGAGTTTTGGAGCAAAGTGTTAACTTGTTCAAGGTCGCGTTATCTCATTCATTTAATTTGAAAAAGCGAATGTCGTCTGCCTCCTATTCTGGTATGTTTTTTATTCTTCGGATGTAATTGAACAATTAAATTAAATAAGTTATGAATCTGTAAATTAGGAAATGTAACCTGAAGTAATTATAATTATTAAACATTCCTGAAAGGACAGGAAACATAAATGTATAAAAATTGTAACTGGAAAGCTATTAACTTCAGCCAGTCGATCTTGGCTCGACTTGACTAACTCTGCTGGACGAACGGATTTGGAATCTGTTCCATTCCGTCAGCTGGACAAATTAACACAACCGAAGTGCCTCTGCAGACAACCAGGCCAAGGGCGCGTCTGTCATCCGATAACTTTTGCGGGTCGTCGGGATCTGCAGAGCAAGTAAAGTCAATTAACACTTTCTTTTTAGTTTTACTTGCCCTGTGCCGGCAGATTTATATGATCGGCCAGACATTGATTGGGTATACAATGCACTTACCACGAAGGTGCTCGATCGTATCGTCCAGTACAAGATTTAGCAATGGATCGAAGCCTTTAAGGATGCCAGTTGCCTCCCGACCACCGGCGAATTTGACACGAATGCTTTTCTCCAAGTAGCCAGACAAGTCTACAATTGATTCTTTACGCTTACGTTCCTTCCCATCGCCGGATGGAGCGGCTGCAGCCATTATGCTGATATTAGATAGACCTGCAAGTTAAGTTAAGTTCAAATTAATACGCATTCAGGCTTGCACGACACGTTTGATTTAGGCTCAGAGGCCAGAAGTACGTCTAATTGAAAGGAAATCACTTACGAAATGTCAATAAGTCCCCCCAAACTAACAATCCTCGGCCCAATTAGTTTCTTTCAATTAGAGATTGATGGATTATTCACTGATTAGCATTCACAGGCACGCGCAAATCCTAAACGACTTTTAGTAAATCCGTATTAGATTTCTTTACGCATTTCGCAAGCCGCTTTCCTTGGCTTGAAGTTTGCGCGTTGGTCTCATCACATGAGAAAATTGCAGAACCTCGCTATCTTTGTTCAATTCACTCATGTGGCAAACTACTAAATGAACCTCTTTGATTAAATAGGGACAGATAGCTCTATCGTTAGGTAACCTTCCAGTTTTGACTAGACTATTTATGTAGTTATCAGTATTTTGACATGTAATCGTCAAACCAATCTGGGTCAATACTGTCTAGTGTAGTGAGTCTAGTCTGAATTAATTGGCGCATTTGTGGCCACACTCGATAGTGATCAACGGGTTTAAAAAATACGGTTCAGGAAGTTCATTAAAAATTTATTATCATTATCAGCTAACTTTCGCTCAGCCCTATGCGACTCAGACTCTGCCCCATTTTCTCGCTTGTGGAGGCGATCTCGGTGAAAGTCTTTCCTTTGTTTTTGTTAAGCTTCAATTTTCAGACTTATGCTTATGGTAATTTCATCTTATCTCGTTGACAGCGACCGTATTACTGCGACGACCTGCATCCGAAGATAGGAGAGGAGTGCATTGAATTCAATGTGCCGTTGGGAATACACCCGGACTTAGGAGCAGGGGTCAATCGCTAGACACGAAGACTGTAGTGGCTCAACAAAGATTTTTGTTTTTGTATTGTATTTTTGTATTTGAATAATACAATCGGTGCGATGGCGAAATGATTAGACCATGAATTTATTAGCATACTCGTACCTTAGACACATCAATTACAATCACTGGTTAATCAACAATCGACGGCGTCAGTAAGTTTAAAAACACGAGAGAATTAAACCGTAAATCCAAGTGGTCCAATAAAGTCTTGCTTGGCTTCATCACGACAGGGACGGTAAAGGGCGTGAAGGGAACTTTGAAGCGAAAATAGCATATATTGTAGCATTCGCTCTTGGGCTCTGCGCCCTTTTGATACTAGCGGAAGCCAATGCTCATGCATTCAACCAAAATTACAATTTTTCCATGTCGCACTCTGCCATTTCGCACATCTTCGTCTCATTTGTGGTATATCCAATTAGCACATCCATTTCTAAAAAAACCATAGCATGAAAATTTAGGCCGTTGTGGTTGCAATGCCGCAACCTAAATATAAATCATCAAAAGCAAAATTTAGTGGCCTTTACTTTAAGTTCCAATACCCAACTACATTTTATTCCCATATTTGTTCGGTTCAGATTTTGTGCAGTAGCCTGCCCGTGGTACAACAGGCCCGATGCGAGCAACAGAATAAAGAAATAACATGGCTTTGGCCGCTAAACGCAGAGCATCACGACTCGGCTCCAAACAAACGAAACATGTATCTGAATCAAAATCAGAATTCAATAAAATATTACTGACTCCTCTTCTCGTGCTCTTCAATGTGCAATAAAATAATGTGAATCGAATTGAAATATGCAAACGTGTACGTGTGATTTGACATTTCATCCTTAATTATTATTGCTTTTGAACCATCGCGACATTTAATTGTAGACTCCGCTATTACGCTGCATATTACGCAGATAATCAACTTGATTGGTTTGAACAAGTATTCTTCGTCAACGTGGGTTCAAAATAAAAACTGTAGGCAAGATTAGCAAGCTTGCGGTTATATACGTTAAACAGACAAGCATACTTTTCGCTTCCATTGTCTTCCTTGAGGTTTTTCTTGATACAGACTCAAGAAGTCTAATCTCAAGAGTGTGTGATAAAAGCGGAAAGGCATGTTATCAGCACAAAATTGATGGTCACGGCCAGGGACAAGACAATCAAGGCTCCTACGAACAGAAACCAGTAGAACTCCATTCCAACTGCCTGCTGCCCACATCGAACTCGACGCAAAAGGACCTTCAGAAATGAACAAGTCAATTATTTCCTTGGCCGTTGGCCTCGTGCTCCTTCTTTTGCTGATGGACGTCATTTCTGCAGCGGTGAGAACCTTCAGGCGTTTGCTCTCGGCTTATCACTGTCGGTGCAATTGTACTTAAATTGAATTTTCGTCGCAATTTACAGAAATTATGTAGTCCCGACTTGAGCCCGGTTGCATACGCGAGATGCAACAGGGAGAATGAGGAGCTGGCCGAAAATATGGCCAAGTACAGGAATCACGATCAGGACATCAAAGTTTGGTAATCACTCCTGAAGGGGAATGCGATTCTTGCGATCCTGACTTCGTCGTCAGTTTAAGACAATTTGTTGAGTTTCAAACGTGAATAAATCAACCTCTCCTTTACGGGTGCTTTATTTCTTTTTGGGCGATGATTGTGACTCTTTTGATATTTAAAGTAGCCATTCAGTCGGTTGTTGGGATAAAATGGGGGATCGGGGTAAACTTGGCAACGATTTACGCAAAGATTTTTGATGACTAGCGTCCATTATCTTTGGATTTGCGCATTGCATTTGAAGTTTGTAAGGGAATGTTGTTTCATAAAAAATACGAAATCTATGAAAACGAGTTACAAAAATGGCCATGCATATTCACGTTGCTTGAGGCATGGCCTCATTCGATTTTGAATAGGGATTGTGGGCAGAAAATCTCGACGAGCTCCTCTTGGTGGCCGCTCCTGAGCAATCAAGTAGGTTGCAACAGATTACAGATTGCAATTCCTCAATTAGAAGAAAACAATGCTAGACAACTACGAGGTTCACTTTTGGCACTAAAGAGGATGAGCCAGAAGGCGATGCTTACGCAAAGAACTGCCTCGCCTTCGTCAATAGACAGCTGGCGGATTTCGAATTAGTTTGGACAGTATCGAAGCAAAAACGTGTGCACGCTCGAAAGTGATTATCTGGGATTTCTTCACACTCGCCTTTCACTGCCTAAGAACGGTTGAGCGAATCGGGCGGCTGGGTGACGGTGGCAAGTGGGTGTGTGCGTTCAAATCAAATTGCAGCGAAGACCAAGGCTTCGTGTATCGTTTACTCGCACGGCATCGTGCAAGAGGTAAATTTCGAGGAAGAAATTCTGGAGCGCTCCAACTGCCACGTTCGCATGTACGACCACATGATAAGCATCACGAGAGGCGCAGCAGCTGAGCTGGTCAAGACGGGTTGTGTTCCGAAAGTTGGGCATAGGAACGACCGACACCGGCGTCCTGCGCACGGAAATGAAGGCCAAGGAGACGAATTTATCGACATTCTGAAAATTGACGCCGAAGGCGCTGAGTGGAATGCTATCAGCCAGATTCTGGCCGACTTTCCTGGCTCGCTTCCTTTTGGACAACTGCAAATTGAGCTTCATCTGTCAACCTTGAAAAGTAAAGACACGTTCGACGCCTTGGAAAACGCTGGACTTGGCCCTTTCGCGTCGGAGTCGAATCAATGCTGAAGAAAATCCATCCGAACATTGCGCTTTATGAGTACTCATTCTTGAATATAAACATGTATCAAGGCTACTTTTCCCGATACGTGATAAGTCTTGTAAGTGTCAAAAAATGTTTTTATTTTATTACGAGCACGAATTAACTTGCAATAAATACACGCCCACGATGTAAATAATTGTACTCTTATAAATGCCGTTCAAAATAGAGTAATTAATTGGATCATCGATAAGGTTAATTGTAATTTTGTAATTGAGAAATAAAAATGTGAAACAAGGGAATAAACCGAATAAATCCTACAAAACCCCCAAATCTACACTGACTAATGTACATGCACGTACGTACAATTTATTTTAAGGTTGCACTAGCTTTAATTACGATATTTGGTTCATAAACCGCGCGAGCGCGCCTGCAGACAAGTTTCATTTGGTGTAGTTAAATCTCCCTTAATTTAGTCAAGCACATTTATGAGAATAGCAGCATTTTCTTATCAGACTTCCACGTTCTTAATTATGAATTTAACTATCTGAAGACGAGCGATAGACTTATCTGTAAAATTAATTGTTGTCAACCAGATTGTGTCTGTGACGGTTAGCTTCTCGTTTCGATCTACATTCCTGAAATTGATGGCAAATTGAGTTAATTCAATCTCAGAATTGATTGTCATTTGCGGACTTTGCAACTTACGTCGTATTTTCTGTCCGAGCTCGCGTCATCTGCCATTTTGAATGTCTGGGCTCTGGACTTGCTTTCAACATCGTTAACGATCTGGAGTCAAACAAGAGTTATGTCAAATTCGTCCAGAAAAATGTAATTTCTGAATTTTTGCGGTCACAGATAAGAAGACTTACCGAATTTCTTCCAGCCGTCCCATTCTGCTTCTGCCTCCTCATTTTAAAATATTACTTTATTCCTAAGCCAATAAATATTAAAAATGACAAACACCAATATTTTTATCACATTTGTAATTCTGCTCCGCACGTTCGACATGCGCCGTGCCGCGTTTCACTTACAGTGACCACAATCATGTAACATGTACAGTACACGCTAATTGTTACATTAAAACAATAATTAGAAGTTACATTTTACAGAATTACGGTAGGAAATGCCACTGCGAATGTGAATTCGTGGATGATGGATACTTTCGCTTGGATGCCTTCACTTCACTGTTGCTGCATCAAAAGTTGCTCCAGTTCATCCGCCGATCGCAGGAGAAACGCCGCCGACTCACGGTAGCCCATGATTAGCTGGCGGACTGTTGTGAGTTCGGTCAGATTCAAATGCTGAGTCAGCAAGGCGGTGGCCGCGGCTGCCGACGATGATTTGGCCTTCATGCTCAGATCGGTTGGTCCAGCATCACCTGAAACGACGATTAAAATTTCGAATTTAAAAACTACTGCTACTGCTAAGCTGAAGATTCTTAACTGGGGCGAGCATACCATTAAGTCCATTTAGGGCTCCATTTGTTGGCGAAAAGAGACTGCCCGGAAACTGGCCGGGTTTCGAAAGTGATTGGCAAAAGTTCGGCTTGTACATCGACACACTTCCAGTCGCAGCAGACCCGTTCAATCTCCGACTGGAAAACAACCACAAATTAGCCCATTCTGAATACTGATACTTTGCTGATAACACTAAGGAATTCGATTCTCACCTGTAATCAACGACGTGATTGCCTCGCTCTGCTCCAACCAGCTTGGACAGCCCCGACATTGAAGTCGAGTTCATGAGTGGACTGTCCACGAACGGCGACGTCGGAGACGATGACGACGATCCATTGACGAGGTGATTATGTTGATGATGCCCACTTCCGCTGCTCAGTAGATTAATGTGCGGAGCACCGTTCGAGTTTACGTTTGTCGAGCCGCTGTCACTGAAGGCAGACAGGGAAGATATGCCTGAGGATGGCGATGATAAGCTTGAACACGTCGAGTTGGCGTTGGCCGACGCGGCCACAGCAGCAGCGACGACGGCTGAAATCGTGGCTGCCGTCGAGCTCGGTGATGGCAATGGCATGGGAGCCACACCGCCGCCGGCCACGCTCGACGGGGACACCGACGAGTGGACGATCGAAGTGTTGGACAGCTTCAGAATCTTTTCCGGCGACGGAGTCGAGCTGGACGACCGCGACACAAAGCAGCCGTTCTCGTTAGTGTTGGCGAGTCTCGCACTGTTACTGCTGCCGTTGCCGCCGTTGCTGGTCGGAATCGGCTGACTAATTGGTTCCAGGCCCATCCGCATCCGCTTCGCGTTCTGGCTCTCGTTTTCGCAGGCTTGGGCGAGGATCTGCTCCGCCTGGGCGGACGTGAGATGTGCGGGAGTCGGTCGTGTCTGGAAGATAGGAATCGAAAGTCATTGCCATTATTAACTTGTTGCATGTTCATTCATCAAACGGAGTTGGGCGCGAATCAAAAGATCAGCAGCGAACTGCATTTATTCATAAATCACCTAAATTAGGCATCGAAATCTCTACACGATTGCGATTACGCTATTACGCAATGTTTGCATTACATTTTGGCTGTTGCCTGACTGCATGCGTCGTCTGAGGAAAAGTATTCATCTTACTTTGCCGGTCTCATTACGCACTATTACATGACAGCTGTAATCGGATTTAATACGCAGGATGAACTGGGGCCCGTGCGACGCTAAACGCCATGCCGTGCCGGTAATTTATCATTCACGTTCATCTTTCATCTCACGACAAAGCAATCTGCCGCCAGCATTGCTGCAATCTGATGTTTATTTTGTTTACATAATTAATTAGCGAGATCCGAACGCGAAAGAGAAGCGCGAGAAGAAAAGGGCACATCGCCCGTAAACGTATCAACACTTTTACACTTTCTTTCGCGAGTTATTCAAATCAGTTCCCCTCCCGCCTGAATTCCCTTCGGGATCACGAATACGAATCAGCGAATCCTTCTTTTTCCTTTCTCTTTCTATTCTATTCGTCTCTCCGTCGCGCTTCGCTTTCGCTGCGATCAAAAACTCATTTACATTTCCATAATGGCTAATAGTTTAAAATCGTCGCATAATTTTCAAATTTACTTTCACCCTCATTTCGCCTTAGCCTTTCGCCACGCCAAGCCATAAGTCTTTTGCCTTTGTCGAGCTGGCTTAAAGCTTACCGATTCCCATCCGACGCCCACGCCGCCACCGCCGTCTTTGATGCGCTTGTTTCGACGGCACGACTTCAAATACGTGCGGATGCGTTTGCGGGCTCGCTCCGCGTACTCGGGGAACTGACGAGTGCACGAGTCGATGATGGCTTGGATCTTCTCCTTCGGCTGCTTCGAGATGGGGACCATCCGGTCGAGGTTCTCGTCCACAAAGAGACGCACAAACATCTGCGGACGAAGGAGACAAAACATGGACTTGGTTAACATTAAATAATTGCAGTATTGATCGAGCAGCCTTTGCTGCGTTGACTGGAGTCTCGTTGATCGTGAATCGTGAGTGTGTTGGACATTTATAAATATCGAGAGAGGAAAGTAGAAAGTTATCTCCTATCTCCGCTTTCTCTTTGCAGTCTTCGCTTTGCCGGTCACCGCGCTTTTCCTCTGTCCACTTTTCTGAAATGCTTTTATCTCATTTCAGTACACACAGCATTTCTCCGTCGTCGTCGCTCTCCGTTCGACTCGGCGAGCGGTACATCTCATTATCTCCAGAAACTTATTAACTGCTCTGCACGCACGCACTGGAAACTGGAAAGCCTTCCCCCAATTTCCTAGCCCGTTTCCACTTTCCAAGTGCAGCCTCGTTCATTTCGTCGCCGATTGCAGAGCAGAGTCGAGGCACTCAAGCAATCGCCATGGGGTGACACGACGGCGAAGACGAAGACGAGGATCATCATCATCTTGGCTTGGGGGCTTGGGTCAAAGCAATAACAACTGAAAATGAGATGGCGGGCCATTGAGCCATTTAATAAAATTCTTGCGTCGTAGTCGCAGTCGCAGTGCGAGCCATAAATTACGAGCAGCAGTAATTGCCTTCAGTTTACGAGTTTAGGCAATTTAGACGACAGCAGCAGAGAAAAGGCAATTAGAACCTAAATGCATGAAGGAAGTGAAGCCACGACGATCTGACAAAACATCCTCGTTTAATTTAGTGTAAAGAAGATGTTTGAAACGGCGCTTATGCGTCTTATCCGAAAATTGTTCATGCACACAAGCTGCAAACTGCGGCTTCGGCTGCGGATTATTTTTGATGCGCTTTTGCTTTGATAAAGAACCTGGCATGAATTTGAAATCCAGTCATCGTCCTCATTACAATTAAGCGCTAGGGATCAGTGTTATTAATTAGTAGGATTTTTGTAGGATTTGGCTCGGATCATTCTTGTAAATTGTAAATTTCGTGCACAGTGTACCGTACTTACATTGAACGCCTTCAGCCGTTCGGGGTCGTACTGATGTGCATCCGCCTTGTCCAGCGAATCCTCGTCGTCGTCATCCTCATCGTCCTTGTTCCCATTCGACGAATTCTCGTCCCGCTCCCGCTCGTGGTGGCCGGGCCCTGATCTCTCGGTGAGTGATATCGGACTCTGCAGATATACGACAGAACACAGATATCCTAATGTCCTAAGAAATAAGTCTTTGCCTTGTGCCCTCGTCTTCAGTGAATAACTCACAGATTGCTTCCTCGCTTCATGCCCGTGACCGTGCTTTCCATTGACGAAGATGCTGTTGTTGTTTGTGATTGTTGGCGTTGACGTCGCTCCCGGCTTGCCCAGCCCCATCGGATGGTACCCGAGCCAGTCGACAGGTGATGACGAATGCTCCATCTTCATAACCTTCGAACTGCTGCCACCTCCGCTGCCATGCTTGGAATGTGAATGTGTATGCGAATGCGCTTTTACCGCATGTGTTGGAACGGAGGAGGCGAAATCCTCATGATTCTCGTCAGCTGACGACCCCGAACTGCCACCACAACTGCCGCTTCCGCTCAAGTGGCCACTTTCCTGTAAAAGCAATACAGTTGGCAATAGAACGATGTGGAATGTGAATCTTCGTCGTGAATCTCTTAATTAGAATTTATACGAGTGCAAGGTACGAATCGAAGCGAGTTTAGTGAGTGTTGCCTCAGGTTGAGCCTGAATCCAGTAACAAACCGGTGCTGGAGGAATATTAAATGAATCGAACACGAGTACACACACAATGACTGGAGAAAGTGAAGAGCACTCTTGGGGCCACCTTGTCTCCACTTTCTCTCAATTCAAGCCGACAGCATACATTAACCAGAGACAATTGCACATCCACTCCAAGACTCGACTCGACGACTCCACGAATGGTTAATCAAGTATACCCCGTTGTCTGTGCGGTTGGAGCCGTAGCCATAGTCAATAATCTAAGTGCAAAGTTGGATCGGAGCCTGTGCGTTTGGCAGGCTTGGCTTAATGACTTGGTTAGACTCGCACACAAAAGTTTTAATGCAGCAATCGCAATGAATACAACAGCCAACGAGCCAACTAGGCAACCACCGCCAGGCAGGGCAGCGAAAACAATGCAAATGTGAATTACAATGAAAAATACAAGGAAACAATTTAATTAACCACTGAAGTACAAGTTTCTTCGCCAAGCTGGTCGTGGAACTCGTGGACGACGTGGATCACTTCGATTCTGATGGCAATTGGCGACTAGGAGAATGGCAATGTCGGGATGCGAATTTCGGATTCTGGAAGCTGTGCCTTGCGCTTGCCTGCCGTGTGACACCATTTTCGTAATCCTGGTCTTAAGATTTCGCTGATAAGTTGCCGCGCCATGCCAGCGTCGTTTAACCCGAATCTGTCTCCATTTACTTACAAGTTACAAGTAAAAGGATAGGAAGAAGCTTATCGCGTGGCGTAAAAAATGGAGATGAGGCTCAGCCGTTCGGTATCCCTTTCTCACGGAGCTTAGCAACGGCAACCCATCGAAGACCAAAGCGCTACACGCGCCTACACGCCTGCATGTGAGTGCGGTACACGAGGATTATCATCATGGATTTTGGATTCGGATCTTAAAATCGTCCTCATCTGCTGCCGCTGCCACTACCATGCAAGAACGATAAGAAAACTTGTTTTGCTGCTGTTTTCAATAAAAAATTCACGGCAAACTCAATTTTCTTGCTGCAGTCTTCCAGAAAACAGGCGAACACGAGTAGACGAGTTTTTCGCTATCACCATCGCCTTTGGATTCCTGCCAGTGTACATCGTATGAGGCAAAATACAGACAGTCACAGAGTCTCGTCCTCATCTCATCTTTGAACCTCTCCTTTGCTTTCCTGACATGGTAAAGATACATCTTTATAAGGTCTCGACTGACTCGATGAGTGCGTGCACGAGGAATTCACTCCAACTCCAACTTCGTGATTCGGCTATTCTCTTTTCGCTTTTGAGGAAAAGAAAAAATAGAAAATCTCTTTTTCTTCTTGAAAGAATTTCTTTTTTCCTTTCTGCTCTTCTCCTCTTGCGCTGCTACTGTACTTGAAATATCTTGACATGCCTGCGTTTCGTTGCGTTGCGCCGCGCTCGCATCTTCATCTTTCCCATTCTACTGTCTCATCTCCTCCTCTTCACCAAGCGATGAGATGGCGATATTATTGAGGGTATAATACCCGGTACACAAAAGAAACTAAGAAGCAGAGGCACTGGCAGATTCCGCCTGCCTTTGTGCCGGTTGTGTGGTGCCTGGCTCAACGCGAACGCGCCAGACCGGAGCACAGCAACAATTTTCGAGATCCGAAATAACCGGCAAACTTTTCCTGTTCGCCGCATGGCACGGCTCAACGACTCACTGCGAGTGCACCTTTTGTGTAGAGTGAGAAGGATGAGCATGGAAAAATCGAAGCATGTGCCTATTTACTATTTACGTACATGAATACACCGCCAACAAACTGGGAAAAAGAGCCTGAGCCTACGAACGCCAAGCCAAAACGCAAAAGCAAACGCCCTCGTTCGCCCGTGGAACATAAAACACAAACATGAACCACAGCGAGCGAGCGAGGTTGAGTCATGTGTATTGCTCGGAACTTGTGGGTGTAATGCGAGGCACCAGGCGGAGAGACGAGACCCATGCCGGCATTCACAATACAGCATGGCAACAAGGCAAGAGGAAAAAACGACCGTGTGCCGTAAAGTGAAAGCCGTCGTTGAAATTGTAGCAGTGAGGATCATTTCCTTGGAGCCTTTTTCTCTCTCTTCTGCTCCTTCGCCGCTTGTTTTCTCTCCAGGCGACCGTCGAGTGACTGACTTGACTGACTGCCTGGAACTGGAAATCCCCAAGCTTGTATTTCTTTTCAGGCATGAACGAATACTGTACTGAGGACGACGAGAGTAAGTTACGAGATGGAGCCTGGCTGCTGCACTTTTGTCACTTCACACTCACATTCGCACTCATGAGCGAGCGAGTGAGATCACATTTTTCCAATTAAAACCGAGTCTCTTGCCTGACTCTCTTGCCTGCCAAGTGAGCGAGACGACAGAGTTTTGTTGACTTTCATCTCTCAAATTAGGCGACATGCAAAACAAACGGGGAAACTTCTCCAATGTGAGATGCGAGCTCGAAATTAAGAAATCAAACCCAAAGTCAATCTTTGTCCCGCCATCACATCACATCACCTTGCCAAATGCCACGCCAGGCAGTGCAGTGGCTGGCTTGTCCTTTGGAAACATCGAAACATGACCTCTCTTTGTACTCGCGATCCTCCGGCCGACCCAGAATTGAGTATTCAGAAGTCAGTAAGCATTGCTTCGCAACGGAATCAAACCGTGAAATCGTGCAGTATCGCATCGGGCATTATGAGAAAGTAGTTCAAATCTCCACGAGCGACAAGACGAGACGCGGTGGGCCTGCTCGACGTGGAAATGAAAGACTTGGCCGAAGAGAAGAGCAGAAATGATGAAGCTCGAGATTAATATTACTTTGATCTTTAACCCTCAATCTCAGGCTGTGCTGATGCCCGTACACTCTGAATTGTGCTTGCTTGACGTGGCATGGTGGATTGTTACTCATAATAATAGCGTCTGGCATTTATGTATATTTATGATAATTTCAATGAGTCCACAAAGTACAAAGCACAGTACAGATGTTGGACTGGCGCTGGATTTGGATTACGAAACACGAAATAGAAATATGAAATCCTCTCTTCTCTTCTTTTCTCGTTCTCGCCTCCACATCTTTTATTATCCTGTGCCTCGACTCGACCTCCTGAACATGAACTTAACTTCTTTTGTTGTCTCGCTTATGCGTATTCAAGTCGCCAGTGCCAGGATCAAGACGAAGAGCGACCAAGATCAGAGACCACACCAAATTCAGCCCATATACGACAGTGTAGCGACACGATGCGATGATGTGAATGGGGTGCAAGATTCGGTTCTGGCTGAAAGGGTTTAACGACCATGCCGATGCCGTAGCGGAGCCGGCTGACTGAATTACGAATACGAATTTGAATTCTTATACGAGAAACCTGAAGAGAACGAGAACTCCTTTTTTATCATTGCGATTATTGCACAAGCACAAGAGCAGATGGAAAGATGCGATGAGATGCGATTCGTTTCTGTTCCTCGCAGTGGCAGTCTGCAAGGCACGGCAGTGTGGTGGGAGAAGTCACATTAATATTACGGCGACTCGACGGCATTTCCATGTACAGAAAGCAGAGATCGAGCCGAGTCAAGTCCAAGTCAAGTCCAAGAACTCTGCAATACTGCAATCTTTTCTCACATCAGCATCCGCAGAAGTCGCATTGCAAGATGAGAAGATGAAGATGAAGTTGGAGAGGAGATGAATGTTGGATGGAGACGAAAGCGAGAGGAATTCTTCTCTCGTAAAGTACGGACACGGACACGACACGAGTCTCTTCATGAAAGGGTTCATGGTTCTTTCTCACTTGAACTCTTGGCAATGCAATGGCAATGGCAACGACGACGGCAACTCTTCACTGCAGTCTTGGTGCTTGTGGCGTGGATTGGGTTGGTGGTGAACCACTTTTTTAGACCGTGGGCTCATTGTAATGGAAATTGCAGTTTAGTTTTAGTTTGCGGAGGTGAGAGCTCAGTGAGCTCAAGATGAGAAAGACGAAAAAACGAAGAGTGAAAAAGAAGGTCCAAGCCAAGCCAGCCATGCCAAGTCTTCAGTGCACTTCGAGTTTTTGGATGGTTTTAAGAAAAAGGCGGATTGATTGATCTTTCGCCTGGCTGACAACAACAAGCAACAGAAACACAACACCCGTGCGCCGTGCCGTGCAAGATGCCCAGCCAGGAATGCAGAATGCAGCCTCGCGGTACTTGACTCGACTCTCGACGACTCGACTACTTTTCTTGTTGCTGCACCGGACTTGGCCTGGCTTGACGCTCGCCGCCGCTGCGCTGCCACTAATGGACATTTGGGTGTGATGCATTTTGTACGCACGCACGCGGGCGGTGTGCCGCATCTTAAACACTAAGCGACCAAGCATTACGCACCAGCACCACTCGACGAGACAGATTCTGCATTCGCCTTCGTACTTCTCCGATTCATCTTCATTCATTTATCACCGTTCACACGAGCAACGGAGGACCGTGGTTTGGAATTCGAATGCAAGACCAAAATTCACTGCACTTCGTTGCAATGCAACTTGAATCTTTGCCAATGAATGCAATTTCTTGCGCCGTGTCTTATATCCCGTCTTTAAATACCGTCTACCGTGGTTTTGGCTCGATGGTGCGGTGCGGCCCGCAATTTAAAATTCCCTTTCAAGAAGCGTGTACAGCAAATGTCTTGCCTTACATCTTAACACTCGTACATCGCGCCCTGCGACCAACCGCCGAAGACAATAACATCAACACCACGCCAAGCCAGCCACCGCCGCAGTCAACCATCAGAGTGGCTTTGGCTTTATTTGTCTCGTCAGTCTCTCATCGCCTTCGCCTCGCCGTGCCCGTCGCTCAAGTACTTAGAGACAAAATAGAGTGGATCTTTAGAAAATGGGTAAAGTGACTTTGGGAATTGGAGGCTCCGCTCGCTGCTGCGAGGCTCGTATTTCTTTATCGTCCGTGTCGAGCTTCGAGCTTCGCGTCGTGTGTTTTGTCTATAGCTTATAGTCCATAGTCCATTTGGTGGTATGGGTCTTAGCGAGCGTCGTGCCGTGCGGTCGTACCCGTCATCATCTCATCTTGTCAGAGACGAGGCGCGGTATGAGTGAGCTTTCTCCACCGCACCCGCCAGCACCGTAGTCGTTTTCTAGTCTCCATCATCTCACGAAGCACCATCACAACCACTGCCGCCACTGCTATGCCATGCCATTTGCCATCGTCATAGCCTCATAGTCCAAACCAGTCGCTCGCCATAAAATAAAGCCAGATACAAAACCTGAAGCTATTCTTCATCGTCCTCCTACTCTTCCGTGCCCGCTGAACAAACAAATGGACACCTTCGTGCGGTATGGTGCAGTGAAAGTGCACGAAAGCGAAAGCGAGTCTTGTCTATCAGTCTTCCTGCCTGGCCTCAGGATCTCATTTCATGGCGATGGCATGTCCATGTCTTGACTTGCCTTTCCTGGTACACAATGGCTAAACCTGAAGCGTGGGTTCCGTATTCCATGTTCCGTCGTATTCGTATTCGTATTATTTTTCTGTCCAATTCATTTCTCTCTCTCAAAACTCAACGCAGCGAAACGCGCATTTCACATTTCACTGATACAGGCGGATCGTGGTGGCGGTGGCCTAAAAGCATTACTGGGCTATCCATTATTGCTATTTGCTAGTGCCTTGCCATTTGCCAAGATGCACTGACCGCTCGTAGTGCAAGTTCTTCTCTACGTCGAACCTCCGCCAAGCCAAACCAAGTCGAGTCATGCCATGTCATACGTCAGTTGGTATGCTCTCACTGCCAATGCCCGAAGTGATATCGACCATATCAGCGACCAGCCAAAGCGGCTGCGGCAGTGGCAGAGATACGAGAGCCTTCAATAATAATATAACACATCCTCACATCCTGCTTGCTCGACCCTGCCTTGCCTGGCCTTCTGAATTTTCACAGAACGCGAACATGAAACCTGCAGCTGAGAAAGTCATCCGCTTGTTTCTGCAACGCTGCTTTTCCTTTCGCATTTCGCTTTGCCTTCCTGCTGGAGAGAATTGAGTGAGTGAAACTTCCCGACCGACCAAAAATAAAATAAAGGAAAGGAACTCACGAACTCTGTAAAAATGAGCGTCGTTCTCGTGCCTGAGTGCCTGCGCTGTGCCCATGCCCCTGCACGCCGCACCAGCCGGCTACAGGAAGATAAAAGAACTTTCTTTATGTCAATTCACGAAAGATAGAAAGAAAATAACCCGTAAAACGCGGCGCACGATGTTGTTCCACTCTCGACATTAGTTCAAAGTGAAAGCTTTTCCTCTGTGATGCGCTGCGACGACGACGACGACGATGGTGCCTGGATCCTTTTAGGGCTTTATCGCGTACGGCGTGGCGTCTGGCGTGGCCGCGGCGTATCCATTGCAGAGCATGCGACTGGAGAAAGTGAGCTTTCTCCTTCGTTTTTATGATTACGATCCGACCAGACTCCAGAACATCACGCCATGCTGTGCTGTGAATGCTGCCTTGTGTCTTGTCAGATGAGGAACTCAACTCAAATGTGCTTGTTTCTTCTCGTCTTGTCGTTCCCAGTTCATGCTCATATATTTCCATGACCATGTTCATTTCGTTAGAGCACGAGCACAGAACCCTTTTCGCCGTGTTCCTGTTTGTGTTTTACTTTTACTGCGCGATGCTTTTCACTTTCACTTTCATCATGAATCGTGGCGCGTGGTGCTTACGTTTTGCGTTTTACCGCCGTCTTTATATCCGTATTCCATTTTATAGGAATCCATTCGCCGTTCGCTTGCAGACTGACGCCGGTCTCTTACGTAATGTAATGCCATGCTTTGCCTTGCCTGCCGAATGTCGATATTATGAACCCCATCGCCTGATCGCCGTCGTATTCGCCTGTAATTTGAGTATGTGTGAAAAATTCACACCTTGCCTTCCGCCTTCCTGTGGCTGCATCCGCTTTGAGAGCGGACAGGCCTTAAATTATTACTGAGTCCAGGGCACGGGCACGGGCACGGGCACAGGAATCAAAGGATGCGTGATGTGATTGACCATATATGACATGAACACGATACATGACTGGACGACCACACAACACCGAATAGAACGCTATACACACCTCGAGTACTAATTTCTCTTACGTCTCGTAACCGGAAAGTTCTCCTGCTGACATACAAACAGGTTACGGAGGTCTGAGCCGGAGTATTTATGTATAAACCCGTCAAGCCACGAAAGCAGGCAAGCTGAGGGAGGATTTGAGTCTGAGCCCTCTCCTCTTTGACTCCACCGCCACAGCCGCCGCACCGGCTCAGCTTGGATTGGAATTAAAACCTTACTCAAGTGTGAATGTGAATTGTACATTGAAAGAAATGAAGAACCAAAGGCAAAAGTCTCGTCTTCTTCTTGTGAATCTTCTTTTTATTGATGCGGACTTGCAGACGCGGACTAGCAGAGCAAAGAAATTAATGTTCATTGTATGCGGCGGCATGCGTGTATGTGTGAAGAATGCAGACACCTGTCAGTACCCTCAACTTTGGTACATTGGAGTACGCATTTGGCCGTACCGTGCTCGAACACGTTCTCGTACTGTCGTACTCGTATTCGTACACTTTCTGAATTGTTACGCAACAAATGAAGACGACAAGGAACAGGAAAAGAAACGAGCCTCCTACCTTAAGTGACAAGGGGAAAGAGTCCAAGGATGGATCCACACCACTACCGTGACCGTGAACGCCATTGCCACCACCGCTCTTGCTCGATTTCACCTTTCCGCCAGTCGTGACCTTTGTGGGTGCGAGCCTCTTTCGACCCGATGCACCAGACATCTTGACCATTCGGGATTCTGCCTCTGCTGATGCTGCTTCTGCTTCGACCGCGAGAGGTTTCGGGCTCCGAGATCGCGATCGAGAACGTTGGCGCTGTCCGTGTCCAAGAATGTTGTGAGTTCCGAGAAGAATCTGTAAGAGGACAAAGCAGGCACGACTTTATTACGCGAGAGAACACGGCTTTGGGTTCATTTTTAATGACTCCGTCTGTCTTCTTAACGAAAGCGGCACAGAGTATTATGACTTCAGCCTCACACTTGCTGTTGCTCTTTGATACAATGGACTAGCAGGGCAGGGGAGTCGAATGTCAATAATTCATATTTCATAACATAACAATTTCCTTATCAGTAACCTGAACCCCAGCAGAATTCTCAGCCCAGAATTTTCCTTTTTGTACAGGCGAGACTGAGGCAGAGGCTCAGGTCGCAGTCGCAGCCGCACAATGACATCGTGGCGAATCTTTCCTATTTACTTTACTCTCATTTTCTCACACTCGTCTCTGGATGAGGTACGTAATGAGATGATATGACTACGAAAAGACTACGACAGTGAAGTGACAGTAACGAGCTCAGCTTCTGAGTCATGAGCCTCGAGCTGGAGCTGGAGCCTGAGCTTCAGATTTGTTTACATTCTATTTCTACTTCTTCGTCCAGCGTTCACCGACCACGATGCTTTGCGATCTCGATTCTCATGTCAAGCCTGGCCCGTCTTATCAAACATCGCCGTCGACCATGTCCGAAGGAAATGAATGAAGTCAAAATCTTACTTGAGACAAGGTTCAAATTCTCCGAATTACTGCTAGCTGAGGATTATGAACAATTCAATTCAAGCTTTCACTGACACCAAAATCACTCGACTAATTCAATGCACAATATCCTTAAGAATCAAGAGGCTGATAAGAAGTCCAACGGAAACGAAACTGCAGCTGCAACCCGATGCGAACGTGATCTGCTCTTCTCAGATTCGAGTAACTGACTGACTGACTGACTTTTCGTGTTCCTCTCTTATAAGTACGCTCCGCACCACGCACCAACACTACGTACCTCTTCTCAACTCGACTCCTACGACTACAACCCCTTTCCCTTGCCGGTCTGGTCTGTTACATGGTCTGATAGATTCAGTCTTAGGTCTTGGTGCTGTTGCTGCTTCGGTTCTACTTGAGAGACTCAAGACCGACTCGTTTCTGTTCCATTCCTTCACTCTTCTCTACACTGCTTCTGGCTTTGCCTCAAAAAGGAACATTTTTCCTGTTTTGGGAGATCGCATCTCCTTTTATCCTTTCAACTCAACTCAGCCAGGCACGGCCACGCAACGATGCGACGCAATGCAACGTACACTGAGAATTTATTCGAGACTCAGAACATCATTACTGCTGCTACAATGGCATGGCATGTCGTGTACGAAAACTGGAATCCAGTGAACGCAGTTCGCTGTTCGCTGTTGGCAAACAACAACACAAATAATACACACGGGCACAGGCATGAACTCAGACGAGACGAGACCAGGCGCTCCTGGCTCGTCAAGCATCTATCCATCCATCCGAGCATGCAATAAACCCAACGAGGCCCAAACACGAGGCAAGACAAGAGCCCATTCTCCATTCTTTTATCTCGCATATCATAAACTGCTGCTGCTGGTGGAAACGTGCCGCATGCAGCATGCACTGCACCCAGAAACAAGTCAAGCGCGAGGCTCAGGCCGAGGCAGAGGCACATGCGAGCTCATAACTGCTAAAGCGAAAGTGCAAAAGGATATTATGAAAATTTGGGAAATGTATCCAGACAGAGGCACTGCACAGCCACGAGAAGAGAACGCGTGTGGCGGGTGAGAACGAACCTCACTTTTCCTAATGCATTTTTGCAATTCGATTCTCTCTCAGCCAGGCCACGCCAAGTCGCAGACCAGGGAACATGAATGCATGAGCTCTATTGCTCATGGCATGAATCTCATTCTGCATTACGCTACGCGTTTTCTGGAGCTCATGCACGAGTTTTTGAAGAATGAAGGTAAAACCGTGAAAATAAGCATCACAGCAAGCACACGTAAGGCAAAGATACACAATGCAATTCATGCATTCACAGGACAGGAACACAAAGTATAAAAATATCCTCGCATTTTATACATAAAGAGCATAAATTACGGGCTTGTCTGCAAATTCCAAGTAGCGCCAAGTCAGCAGCGTTTGGGCCTAGCCTACCCTGGCATGGTGTGGGCTTAATGCTAGTGATTGATTGCAATGGCAATTGCAATAAGCACCAGTTCATGATTTCGGATGAACCTGACACAATTACGCGTCTGCGAGCGGAAGAGACACGCCTGGCTTGAAAGGGGATGAAAACTCATCGAATCTCTTCTCTTTGCTTTTAAGAGCAAATACTCTGAGAAAAGAAAGCAACGAAGGACGCGGAATTAAAGATGAATTGGGCATTGAGAAGAGAAGACTCGCGTACAGACTCAAAGGCGAAGGAGAATAGGGTCGGTCGGTCCATCGCCCGTCCGTCCGTGAGTGCGTGTGTGTTCTCTGCTCGTGCTGGTGCTCCTTTGTCGGGAGTTTATTATTTGCCATGTGCACTATTTGCAGTGCACTACGACTAATAACACACGAGACGACCCTACGCGAGTGCGACGCGAGAGAAAGAGAGTTGGAGCCGTGAATGCTGAGTCAGGAAAAGGATCACAAGAGTAGAGTCAGGAGAAAGTGTGTGAATGCGAGCGTGAGTCGGCGCGTCGGTGGCACGGCTCAAAACGCGGAGAAAGCGAGAGAGAAAATACCCTTGAGAGTTTCCCCTTTTTCTCACATTCCGGTTCGCATTGTTGTGCTCCGCGCCTCGTCTCGACTCGACTCCGACTCAGGCTGAGACTTCTTTCTCTCCATTAATTCTCAGACAACGAAGCACCAAGCACGGCACGGGCACGAAGAGCGGCACAATCATCCATCCTATTTCAGACTCTCAGACTTTTCTCTTTTCCTTTCCATTGTGGCATTGTAACCCATCATCATCATCCGTCTCATCTTCCCCTGCCTGCCTCCTCATCTGTCCTCGTACCTCAGCCTCCTTAGTGAAGGCGGACACGGACGACGTAAGCGTACGCTCCAACGCTATGAATATGCCTGGCAGCTCGGGCGCGGATGCGGGAGAGTGATACATTATCTCAAACTTCAGAGATAAATTCCGTCTGCCGTGCCACGCCACAGCCTCGATCCACAACGCAATTCGCATCCTGCGTCATTTTTTCTCGTGAAAGTTTTTCGGCCCGAGATACAAGAATGATGAAGAAAGTTGGAAGAAGAAAGAAAGGCAGGCCAATCTCGTACCTCACAACGAACGCGAACGAGAAATGATGATGATGATGACGGTGCAAGTGTGAGTGCGAGTGAGAAGTGACTGTACGAAAACAGTTTACAGATGTGGCGAATGCGACGGATCACAAGATGAATACGAATACGAAGAAGAAGAAAAAGACGAATATTTATTCGTTATGAGAAGTGAGAGCAAGAAGTTTGAGTTTGACCGACCCGTCGTTGTCGTCGGTAAAAAATTGCCCAAATCGAGTCGATATCGCTTATACTTTTGGCTATCAGCGCAGGCAGTAAGTGTGGCTCTTTTTCATGAGTGCAGCCTCCAGCAGGGCCGTAATCGTAATGACGGGCATAGATCAATATACGACTTCATCTTCCCCACATTCGGACGGACGTAGAAAGAAAGATGATGAGCACGTTATGATCCTCATTATTTTCATAAGCCAGGCTACGCCACCAGGCCGGGCCAAGACTCGATTAGATGCTGGACCGACTTTGAGTTTGACTTTGCGATGGCGATCCCGAGTCTTCTGGCTATTTTTTTTTGCTTCGACATGGAATTCTTCTTCATCATCGCGTTCGCGTACGTCCACAAAAAGTAGTCATTCATGTCGATCAAGAAGAAGAAGAAGTTCCACTCGAGTCAAGTCAAGTGCGCAACGCGCAGCACTTCGAGTTAGACTGCGACTTTGACTGCGATTTTGACTTGGAGAGCCTGCACGAGATGAGAAATGAGAATAATTTCTTTCATTCGCCCAAGCCAAGACACAAGGCTCCGAGCCATAAAATAAATCCAGGCAGGGCAATGAGAGAGAAAAAGAATCTCATCTTCAGTTTGCTTTCCTACCTCGCCAGCCGCCAAGCCAAGGCATGAGAAGGAAGAGAAGAATGCAATTTGAGGCTTTGAATGTAAATTCTTTTGTGTTCTTGCTTCTTGCGTGCATGCGCCCGAGTTCGAGTTGACCACGAAGATGCTGCGATGCATTTGTAATTTGCATATGCAGTGGAAGATTATCGTGGAATTATTTCGAGCATGCACCCATCGCCTGTCGTCCTGAGTACATAACCTCAGGGAGCCATAACGCGTCCTTACGAGTATACCTCTCCGTCTTCACTTCGCATTTCCTAATGGACTGGACAAGATAATAGCTCATCTCATCTCATTCCGCATCTTCCGACTATTAGCAAGCAAGCATGAACCACGAACTGCTTCCATTATCGGTCGACTTCGCTTGGCTGTTGGCTTGGTTCTCGAGGCTCTCGATTCGACCATATGTTAATCTCTGCTCTGGAGAAGAATGAAATGCAGTAAAGAAGAGGAGAAGCGTTGGAGGCATGCATGACCATAATCATTAACTGCTGGCCGGTCGGCCTGCCAGGCCAGCATTTAATGCGAGCCGCGAGTCCGAGTGTGAGGCTCAAGACAAGACAAAGGAGCAGGGCCATTAAATTCCATTCCTGGCTCACAATGAGCCACTTTACTCGAGCTTCTTTAAGACATTCTACTTGCACTCCAGCATTAAGAATTCTTGCTCTTGCATTCATGAATTCAAATCCAAATCACAATCGCAGCGCAGCGTGGCAAATCCGACTCGCTGTTGTCTTTTGTCCTGTCTCAGTCTCAGCTTGTCTTGGTGTATTTCAATGACGATGACAGTCCTGACTTGGCTTCGACTTTTGTATAATGATCTTCTGAGATGAAGCGACCAGATTTCCGAGCAGCAGTGCAGAATTCCTTGTCGCAGTCGATAATAAAATCGAGGCATGGCATGGCAAGAGAGAATTAGAAAGAGTCGCAGTAGCGTCGCAGGCACGATAGAATAATAAAAGCAAAAGGAAGCCTGAAGGAACTTCCACTTCCATTCCAACTCAAGTCGTCTCTTTTATGCAATATTTACAAAACAGGCCAGACCAGGCACCCGAGCAAACTGAGCAAAAAAGAAGAAGCGACCAGACTCGACACTCGAAATTCTTGAGACCACGATGCATTTGCTCAGTTCATACAAACTAAACGCGAGTCGAAACGAAACGCGAGTTTTTTCACTATGCAACTCTCGCCAGGCGCGGAAGAAGTTTCTCATCATCTGCCACCACGACCGACAAGACAAGACGGGCAGCAGATTCTCGTTCTCGCTCTCTTGTCTCTCAATCGCAATCTTTTTGTACTCTTCGTTTTTCATGAAACTTGTTACAAACTGCCTGGCCTGCCTGCCCACTCCAAAATGCAGTGCAATCTTCGTGGCAGGGCAGAGCATGGCAGATGAACCCCAAAACTCATCAACCGTGCCATGCCAGGGCCAAAAGCGGAAGACTGCGAAACTGCAGACTGGAGAGATTTTCTTCTCTTCTCTTCGTTCTCTGCTCTCCACGAATTCATGGACTCAGGAAAGGAAAGGATTCTCGAGGAAAAGCAAAATAAGCCTCGGAGAATGGATCTTCCCTACACCCATGGAAACTCAAAATCTACCGTCTCACTTTTCTAAATTACCTTCGCCTTCCACAATCGCATGGAGGCGAACGCGCACTGCACTTTCAGGCCGACAAAGGAAAGATTACAATGCCCATACATATTTTGGAGATACGAGCCCAAAGTACGAGCGATATCAGAAATGTGAACTGTCACCAGACACGCGAGCGAGCGAATGCAAAGCAAAGGCAATGAGACAATCACAAAACTGATGGCAGTGACAGAGCACAAACTGTACGAGGCTTCAGCTTTACGAATGAATTGGTATGGCACGGCGTGGCGTGGCTCCGCGTGGTTTGCTCATCGCATCATGTCGCATGATAATTGACCTCAGGGCAGCCATTAAATGCGACTGCGAAATGGAAATGTGAGGAGCAATCTCGCAATTGGAATTCGCTGCTCATTTGCGTGCTGGTACGCTAAATCTGACTTTCACCTGTGCGATGTGTCAGATTTCAGGTTTCAATCGTGTCAGGCTTAAGTCTCAGCGACCCTTACAAAAAGAATAATATTCGAACGGCTCGTGCGACAGCGGCTTGGCGGAGTTTGGCTGGTATTTTTGCCCGTTGTAGCATATCATACACAGCAATCCATCATTCTTGCACACTTTTTACGGTATTTTGTGCTTGGTGCCTTGTACTTTCTCCCCTTCGTCTTTCTCAGGCAAAACCCGGGCAGCGACAGTGGAGGAGAGGACGAGCAGAGGAGAAGGAGGAAGAAACACGCACAAGAAATCTTTCACTTGCATGAATTCAACGCGGCGCGGGCAACTTTCTTATTGCCCAGAAGCCTGTTTATTCAAGGAAAGGAGAATGGTAAAATTTACAATTTACATTTCTAGACAATTTTCCGTATCAGGGGCTCGAAAAGCGTTATACAAAAGCAAAGTTACATGATACATGAGGATTTGCGCCAGAGCACAGGCACAGCATGGCGCGGTGTGGCAAAGTGAAAGCACAACAACCAGGAAGTGCGCAGACAAAAATATGGACAGTGAGCCCAAGTCTGAGCCAGCGAACTCCTCGCGAGTCGCGAACACGTGCGGCAGCGGCTCAAAAGAGACGAAATATTATAGCAACGGCAAAGCAACAGGTATCCAATATCTTTAAAAGCTAAAAAAAAAATCTAAACTCATAGCCAGCACAGCACAGCACACACAATGTAATGGGTTTCTCTTTTCGGGCTCTGCACTCTACACTGCACGCCTACACGCCTTGCTTTTGCCGTGCTCTAATGTGAATGCGGGCTCTAGACTCTAGAACAGAACTCGAGACACTCGAGAGCTCTGCTGGGAATTTTATATTAGAAAGCTCGCAGTGTATGAAAAACGAATTCAGAAAGATTTATGGAGCCCAAACCACCAGCAACAGATTAGGCGCACAATACAACAATAGAATTCGCCATTCGCGGCTCGCGTTCACTTCTCACAGTCTCATGATGTCAATCACAATGCAATGCTCTGCTGTGTATTTGCCTGTTCGCCGTGTATTCGAATTCGAGCCCACCATGACTCTGACCGGCTCTGGCACTGGCTTGGTTTTGAGTCGTCCATGAAATGAAAATGAAATCTTGACCGACGACTTGCCACAATGAAAAAATCTGGCAGTTGCAATGGCAAGTCTTCCAAAAAAACTTGTTTCTGGATTCAAATTCCCAGAAACGGCAGAGTGCCGACCGACTCTCAAGTGCCATGTACATTGTACATGCACGAAAGAGGTGAAATGTGAAATGTACTGGCTGCCTGTGCAAAAAAACACATTTTTCTTAAATAGGAACTGCAAAAAACGAACCTCAGCATCATCATCATCATTACCACAGCGCAGCGCAGTGCGGTGTGGCTGCCTCAGGTTTCTCACAAGATTTGAAACTAGTTTCAAGTTTCTTGTTCACAGATTCATTTTCCGAGATTCCTAATGTAGATTTTTTCAATCGCTTACACTTCCGTCGACAAAATCTTGCAAGCTCCAAATGAATATGAAAAGCGTGGCATCCACAACCTGGCCATTGCATTCTTAAGACCGGTGCTCACAAGAAATGAGATGCGGCGCAGAATGAAAAGATGATGTGAAGATGATGGAGCCAGCCACCAGGCAAGGGAAGAAAATTTTAAAATGCAACCTGCAACCGGCGCAGCGTGGCGGGTGATTGCGATTGTTGATGATTTGGGAAAATGATAAAGATTTCCTCTTTCTTTTACCTGTCCGACAGGCCGCAGCCGCATTATTATTATTATTGTATTGTTGCATGGGTGCATATAATCATCATAATAAAGCAATGCAGCTAGCAAAAAACGTGTATGCGTACAAGCAAACTGGATTCGCTGCGCACGAAGACTGAGACTGAGACGGAGACGGAGAACCCGAATGGAGATTAGCGAGCTCTTTTGTTGTGTGTACTATCATTTTCATCATCATCATTAACAACAACAGAAGAACAATAAAGCAACAATAGAACTTGGAACTTGGTTCGGACGGAGAAGATGCGCTGGCGCTTGTTAAAATTGCACTCATCCGTGTTAATGCGCCGTGTTTGAGGAACTTCAGTCTAGCTCGCGTGTAAAATTAGTACATGCAAATTTAACGATTACAATGCCTTCGACGAGTATGATGAAAATCCAGTCTTTTATGCATTGTGCATTCTCCTGAGACAAAGCCAAACCAAGCAAAAGCACGTAAATGTGTACCACAAAGCCATAAAGTACTCTTACGCACGCATAAAGAATGTGCATGAAGCCTGTGCCCAGTTTATGACTGATTCGAGTCTAATCCGTTTCTACGGTCTTTTATCCAGTGCTTTGCCTTTTATGTCATGTCACTCGCTCTCATAGGCTCTCGAAAGTCGAAATGCTTAATGCATGCAGTAACAGTAACTCAAGTACCGTGCTTTGACATTTTCTTTTGTCTCTGCTGCCTGCCTTCCTCCTTGCCGATTTCGTATCTGGTTTTGATGCCTGCCTGCCTGCCTGCCTGCCAGCCAGCCCCTCTTGCTCTTTGATTTGATTCGATTTGACGTGAATTGAGTTGACATCGCATAACGCGGTGTGGCAAGAAGGAAGGCGACTGTGAAATGAACCTCTCGCTTTGCTTTTCCCTTTACGCCAGTTTTCCTCCTTGCTTTCGTTCTACTTTCACCGCACCGCTACCAGCACAAGAGACAAACACCAGCACTCTCACGGTAAAATGTTCATTAAAGCCCCACTAACGCGAACGTTCGCGCAAAAGGAGCCTAGCCAGCAAGAGCAAAAGGAAGTAATGCAAGTAATTTTCCCAGTGCTGTGCTGTGCCTCGAATTGCTGTCACCGTCCATGAGAGTATTAAGCCGAATGGAACTTGAGATGGGCTCAGACTCATGAAACTCGTCTGGAGACAGACAAAATAGAAATCCACATTCGCCAAGCCAAACAAACTCCAGACTAGTCGTAGTTCTCATCCGCATACAGAACGTCTTTGTTTCAATTTCATGATACACTTCATGCCATGCCATGCAAAAAGGGTACGCGTACGCGGGTATTAGGTAGACACCCCGCCGAGACCAATATACGGGCACAAGAACTCATTTCATTACTCTGCGCTGGAAACTTTCGCCGTACTCACGCCAGGAAAGCGACCAGCCTTGAATCAAACACGAGTCATGGCTGTGGCACGCCTGAGCCTCCTCTCGTCGTCAACATCAGCGAACGACGAACGGATGTGAGTCGTGGAAATTGACGGCAGACAGTGGATGCGAATGCGAATGCAGATTCGAATTTCCTCACTTTCTCTTCAACCGCGCCCGTGCCAGTGCCGTTCTGGTGTGTTGCCTAAAGCTTTAAACCGTACTTACCATTCCATGCCGTGCCAGTCCACCCTCACTTTCTCTCTAGTCTGAACTAGATTCCCTTTTTCTTCTGCCAAAGTAAGTCGAAATTTCGTATCACCTATCGCGCAGCAGCATATGGAGCGTTTCCAAAGCGTAAGGACTCCGTCGAAGACGAGGCAGACAAGGCGGAGAAAGTGCAAATGATGAATATCATTACGACCGACCGACCGGGGAGCACGACACAAAACTCGACGAACGTGTTTATGGCATTTGGACACGGCTCGCGTTTGGAGAAAGCAAAGCAAGAGAGGAGAAGGGTGAAATCTTTCCTCGTCTCGTCAGGCCATATTTACATAAGCATGAGGCACGTGTGCGTGTACATTTGGCCAAGAAAGTGTTCAGATTCAGAAAGACTACGGGATCGGGCACACAATTTATGCTGCTACGCTCATGCCCGTTTGTTTCTGGTCGGGTCGGTCAAGAAGTGCCTCGCCTTGACTCGACTAGCCGTTCGTTCGCCGCATTGTAATATGTTTTGTTTATGGTCGGTCAGGCGGCCGGGCAAGCCATTACATTACATCTGCAGGGAGCAGTAGCGGCAGGCACGACCTCGTGTTTGGAAAGTGCTTCCATTACCCATGCAAGCCATGCCCATGGAGAATGCATGTCAAGATAAATTGGCTCACTGTACTGGCAGGCATGTTCAGGAACTCGTGGTCTTGGGTTTAAAGGTATTACATTTCGTACATGTATTTTAATGATAAGAACTTGCCAGACCCACACTCGTATTATTAAGCAGTGCCGGCAATGCAGGCAGAAGGAGCACAACACCAGAAAGCGTGCACGATAAATCAATCCGGCGCAGGGCACCGCTGAGACTGGAGCGACGGATACAAATTGTGCGTAGAATTTGCAATGCAATTCTGTAGCATGCTGCACGCACCCACGCACGGCCTGTGCTTCTGTTTCGTACCCGTATTTTGTTCCCCTCGCCTCTTCTCTCCTGCTCTTCTCCGCTTCTTTGCTTCTCTTCTCTGCTCTACGACGTGTTTAGCAGTTCAGGACTTCTTCCTTAATTATTTTCCTTTTAGAGAGCATCGCAGCTCTCTCGAAATCCTCTCACAGAAAGCACACGTACGTAGAAGACGAGAACAAAATGAACAATAAAGCCGTGCCGTCGAAGAGGGTGCGTGTGTTCATCCGCATCTGGACTGCACTGATTAAGATGTGATGATGATTCTGACTGACGACTCGACTCCGTCATTTGCCATGCTTCTTAGTGCTTTAGATTACCTTTTCATGTTCTTCCTCATCCTCAAATTCATCTTCTTCGTCGGACGACGAGGAATTCGCCTCCGCTCGAACGCTGCTGCTCACGCTGGCGCTGACGCTTTCCTCCCCCGACGAAGACGACGATGACACATCGTCTTGGTCTTTGTGATTGCGATTGTGATTATACTCGTACTCGTACTGGTCGACGACGGGAATCAAAATGCCGTTGACTGCTTTCTCGCCTTTCTTCTCCGTATTCGTCTCAATTTCTGTTGCTGTTTCTGTCGCATTTTCTATTTCTTTCTCCGACGCTGACGCTCCTTCTTGACGCTGATGTTTAGTGCTCTCGTCACCATTCTCGTGCTTGCCTTCTTTCTTCCGCTTTTCGTCGTCTTGTTCGTCTCGCTCCTGTTGTTTTTCAGTTTTGAGCGTCTGTGTCCCTTGATCTTGATTCTGCCTTTGTTGGCGTAAATAAGTTGTTGTGAAGGGAAGGCAGTATTTCATGTCCACAGCAGGCGCAGGCGCAGTGAACCCGGCGCCCGCCTTACGAGGGCGTCCGTTCCCGTGTTCTGGCGGCTCTGGTCCTAGTTTAGGTTTGAGTCTCAACGGATCACGATGATAATGATGCTGCTGCTGCTGTTGTTGCTGATGTCCGTCAGAAGCCACCGCGGTGGTCTCCACCACGTTGCCATTCGCAATCTTCTTCTGCTGCGTCAACGCGTGTGCGTGCTGTCGTTTGAGTGCTGCGATCGAAATGGGTAGAATGCGATGCTGCTGCTGTTGCTGTTTTGACTTTCTCACGATTGTGTTGACAGCTTTCTTTATAAGCGCCGGTTTCAGACGGCATTCACGAAGGCGTCTCGTTGGAGTGGGCACGGGCCGTGCGGCTGCGTTCGGCTCGCGGAGTAATCCACGTCCAGGGCCATCCTTCCGGGCGGCCGAAAGGTGGCGCGGGCCGGGGCTCATGGCCGTGGTCGCGCTTTTGGTCTTCGAGTTCCAGTGTCCCGAGCCGCCGAGGTTCATTCGCTTCTGGCAGTCGGCGCATTGGAGCAGGAACCTCGTGACTGCTTCACGTGGGAGAAAAGCGTACTTTTCCGTAATCTGCAAATTCGGACACAAAAATGCTTGCATTCGCAATTCGCATTGATTTGCTCCATTTTGACTTACAGCTCGATACGTCCTCTTCTGACCCGCATGCTTCCCGTTTCTGGCTTCGATTCTCGTATGCACGGTGTGGATGATGTCGAAGAATTGCTCGACGATCGCCACGCGTTTGTAGACCTGCTTCTCGACTGGTTGTCCGGACCCGCTCACACGTTCGTCCTGTGAACCAAAAGAAGAAAATGACGACCTCATTTAGTATTATGGCCATGGCATGGAATACAATACAAAACAGTCACGCAGCAGCGAAACTGCGTGCGATTGGAATCCCACTGCGCGTATTAGCATAAAACTATACGACACTCAGAAACTGGGACAAACTTTTGAGTAAAGCAGGGCAGAAGAGAAGGGAAACAGAAACACGAGACTATGAGAAACGGCGATGGGTTGAAATGAAAAATTATTGTCATCAGCGCAGCGCAGCGAAAACAAATTGAGCGTGGCTGTTGCATGGAAGCTGAAGCCACGCCAAGCCAAGCACAATCGCACAATGCAGAAACACGTACCACGTACGGTGCAAAGAGGCGGAAGAGCATTATGAACAAGAACACGAAATACGAAATAGAAAACAGCGTGCAATGTGCAAGCTTGTTGCTTGTAAAAGTTTTGTGAATTGTGAATCGCCGTTCAACTGGAAAACTTCAAACTTTCATTTCACTTTCTCTCGCTCTCGTTTTACAAAAACCGGTATGGCAATATAAAAAATACAATGGAAAGCAACAGGAGAAAGCTGGCTGCGGTATCGGCTTTGGCTTTCACTTCAGGAGAAAGTCGGAGTCGTGTTGTAGTTGCAGGCTGGTGGCTGCTTTCACCCTCATTTCACCCACATTTTGCGTGCAGCGCAGGCGAGAGCCGAACACGCCATCGTGTGCCGAAGATTCTCAACTCTGCAGCAACTTTTCTGCGGAAGGGGAAAGTTTTGCGAGCTTTTCACTTTTCACCCTCTCACGCTCGTGTAGAGGGAGACCTTTCCCCGTCCCGTGTGCGTCTCAACCCTTCCTGCACACTTAAAAATATGAGCCATGGCACGCCGTTGCGGCCCTCACGCGCGCCGTCGCTTATGCAGGCAATTACACGCAATAAAGGTCGTTAAGTACGCAATACGCGATACGCACGCAAAAGCAAATGCAAATATGAAGATGAATCTCAGCGTCACCGTACCGCACATCATAAAACGGTACTTTTACGCATTAAAAAGAAAGACACTCCAGGGAGCCAGCTTTGCAGCCCCGTGCTGTACGGAGTCCGCGTACGAGACGCGTCCCGGGCCCCGGCCCGGGACGGCGGCGGCAGTTTACAGCATGAAAGGAATAAATTAGCCAAGATTATTATGTCATGTCGGGCCCGGGCGCGAGACTCAAAGCCATAATTCGTCTGTCTGCATAGCGCGACGCGGCATGCCTTAGTCAAGCCAGGAGAAAGTTCAACTTTCTTCAAGAGCGAGCTTAATTCGCAAGGCAGGCAGAGAAATGCGTGTTGTGTCACACGCATTGCTTGCTGTCGCTGTTACCATTTCTTGACTACAAAAAATGAACTCACGTCCGGAGAAAGTTGGACGGAACGGAGAAAGTCAGTTGTCTTCGTTCGCAGTCGCAGTCGCGAATGTAATAAAAGTCATATTAGCCCATAGCGCACGGCATCAAAGGATATAAGCTCATATTTGCCAGGCGCCTTTTGCTGCTGCTGCTTGCGAATGCGAATTCAACAGGTTGGTACATATTTATATTTATGCGTCGCCGCCTACGCCTACGCATTCGTACTGAACCACAAAACTAAACACGGCACGGTAATTCGCCGTACTGCACTGCAAAGATCGCGATTCGTGGTGCATAAAATCTCAGCAGGCTGGCTAGACCGCAACGCAACGCAACGCACTGCACTGCAGTAGAAAGTAATTATAAACTTTTACTTTTCCCCAGCCACAGACGCAGAGGAGACACAAGTAAGAATTCCGGTGCAACTGCGATGAACGATGAAGAAGCAATTAAAAGTTGGATTGGAGAAAAGCCTGCCTTTACTTGTAAATGGCTATGTAAATGGCAAATGCAGCAACGCTGCGTACTGCGCGTTCTGCGTTTCGTTGTGGTGGGGCAGAATGTATTAATTATGAAATTCCACGGGGAGATGAGTCGCAGCAGCAGAAAACTTGTAAAAATTATTACGAGCCGAGCTCCCCTTCGCCGCTACGCCAATAAAACTGGCGCCGGCACGCTCTTGGGTTCGCGCAGCGTCGAGGCATTGAAACATTTCAGAATTTTATATTTATTACGGTGTAAATTGCGCGACGAAAATAAAAGCGGAGAAAGTCGCTCAGATGACATGAAACTATTAACTTTGATGAGACAAGTCATTTACGGCGATGAGTTTTTCACTTTTTATAGAACCTGGGCGTAATTGTGCAAGGTAGTAAAAGCTGTAAAACGGGGAAGTAAAGAAGAGACGAAGGGGAAATGCAAACTGCAACTGCAAATTGCATTTTCCCGTGTCGTGCCGTGCTTTCGCTGCCTAAACTTTTTCAAGCATTCAAGTATGAAAAGTTGCAATATTTCTGCTGCTGCTTCTGGCTGGGCACACCAAATAATAAATGGGAATGTAAAAAAATACAAATTTGGCCTGGCCTGCACGGCCCGGCCGTGGCTCAGTCTTTTACCCGACGACAAAGAGAAAGTGCACGGCACAGAAAAAGTTTCGTGATGAGTCCCAACCTTCCAATTAAAATTCTCCCTTCCTGCCAACTGCCTGCACGCACCGTCGAGAATTGTGAATTGTGCTCAGTCCCAGTCGCAGCCCAACTACGCTACGGGAAACTTGGCAGGCAGGGACTGCGAACAGCGAACGGATAAAGCACTGACTGCACTTGTATTCATACTCACGTACGTACATAATCCATAAAACCTTATTTATGCTGCCAACACCTTTGCATACTCATGCTTCTATTTGCATAATTGCGACGTGTGAGTGTGACTGCCACTGCCACGTCCTGAGACCGAGACCGAGACTGTGTTTGCTGATAACCAGAAAAAGCAAAAGCCTGCCAGACGCTTTAATAATTACACGTTCGCCTTTTCACCCACGCCACGCCGTACCAATTTCGTGTCCAAGCCCGAGCCGAAGCTCCGGCCAAATTCAAGACAATTCACAACTCGCAATCAGAGTCGGGCCTGAATAGAAATTACGGCCCATTTAGAGATTAAAACGAGAAAGCGGTAAGCAGTGAGCAGGATGAAGATATGATCTGAATAAATGGATTCATTGTGTCACCTGCTGCTGCTGCTTTTGGCGAGCTTTGCATGGCACGGCACGACACGACGAGAGATGCAATGCAATTAGCTTAATTACCAGGAAATTCGAATTACCAGCGGAACAACTCGCGCGTGCTGTAGACAGCAATGGCAATGGTAATGGAGAAAGCAGAGCAGAGAAGAGAAAGCAGGCCTGCTTTGCAATAAACTATAGGTAGGAGGAGACAAACTCACGGCGACTGCCTGACTAGTCACCTGAAGAGATTAGTTAATAGAGTAAAGTATTATTTTATAGCCTCCATTAGTTGCCTGCTTTTGCCTGGCCTGGCCTGGTTCCTCTTCATTGAATGATGCTCGTACTCGTTTCCTATTGATTCAGAACAGAAGCTCTGCTCTGATTGCTAAGCATTTGGCAGCGGCCCCGCGTGAGTCCGAGCCTGCGGTCCATAAATGTAAATCCCCACTCCACGACGGGATGCGATGCGATGCCTGGACGACCTGGCGCTGGCACTTTGTTCGACGGTACTTAACACAACAGAATGAGAATGGACGATGGCAATGGGCGATGGCCCAATTGGTGTCATTAAACTGTCGTCCTGGCTTTTACGACTACGACCAAGTGGTCCACTACCACAGGCCACACGTGGAGATGGCGATGGCGAGCTGAGGAAAGTAAAGTGGGGCCAAGGGAAATTGAATCCAGGCTCGCCGTCTCCATCAGGGAGGCATCTATTGCATTACGTGAATTAGAATTAGTTCATCAGCCACCAAGCCAAATAGCAAAGTAGAAATACGAAGAGCATTGGAAGAGGCGTGCAATTTCATTAGAAAGGCGGCGGATTCATTTCACATGAATTATAGGCGAGCCTAGCCGAGCACGAGAACGCCACCGCCACACATGCGTTGGACCGTAACACGTGCGGGCAGGCCAGCGGCCTTTTAGTCGGACGCAGCCATATGTCGACTTGATTCGCTACGCTAGTGAACCTATCTTATCTCCTGTAGAATACTGCGGCAATGGCATTAGCAGAATTAGCACACTGACAGTGACAACGACAGTCGGCCGCGTCAGGCAAGCCAAGCCAGGACAAGCCAAGTCCAATTACTAGATATCATTGTCTTCGTCGTTCTGTCCCGCGTCTCGAGCTGATGACGACAGCACAGTAAAATTTAGAAATTGGCAGGCAATCGCAAGCGCAATGCAACGGGCAACGGGAGCGAGAATTAAAACGAGAACTTGTCGCATGGTAAATTAATAGCTCGCACGCACTCGTGGCTCGTACGATTTGGATCCTGGTGTGAATTCAATGAACGATAAACGAATTAGTTTTACTTTTACTGCTCGCTGCGAATGCGGGTCCGTTCGCTTTCTCTGTGCTGTATTTTCTGTCGCCTAGCCTAGTCGACGCTGCTCTCATGTCTCGTATCTTGTTATCTCCAAACAGGTCCACATTCACATGCTGAAAATGCTGATCCTATTACTTGCGCACACATACGAAGCGGAAAGGAAACAAGTGCGTGCGTGGATGCAAGCCGGGCAGGCCTTAGCCAAGTTTACACAAGACAAGCCTCGTCCTCGTCTCATCCGTGAGTCACCTTTGTGTAGAGAATCATCGCTGAAGCACAGCACAAGCATTTCCCCTGCGCTTGCTGTTTGAATTAATGTTAGCAAGAGAAAGCTAATTTATTTGGAAATTCGACTCTCAACGCAGAACTCGAACGCTCCGCTGCGATGCGCTGCACGGCAACGGCGAAGCAACTCATCGCATCGCATCGCAAAGAAGAAATGCAAATAATAGAGAATCGTGGCCGCGTATCGAAGGGGAAGTCAGGCTGAGACTGCCTTACCGCTGAAAGCTGAAGAATTGAATTTCATCTTGCCATCATCACCACAGCACGCGAAAGCAAGCTGAGTGCCTGCCTTGCATTTGCCATTTGCCAAGATGCAAATGATGAGTAAAGTAGTCGCAGCCAGTCATCGGCTGCTGCACGCTGGAGAGATGATGATGATAAAGTAGATGACAAAGCAATCCGGTGCAAAATTCAAGATTTTCCCTGCCGTGCCATGCGGTGTTGGCTTGATAGATGAGGAGAAAGCATGTTTACCTATTCGCAGTACGCTCCGTTGGCCAACAGCCAATACGGTACTCGCCGGTGTGCCCGGTGTTGACTAGTCCCAGTTCGAATTAATTTTAAAATAACAATTTTTGTTTACGAATCTCTTTTGATCAACACCATAACATAATTAAGGCAAGGATGCACCAGACACGATGCTCGGAGTAATCAGAATATAATGCAATCAACGAACGCGTGTCGTATCTTCTTGACATCTGACGAGTCGGGCAACTCGAGTCGCTCTTGACGCAGAAAGCAGAAACCCTTCACGGATCATAAAACGTATTGTCTTTCGAATCAGACGCTGGGCTGATGACATTTATGCAAATAATGGCAAGGCAATGCATTGGCTCTGGCATCGCGTCGCTTTTATTGCGTCGCGTCGTGTCGCCCGGCCGTGTAAAACACAATCTGTACATGATCTTGGGGCCTTTAAATATTTCAATGGTAAATTGTTTTGTAATGCATTCGCTGCTCGAGAGTCTGGCTCCGTCTGAGAGACTGGAGAGCTGAGAGATTTCTATTCTCATTGAATTAGCGAGTCGCGAGTGCAGATGAGTAATAGGATTTTGAGAGGAACGCAGCGCAGTGTGCGTTGCCTTGCAACTCAACTCAACACCGCGTCGAGCCGCGCCGAGCTGGGCGAGATAATAAATCTTCCCTTTACCTATTGTGTGATTGAAATGTAAACCCTTGCCTGCCTGTTCACGAGCGTTGCATCACTAAATAAAGTATCATAAATAATAAATACAGGCACGCACGGTAAAAGTAAAAGCAGGGGAGAAATTCATTCAACCCAACCCAAGCCAGGTCCAATTCCAAGTCTATTCATTCATTGCGTAATGTCTAATATGTAAATCATGCAGTGAGGCAGGCAAGCAAGTGCTTAATGCCAAAGCTTGGAATGCCTCCGAGTAAACTAAATTCAAATCATGTGTGTATCCGCCTGCTTGCATCCAGCATTCTTGCATCGGTGCATTGAATTCATCTGAGCCGGGACCGCGTTCGTGTCCCGGATGAGTGCGAAAGTAAAAGAGTGTCTAATCTCCGCTGTGCGAGGCGTTTTGGGTTTGCGGGGAGATCCAAATCATAAGAATTCGAATAATTCAAATAAACTTGCACTGCACTGCACTGCGTATCGCGTATGCGTGAGATACAAACATGGCCACGGTGGAAGATAGCCCATGGGCCCATCCATGCAATTCAAGTGCAGTGCGATGTGCGATGCGCGATGCGATTGCGATGTGCGATGTTTAATGAAAATTTGATCTGACAGATATATTTGATGTGTAGAGCGTAGAACACACGCTGGAGGCAGGATCAATGGTAATTGCATCTTGGTCTGGCTTGGACCGTACACCGTCGGTGCGCGGTGCTCGCTTCGGCTCATCAAAGCAAATAAAGCAGCAGGCAGGGAGAAAGCAAAGCGCCTCAACCACCGCCACTCCATCATGCCCGGGTCTACTTTAATAGATCCAGAATTCGAATTCTGAAGTGCGTCGTGGTCGTGGTCGAGTTTCTCGCAGAACTCGTGAAACTCCCAGTCTTGCGGTATTTTCAATGTCAAGGGCTTTCAATCTGCGTCCATCTGGCCCTCGACTCTCATATTTTCTGCATCAATCAATTCGTGAGTCCGGTTCCAAGTCTGACGGGAGTTTAAGCCCCATTTCATGTCCAATTACCATTAGCCAAGGCAGGCGCAGAGAGCGCGGCGACTCGTCGAGAACGGAGTTCCTTTCTGATTCCTGTGCCTGTGCCTGTGCCGTGCCACTTTCACCGCACGAAGAGAGTGGGCGTGGGCGTGCTGCTTGCCCGGTGCAGTGCAAGCTCAAGTCTCAGGCGCGGGCATGCATGGCCCAGGCACTCGTGGCTCGTTAAACTTAATGAGAATTCTCTTCGGACATCAACGAGCTCATCGTTCCCCGCCTCGCATCCGCACGCTTACACTTAAGTACACACATGCGAATGCAAAAATCCATAACTCGTCACACGCAAACATACTCGGCCCGACTCAGAAAAGAAAGGGTTGTGGGTTCGTTATGAATTTTCCGAGTTTTACCCCACGAAACCGGATGAAAACGAACTCGGGCAAGGGCAAGGCGGGCAAGCCGACCGGCTTATTGGGAAATTTAGTTCAGTTCATTTCGTGTCCAGATTCTTCATCATACGAATACGAATGGCATTTCACGCGAAGCGTGCGACGCGAAGATGCGATGGTCAGTCAGCCAGCCCCTCGCTGGCTTCGCCAATGCTGCAAAAACATCACGTTCGTCCGTCCACACCATGCACGCCACGAACTCCACGGTAATGCAATGTTATTGTTATCTCCGGGCGCGGGCAGGCAGGCCAGTTGTGAGCAGATGAAGAAACTCGAGCGCAGCGAACATGTAGCACGAGGCGAGAATCTTAAGCAAGATCTCGTTGCTTTCGCTGCCTTGCCCTTGCCTGGTTCTTCTTAGCAGATGCAGTGCAATACAAGAAGGGCCGGCCAGCCGGCCGACCCTCTTCCGTCTTTCTACATTTCCATTTCCAATTCTAATTCTTAATGCAATGTAGTGCAATATGGCATGGCACGCGGACGCGCAGCTTGAATAGAAATTTCCACAAGAAAAGAAAAAAAATCGTGAAGAAAAGAATCTACAGTCATTACCGCCCAGAGCCGAAGGAACGAAGGAAGGAATCAACCCCAAAGGAGAAATCCATTACGAAACAATACGCGTGTGAGTCTCAAAACTCAAAGCCTGCTGCTGGCCGCCGTGTCTGTCTGCCTGCCTGCTTGACAGATCGAAAGTCAATTCCAGACGCCACGCCAAACGCTTCTAGATTCCAGAAGCAAAGTGCGGGTGAGCAATTAACTCACCACCGGGCAGCGTCTCAGGTTACCTCGTGCCAAGTTCCAAGTAACGGGACACGAGACCAGCAGCAGCCGAAGCCTCTTTTCTGAATTCACCCCACGACGAGCCGACAGCCGAAAGACTCTTCTCTCCTGCACTGCACACGTGGCGTACGCACACGCGAATTGACAAAAGAAATTCGAATCGAATCGAATGCAATTACGCAACGCAGTGCAGTGCAGGGCATTCAAGGCGGGCAGGGGGAATCGCTTTTAAGCTGCGCTTGACGAGCATGTCGAGCGTTCGTCCGTCCGTCCGACATAATGAACTCTTCACTTTTATTATGAGCAAAATGAAAAATATGAACCTCATAATTCGATTCGCTTCTCCACCGTCGTGCCGTGTTCCGTGCTCTGCTCTGCTCGGGCTGTGCTCGTTCATCACATTATTAGAGAAGGCAATCATTCGGAAGAAATGCGTTCAAAGGAAGTCAACACGGCATTACTGCCGCTGCAAGACTGTCGTCGGATGGACGGGACAATGAAAGCAGCCAGGCAGCAGCGCAGGGCAGCGATTCGACTGCGAATGCAAGTCTTTGATTTTACTGCTGGCTGGCTCTTGTCCATGGCAACTGACACAACAACGCCGTCCGCCCGTCGGAGATTCCGGCTTGGCCACGGCATGGCAAGGCTTCCTCGAAATCGAATCTTCTGCCTGCTCGCACGTCCGTCCGCCTGAACAGCAAGCAGGCAAGCAAAGGGGATTCTATGACTCATACGACTTGGCATGGCTCGGCCATGGCCTGGCGTGCTGACTTGTTCGCTGGCGTGTTCGGTCGGTTGGTCGTCCGTCTCATCTCACTTTCACTTACTTTTATTATCTCATTAAAATCATTGCCAATTCTCCAGGACATAAAACAAACCGAATCAAGCTGCGAACTCCGTCGTCAAACTTGCTTTCTGCGTCGTCGGAACTCACGGTCCCTTTCGCAGTCGCAGTTCACTTGGCATTGGAGACCAAATCAAAAATACATCATTGGACGGCGGGCCGCTCACTGAACGGTCGGACGAGCAGTGCAGAGCAGTGCAGAGCAGCGTGGAAGAAATTCCTACAATCCAAATCAGAGCGGAACTGGAAAACTTTGGACACTGCCAACTGTCAACAACGAACAACCAGCCAGGAAGAAGCCAGCCAATATTTGCAGTCGTGCAGAATAAACTGTCAAAGATTGGAAATCTGAGCCGGCCGACTCGAAACCAATTCAAGAACTTCAAAACACGCACACGACCGACAAGAAAGTTTTTGATCTTTTGGGGACTCTTTTTATGCCGCGTCGTCGTCATTGCGGCTTGTAACATGAACGCAACGCGGACGCGCGCGAGAACGAGGATTCCGGAGATTCTGACTCTCATCTCTCAAGATCACACTTTTAAAACTGCACTGCACGGATGCATTTCCTTTTCAGATCCTCTCCACTTCCACTTCGATGCTACCCTCTCGCATGTCGAATCTTGTAACTCATTCATCTTTGCCATCTCCGTTTCAGTCAAGCTTGTATTTTGTATCATTTAGAAAAGCGTGCATCAGCAGGCTTAAGACGGTAATTAAAGCCGCATCTCGCATCTCGCGCGCGGGACAGATTAGAGATTGCATTTTTCACGCCGGTGAAGATCATTTTGCCGACACGACGCGACAATACGATGAGATGCTGATGCCATGAATACGTAATGACAAGGCGGAAAACACAGTCATTAGCACCAAGACTGGCACCCTTCAGTCTCGGAGCCCACTTGCCACTTCTTCAGAGGCTGAGCGCACAAGAAGCTTAATCCCATTTAGAAACTCATTTTTTATTCCGGCGTTGCCTGCCGTAGACTGCCAGCAGACGCGCAGACTGCAGACTACTTTTAGTCGTAATCCTTTCAAGAAATCAGAAAATCTTTGCGCCACGCTGCACTGCGCTGCATTCCGGTGCGTTCAGCGCTTGGTTCTTTACATTATATCGTATTGATTAGGAAAATGTCCCCACCATAGCAGCCCGTCAAAAGCCGTCAACGTCAACTCAATACAAAATACAATCTCATCACGGATCACAGCTCGGGTCGTCTCGGCATTTTATGTGTCCGGGATCCGCTTTTATGAATTCACCTTTTACGACGGGAGAATTATGGCCGGGCCAGCCCAGCCCAAGTCAGGCTAGTTTCATATTCTAGTACAGAACGACTGCGACCACGCCAGGACCAAAATGCAAAAAGCTTTTGCCTATTAACATAAAATTGGTTTTGGTTTTGGGGTTGTCACTGCGAAACCATGCCGGGTTTCTATTTTCTCTTTCTCCTTGCCCGCGCGGTGCCGAGCGCAATTTATGACCTCGCCTGACATAAAAATGAAAACCACAACCAGAGCACACATGTACTTAATATTATGTTAATATCGCGTCGCGTTGCAGTCTGCTCGCGCCCTGCACATAAAAATTATATGGACTTTTCTTTTAGATTGAATAAATGTAAATATTGCTTTGGTGCTTCATTTCAGAATGGTGATCTCCGCCATGGATAACTCACCACACACGTGCTACGTGCAGTGCAATGCAGTTATGCAGTGAGAGATAGGACAAGAAAAGGAATTCCGCCTGGAAGACCCGGATAAGTGATGAACGAGATCGTCTGGACCCGTGCGTACAAAAAAAGTGTGCAGCACACTAAAGATAGAGATTGAGTTTCCCCTGCCTTGCCTGGCCATTGTGTTTCGTATCTCGCACTGCACTGCATGCAATCTTATTTCCTGTTCTCAACCAGATGGAAAGAAACTCAGCGCTGACTAAACAAGCAAATAGCAAATACAGCAAAGCAACGCATCATTTTAAGCTTGAACGTGAAGAAAGCGTCGGTCTTTTGTTATTGCCCGGCACAGGTTGAAACACTGAAAGCCCGCGCCCGATCGGAGCTGGAAACTCGAGGGTGAGTCGTGGCTTGTGTCTCGTCTCTCATGGGCTCATCCAGTTTCCCGAAACGGCAATAAGCAATAAATATCAATGCATTGCGGCACACAACAAAGCGTGTCCGTTTGCTCCTTATCCTGCCGCTGCCGTTACCTTTATTAATGCTTATTGCCTATTGCTCAGGGTAGCTTAGCTCGAGTGATTAAGGGCCTGGCCGTTAATGGCCATGAATGTGATTAAGTGCGCCACAACAGTGCTCAATTATCCAATTCAATGTTTCCTGCTGGCGGCGGCACGTAACGAATCAATAAACCTCCACGCAATGAGGCAATGCAATACAAAATGCGACACCACACGAGGATTTTATTTATCCCACCATTAACAACAGATCAATTACGATTACTCTCCCGAGGATGACGTGCTGTACTGCACGATTTTGACAAATGTGAGCCGGTCGTATGTGAGGAGCAAGCGAATTCTCATTCTAATTGTAATCTTAACCCAATTGCCTAATTTGTTCCAATTTAGCACTGAATTGCCCGATTTATTCTGAGTCGGATTCTACTGCAGCTACTCGCTAACCATCAGAAGCAAATCAATTACTTTTATGAGTATGACATTCTGCATAACTTTGACAAAGGTCAGCCGGTCGTACGTTAAGAGGTACCTAATTTCCATGCGTGGCGGGACACAAGGTCAGAGCGCGTGGCTGTTCTCTTCCGATATGCCCATGACCGCAGAGGCTGTTTCAAGTCAAAGCTACTTAATATTGCGAGAATGTGAGGTACCAGTGTTTCTTGTAATTGTGGACTTAATGGGGCAACGACCCGCTCCGACTTCTACATGATTACCTCAGATATCTGTTTAAAGATCTTGTTCGTTTCTGAAATATGTCGCATTGGGCTACGGTTTTACATGATTGCCTTGGACATGCATTTTAAAATCATCGATATCCACCCGTTTGATAATTGGCCACGATAGGTACCCAATGATACATGCTTCATTCACCGTTCACCAGTTCACCGCACACTTAGCCTGTAACACGTATTCTGTGTGATCTTACAATATTAAGTACTACTGTTGCGCGATCTCCGTTCTTTTGCTTCAAGGGTATTCAAAACATTCTGCCTTACGGTGAACATATTTATAACTGAATCGTGGAGCGGTTTCCACGAAAACTTATTTCCATCCCGTCCACACACAGACAAGAACGCCACTGGTTCGCTTAAGGTGCACTGAAGATGTGCTAATAAATAGATCGACCAAATTATGATGATTTCGATGAACCTGACTCATTTAGTTGCAATCCAAAAAATAAATTGTGTCATAACGTGAGCTTCATAGCTAAAGAGGTATTTATTTTAAACTATTCTTATGCTTATGTGATTGCCAGGGTCTCTTAGATAAAAATGAACGAAGAAGGAATATTTACTAAATTGTTTTTCTCATTGTTCTTAGGTTTTATCTAGAAGGAGGTCAATTTGTGGTTAAATTCCATTAGAATTAGCGCAGAAGTTGAAATGAGCTACTTCTCTCTGTTTAAAAATATACTTATCCCGTCTTAAGTAAGTAATGTAAGACCAAAAGAGGTCATACGGTACGACTCTGGTACCGTAAGATAACAGTTTCATTCCAGCTTTATCTTAAAATTGCTTCTTGTAAACTCTCTGGGAGTATAAATACTGGGCCAAAAGATAAAATAAACAATCAGTTTAACAAATTTGGTTCAAACTTCACATTTACCACACAGTTTCAGGCTTAAAAATTCAGTGTGTGTGGTCAAAACAAGAGGTATCAAGGGATTGAGCTGCTGCGAGAAATTAAGAATTCAGTAATAATTAGGTTCAAATCGGTGGAGACAATACAATCAAAAGCCTTTTCATTTAATTACCTTAAAATTAGATACCTTCCACAGCCAACAGGAGATCAATAACATTGGCTAAAATGACGTCCTGCATGATTTTGATAAAGGTCAACTTGTTGTACGACAGTAAGAACCGGATTTTCATTTTGAGTGGAGCAACCGCCTGCAGGCATCGCTTATTCTCCGCCGACATATTCGGCATTTTCTTGTATGACAGTAGAAACTTTTCGGATGCGTCTATGTAGTGAGCGATTGCATAGCTCAGACGCTCAAAGCAGAGGGTGAAGAATATGAAAGAAAGTATCATTTGTGCAATCATACTGAAATACTGGGTGTCAAGATAGATAGCATTGAAGAGGAATAGGATGGCCATGCCCGCACAACAGACGTGGACAGCGGGGAGAAGGTAGCCCGCGAAATCGTCAATGAGCAGATACGAAAGTTCGAAGAGGCGATACATTTGAACATAGGCGGACAGTTGAGCGTTGGTGCGGCCTGGCGTCCACGACATCAGTCCCAGGAACTGGACTGTCGATTGTAAGTGACTGTAGAGTGCACAGCCCCAGTAGCTGATATTCCAGAGATCGCCTATTAGGGCAAATGCCGCGACACCGCCCTGAATGAAGTTCGGTGCCAGCGTCTCGAATCGAATGTGGTAGAACAAATCCTTCATACGATGGAGCGGCACTGCCGTTGACGGAACGGAACCAAATACGAGAAAAATCGCCAGAATGTGACATGTCGACAAGAATTTCTCATTCCCGTCGCGAGCCTCAGGCGAGATATTGAAGTGTCGCCCTAATTAATTTTTAGTTTTCAGTCTTGAGTTCAGTTAAGGACAAACGAATTACGAATCTTTTACAATTCAACTCACCCAAATCTTTATGGATTCTCAGTATTTTGTTGATGAGCTGTAATGAAGAATTGTAGTGAACCAGACAATTGATTCCGAACGTAGCCGAGATTAAGAAGAGTGGAAACAAGAAAGAGATGATTATGATATCGGTGACACGGCGAGCATGGCCGGCCCAAATGCTCTCGATGAGTATGCCAATCAGAATGAACCTCGCGATGATGTTGCCAATGAAGTACATCCAGTAGTTGATGAGTGGTGGGATCCACTTTGACCGTACCAGAGTGTCACTGACCGGGTCGTATTTGGCCGGCGTAATGAGGTACTTGAAAAGTGGGAAGGTTAATGGCCGATAGATTAGCATCTCGGTTCGCCTGGAAATCATTGTTGAAGTGTTTGTCTCGTCTTGGCGTTGATGTCGATTCTAAGAATGAGACCCGGTCGGATTAAGTGACTGGTCACTTAACCCGACCAATTTTTGAGACAGACTGCGGGAGTCGACAAAAGAGCAAGGCGTGCTCGCGTATTTGCGATTTGCTTATGTCGGAGGTTTTTGGCAATCAAGCTGTACATATTATTATGCGGCAAAAGTTACCTGAATAATTAAAATTTTCAAAATTTAGAGCTGTGGCATGACGCAGTAAAGTATGTATGTAAATGCCTTGGCCAAGAAGAAGCAGGTTGAAAGACGCTTTCGATGATTAATTGACCACTTTTATGCCAAGAGCTTGCTTGGCCTTGCCTTTCTGGGCTCAATTGCGTTTATGTATTGATCGATATCTGATTTAGTATGCTGGGAGTTGTACCACGCTTCGAGCTTGGATTCTCCATTGCCATTGACAAACTGGTCTAAGTCGTAGCCGTCTGCCGCCAAACCCTAAGGTAAGCCGAGGTCCAAACGTTTTTGACCTTATAAAAGGAAATTGCACTTCCCCAAAAGCTACGCAAACCTTAAAAGGTCAAGCGAAACGGTTTCAGAAGTACTTCAGTCATTCGAGGTATTGAAGTGTAGCCTTAATGGTGTAGTTTTCAACTTGAGAAAAACAAATGACTCATTCATAATACAACTCACCCAAATCTTTATGGATTCTCAGTATTTTGTTGACTAGTTGGAGCGAGGAATCGTGGTGGACAAGACGATAATTGTCGACTTGGCAGCCTCCTGTGTATTCTGCAAAACCATGTGTCCGGTGTCAGGTGCTCCGCCAGATCGCGACTTCACTTCACAGTTCACAGTTATAAGTCATAGATTGGTGGCGGATGAAGACGACGATTTTTATGCAATCATGGGTGATCCCTAAGTTTGTCAGTGTTGTGTTGTAGTTTAGTACATATTCTTAATTTTAGTCGATTTTGTTCCTACTCTTTCTGTTACGTGATTCTGTTATGTTCTTGCTAAACGCATTCAATAAATTCTCCACTTGTTCATGTTCTAAATGAACGGTGTCATCAATTATCACATTCACTTGACGACCTGCAAAATATTTGGATTATTCAAAATTTCCATTTTCGGGTTTGCAACTAAACCCTTCAATTGATTGCAAATGAAGCAGAGACTAGGTAGATCGGGAACAGGAAAGGCGTGACTATGATATCGGTGGCACGGCGAGCATGGTCGATCCAAATGCTTTCGATGAGCTTGACTTGACTATTAGTATGAACCTCCCAATGATATTGCCAGTGAAGTATAGCCGGTAGATTAGCAGCGGTGGGTTCGTTGATCGTACAAGCTGGTCACTGACCGGGCCGTAATTGGCCGGCGTCATGAGGTACTTGAAGAATGAAGATGTTAGAGGCCTGAGAAATAACTGCTACGTTCGTTTGGAAATTATTGTTGCTGCTGTGCAGGCGGTGGAGTCAAAAATAAGGCCTTGGAGGCAGACTTTATCGACAACGCGAATTTGCAAGTGGGTTACGTGGCAGGAGCTGCCCCTGCCCTCAACTTCCTGTTCAACTAAATTATTCTACATGACGTAACGCAGAAAACATGTTCAAGGAAGAACATTTATTGAAACTTTCATGATTAATTGAGAATGGTTTCTCATACGTGCTCTGCAATTATATTATGATACTAGCCTTATTGGCCTTGCTAGCCATATGCTAAATTGCCCTTATGCATTTCCGATTGGTGACCTTTATGGCACTGGCCACTCGCTTGAATTATGCATTGCGCCCGATTTGATCTATAAATAAAAATTTAACGAACACGTGGACCAAAGCCCGAATTGTATTTGTGTTGAAATGCGAAATCGCGTGAAATATTCTTTCGACACAGTCGGTGACGACAACGATGACGCCTGCGGGTCAAGCACATTAAAAGCTGGTCCCAGTCTCAGTCGCCTGAGCCCTGAGTCATTAAATTCAAGCTGGAATTGACGCCTTGCCTTGTCATGTCTTTCCATGCTTATTGCTTTCATTAGGGAGAGTGATCTTGATAATGAAATGGACTGAATCATGAAATCATCATAAGAATGGCACGACGGGCCCGTCGGCCCGGCACGGTTTGGCTCGAGGAAGAATGCTCTGTACTTCACTCGAGCCACTCCAATGCATTAATGATGGCGCGGCACAGCGTGGACTTAATGAACAAAAGCTTTTTCGGGTTTTTCCACTGCGAGATGAATCTTTTATTTTCTTAGTCCATCACTACGCTGTGGTTTGAAGCATGAAGCAGTGCAGTGCAGTGGTCAATGGTCAACGTCAGGCTAATCTCAAGCGACGTAGCTTTTACTCCTTGGCAGTGGCAGTAATAGAATAGTCATGCAGGATGGATGATGACCGTCATAAACATGACGGGATTTAATTCTGCCGCCGAGGGGCGAGTTGAGAGCTGAGGCTCGACATGAGATCAAGAGCAGACAGCATCCAAGATCTCTTCAAGATCTCATCTTTGTCAACTCAGTCAGTCCAACGTACTGAAATGCGGTACTGCCGTATTGCCAACTCGAAAGACAAGATTTGAAATTAGAAAAACAAAATTGCACCGCGCACTGAACCGAATCGCCTGGCCCTGGCCCGTGCAGCACAGTGCAGGAGGGCAAGCAGGGGAAGAAAAATTCGGAAGGAAATGAAAGGAAGTTACGTAATTATAAAAGTTGTGTGCACTGCAGTCGAGTCGGAGAAGAAGCAGTAAGCAGGCAGGCAGCAGGAGAAAAAAATTGTCCCAAGTTTTTATTATTCTTAGCCTGCAACTGGATTGCACTCTCCAAAGCAAGGCAAGAAAGTGTCTCTGCAATGCCGTACAGCACTGCGCAATAACAATAAGTCTTGAATCTGTCTAAATGCCAATGATGATGATGAGGAAGGGGAAAGCAAAATCAAGTAAAGTAAAGTAAAAAAAGCAGAGAAAATTGGGTTCTAAAAGTTGCAGCAAGGACACCTTGGCAGGCTGGAAGCTTCATAAAAGTGTTTGAGTGTCTGGCTGACTCATAAATGCATGCAAGAATTATTCGGAAAGGGTTGTGGAGCAGTGAACAGGCAGGCAGTGTGAGAGCTGATTATTGTATTTTTTGGATTCACCCCAAGAAAGACGCTATGATAACGCTTCACAAGAGAGGATGAAAAGAGAGAAAAAATCCCAAAAATGGGAAAGTAAAGTTTCTGATCATTTACTGACTGAAGCCGCGCGCTGCTGCTGTTGCTTGGAGAGAGTTGTCTCTCATCATTACTGCAAAGATCTATTCAATAGCACGGGAGCTCAGCTCAGCTCCCGTCCGCCCCTTCCAGAAAAAATTGTGCACGAACTTCGTGATGTATTAACCGTCTTTAAGAGCCTAGTCTCAGTTCGTCTCAGTCTCATCATCGAATGTGGACAGATTCTGCTTGCCCTGCCCTACCTTGCATTTTGCATAAATCGAATGTGAATGGTGAACGATGTCGATGCAATTGCAATGATCCCTTCTTCTCTGCCTCTAGTCTACTCAAAAAATCCTGCCGCATTTTTTTCATTATCACTGCTGATCCCGTGCCCGTGCCAGTGATCGCGACAGCTTCTGGCCCGGCCTGCCCCCGCCTGGCACTCATTTCCAATTCAGATTTGGGATTTCGTGGACGAGCCCAAACGCAAAATAGCCTCATCCCGACTTTTCTGCCGATTTTGCATAACCTTTGGCTTTGCCACTGCACATCGCAGCTTGGCTCGCCTTCATTTTAATGGATCTGCTGCCAGAAATAAATTTACCATCACCGTTTAAAGTGTCCGAAACAGACGCCAGACGCGGAAGCACGATGGCCTGGCAGGCAGGATTTCGGCCCGGCTGGGGCTGGGATCATAATGCAATCATGCCTGCCTGTCTTTCTGCTGGCCTCCAGCTGCACTGCAATAGGAAAAGCAAGGTAACAAAGCCCCCAAAGGCCCAAAACTCAGTCCAAGTCAAAGTTTTATCCTCAAGTTGCAGACGCGGACGCGCTGCACTGCACTATGTTGAGCTGAAACAAAAAGGAAACTTTCTCCTTTGGAATTTGGAGATTGAGTTTTTAGTTTCACTTGTTTCTTCTTCCTGCTCAGAGCCCGCCATCCGCTTTCCGCCGTGTTGCATCCTTCCTCTTTTGTGTGCGCGCTCTGTGCGACGTGCGAGCATCTTTCAAGCAAGCCAACGTTTCCTTCCTTCCTCTCACCCGCGCGTGGTGGTGGAGGAAAGTGCATCAAGTGGAATAATGACACTTCTGTGCAAGAGCAAGAATTTCTCTCCTGTTCGCCACGTAGCAACAGAGCCAAGCCAGCCAAGCGCACCGGGAAAACACCGGCCAGGCAGGGCTGAAGCCCAGGGAAACCTGCACACGGGGATGCACTTGCAGATGCACTTGACGGATGCACAATACGCGATTTGTGTACACAACGTGCATACTGCACTGCAGAATGTAGAATTGAATGCGATGCAATGCAAGTCGTCCGTTCACTGCGAGTGCGTTGCGTCTAAAATTCCTCCGCAAATAGAAATTCATGTCCATGCTCACAACCTGCCGCCGTACTGCGCTGCACCGGCAGTTCGTTGTTCTCTCCTGTTAGCCTGTTAGCATGTACACCCTAATTGTACTTGCAGCTGAGCTTTGCTTATGCGGCTGAGACGCAGACGAGCAAGAACAACAGAGAAAATGCAGTACATCGCTGCGTTGAAACGTGCAAGAATGAATCTGGACCTAAAATTCAAAAGCAGCCCGAAACTTTCCAAAACGGAAAAGCGCGCATGATACTCGCGCTCGCGGTTGATAACAAGATTTGATGGATTCGAGCGTCAGTGTCACTTGCGTTATGAGCATGAGTGGAGGTTACTGAAATCTGTCACGGGCTTCCTGTCCCTATCCGTTCAGTCCAGCTCATCGGGCAAAACCAAAATCCTGCCCTGCCGGCCGCTATCGCATCTTGTTTGTTTGAAGAAGATTCACGACCGTCCATGAGACATGACACGAGGCGACTCACCCGTAAAGTAAAGAACACATTCTATGCACGGTAAATCGACAGGAAATGGATTGGACATGCACTGCATCGAGTGAGCGAGCCGAACCGCTGAGAAGATGCATTGCTCGTCCGTCCCCGCCTGCACAGGCCCGCACCGCTGCACGACACTGCACTGCACTCGGAAACAAAAGATGAAAAATGTGCCTCAAGATCTTCCCGCTTGTAATCCCCGAGATTAGTAAACTAAGTTCTCTAAAAGGTTTTCATATTTCATTTTCAGAAGAAGAGGAGGCTCGCCGCTCCAACGCTCGAAAGGAGAAAGTCAAAGTCAACCCCAGCCGAGCCGGGCCAAGCCACGGCCACGGCCACGGCTTGTAAAGCAGTCAACGAAGTCATTTGTAAAGATTTATAAATGAGTGGCTACAAAATGCTCGAATGCAGGCAAAGAACAAGAACGGGCAAAGTATCGTCCTTTCTCAAAGCTGCCCTGAAATGGGATTTATGAAATTGACATTCTTTCTCCATTTGTTTCAATGTATAGGGCTGATAACGAAATCCCCGCCAGCCTGCCTGCCCGGCCAGCCAAAAATCTTGAGACGCCGCGCCGCATCTCTGAATGCAGATAAACCCTTTCTATCAATTCCAGGCAGGCAATTTTGAGGGTCCGGCGACGGCGACTCAAAGAAGGTCGGTCCGCCGCTTTCACTCAATATCGCTCTCGCCTCTCGCTCTTGTTATTAAGCGTCATCCGTACGACTCACGACAGAATGGAAATAAAGTAGGCGTACGCGCACAGCTCGAGCCTGGCATGGCAGCACCCAATTTGGCGTAATCCGTTTATCCTTCAAACGACCGAATAATGTACCCGGCCACGAACCACGGAGAGAAAAGAAAAAAGGCAGAAAGGCACACTCACTCAAAAAGCGGACGCGCGGCGAATGGAGTCTATCGAGAGTTCATAAAAAGGAGTACGTGGCATGGCACGATGGAGTAAATCAGATCAAATATGCGAGCGCGAGCGACGAAATCAAGCGTAGCAAGGCAAGCCAGAGATGAGATGCGATGCGGATGCGGGAAACAAGATTTTAGATTTTGTTTGCCTACCTTGACCAGAGACGGTACGAAGAGATCTGGTTTGAGCTGTAAGTATTCTTGAACCTTGTTATCTTCTCTCGCAACGGCCAGCAGCAGCTCCTCGTCCACGTGTGCCAAATTATTATTCGTCCGCGGCCGCCCGAACCGCGTCTGGAATCCTTTTGTCTTCACCCAAAATCTGAATTTGGAGTTTTCCACGCTGCTGCCGCCACCACCACCACCACCGCCGCTGCTGCTCGTCGACTCTTCCCCATTCAACGTCTTAATTATGCGAGTGCACTTCTTGAGCGTGATTGTTTTCGTTTTCGCTGAGTCACCGTACGTTCGCAGGACCCACGGCTGGAAGGCGGCGAACATGGACTTTTTGGCTATGCTCAGGCCGCTGAGGACTTTGCACGCAGCGGTTGGCGTGGTCATTGCTGTCGCAGAGGCTGCACACGTGGCCTGGTCCATCTTGAGACTCGTGAATTCTGATTCAGAGCCATCAGCGTCGCCGTTTCCCGAACCGCAGTCGCTTCCGCTTCCACCGCCAACGTCAATGTCGACGTCGCTGCCGAGATTAGACAGAGACGAATCCTCTTCTCGTCCTAGCACAGTTCCGGGTATCGGCACGGGCACGGAATCCGGCTCTTCATCATTATAATTGGTGGGCGGATCCAGGCCCTGGTCCTGGTCGTGCGCTTGGATTTGTTGTGGTCGTGATGGATCGTGTCGGTGCTTTTTGCTGATCTTTGACATATTTCTACGGTGTCCTTTCAGAACTCCGAGTTTCATTTTGCCTGCCTGCATGCGGGTTGCGGGCCCGCGCTTGTACTTCTCGTCTGTGCGTGAATTGTTCCAGACCTGCCTGCCTGCCTGTAAAGAGAGAAAGAATTATGAGATCCGGTTCCAGTGAAAGAGTTCCAACGCCGCGTCCGCCGCGTCGTGCCGAGTCGCGTCGCGTATCGTGCCAAGCCGGGCCAGACCAAGCCAATTCTACCATAAAACCCGAGTCGAGCTATTATTAGCACTGCATCGTGCACTGCCCCGTGCAAGAACAAAAACAAACTCCAGCCATAGCCGCAGTATCCAGGCCAGGCCAGGACAGGAAGTGCCGTGGCAATTGAATGGTGTGAACGTGAAGCCGAGTCCCGTGGACGTGGAACGTCGCGCACGTTCGCACATTATACGCACATATTTTACCACCGACTCATCCTCCAGTTCCAATCGCAGTCGAAACTTCACACTTTACACTTTACTTTACACGTTCCAGCAATTCCAGGCTGGGAAAACGATGGCGATGAGAGCCAAGATTATTCTGGCTTGTCCCTGTGCTATGTTCTCTCCCGCCTGTACTGCTCTCGATTGCATTGCGTTGCGGTCGTGTATCAATTTCAGTGGACCGAGACGAAATTCGACACTTCGCGTCGCCAACGCAGCAAAGTACAGAATAGCAACTGGACGTATTGAACCGTGACAATGGCAAGAAGTCTCAGTTCCAATATCTTACCGTGCGTGCGAGAAGCGAGACGAAAATGTGCGAACTAATCACAAACGTACAACTTTGTTCTGTTCCAAAACTTAGCCGCCCGCACTTTGTAACTTTTTGCTCCAGATTCCAGATTTTTGTGTCTCAACTTCACAACAGCGCACAGATCAGAGCAGAAGCAGAAGCTGGGGAACAGAAAGGCAAAGGGCCGGTGCGCCGCCTGAATGCACGGGTCGTCGTCGTCGGCAGGTGTTGCATGAATAATGCATTCAATTCACAGAGCACAGGAACTGCGATCTGAGCTGCGTTGCGAGTTGGGCGCGAACGCCAATGCGGACGCGTCACTCTCACTTGTGTCCCACGCTAATCAGTTATTCACTTATTCACTTATTCTTCCATTAAGTTGAACGCGTCCCGAGCTGCGAGTCGCGAGTTCTTTCGAATCTTCTCTTTTCGGATGCGAGCAGGCTGGCTGCACGCTGCTGAAATGAAACCTGGCTCTGGCTCGAATGATTAAGCACAATTCGAAAGTTCTTTTGATTCTTGACTTGTCGACAAAGACAGAGATGGAGACGAATTCCTTTCGCATACTTTCTTAATATGGCATGGCATGGCACGGCACGGCGTGGACTTGACTTTGACTTTGACTTGAAGTAATCGTTTATTAATGAATGGAGGAATCAAAAGAAGTACTGTAAAAGTAAAAGATTTTAATTTCTTGCTTACCTTGTCTGCTTTTCTGCGTTCGCGTTCGTGTTCGCGTTCTCGACTCTTCACTCTCCCGATTTCGATCTTGCACTCGTGCAGCAGAGGCAGCAGCAGCAGGAGACGACGGTGAGATAATGTTGTGTGACAATGGGGAACATCAGGACACTGCGACCACAACAATGAAGATGATTAGAGCACTGTAAAATCCGTGCAGCTCGCGCAATCACGAATGACGAATCGACCAGCAAGCAACTAGCAACTAGCAACTCACCAGCTCGGTGGACGACAGACAGACTCCAACAATGCGAGCAAAATGAGAGAGCACGAAGAATTTCGACAATGTCAACAATGCGATGTGACAATTGTCCCAATCATGGAAAGAATCACTGGACTACGGGTAGTGGTCCCTGGAAGGCTGAACCGGACGATTTCTGTGAATCTAAGTCTCTTACGCACGATAAAACGCAAGCCGGCTACCGTTTTCTTAGATGATGAGCCTCCTCAGGACGGCTGACCGGAGACAAATTGGTGACACGAAAGCAGGGATTACGATTTAACGCACAATGGCACAATAAACGCAAACAGTGGCCTAAACACAAACGTGAGATGGGACGTCCGCTTGATTAAGCACTAAAAACCCTGCCTGCGTGGGCTCGACGTGGTGTTCGTGAGTCGCATCTTGTCAAGTGTCTGTGTTTTGGTGTTCTCGTGTTTTACTGGAACCGAAACTAATAATCCGTGTAGTGTACACTCATAAATTATAACTTATGGGCCACCACACAATGGCAGGGGCAGTGGCAAAAGTACACTTTTGTGGTTTGTATTATTGTCCTAATCTTGCTTCTGAGAATTGCATCTTCACTGTGTTGTGTTGCACTGGAGAACAAAACAACGTGGTCGTCCGTGGTGCGTGCGGGTTTTGGTCGTGCTCCAGCTTCTACAGTGCGTTTCTGCTCGCTGGCTGCTTCTGCTGCGGCCGGTCGTCTGGTCTGGCTCTGGTTCAGATTGAGATTGAATTTGATCTCACGTCGACCGACCGAGTCGTCGAGCTGCTGCTGCTGTGGGACACTCCGGCAGGCAATCCAAGTAACGAAGAAGGAAACGCACGTTGTGTTACCCGTAACAGCGTTAACTTAGCGTAGTCACTGCTCACTCCACTCCACTCCACTGCTCAGTTACTGGATACTACTACACTGGAAGAGCAGCCAGGCAGCAGGCAGGGAAACAACGGGGAGAAAAGGTAGCACAAGCAAGCCCAAGCACTGAAAACTCCAGTCCAACTGATCTGCACTCCAACTCTCCCTGGAACTGGTTACTGGCCTGGGCGGCTCAGTCGGTAAAAAGTAAAAACTTTCATTTTTTCATTTCAGGGCGATGGTGATGAGAGACTGGGCGAGCAAGACAACTTTGTTTTACTCCATGTGACATGCCTGTTACGTGGTGGTCGGCTGGCTGGTTGGACGGACATCGGTTTGGTCTGTTCCTGGCATCGCGGATCCTATGGAATGAAAGTGAGAGGAGCAGCACAGAAGCAGGAGCATGACACTTTAGCATTAGATAATTGCCTCAAGCCGACAAAACACTAACATCAATAATAACAACACGAGACAAGAATACAGCATGGGACGCAAAGTAGCGCAATGTGCACGGGTGCTATAATGAAACCTGCTTTTGGATTTTCTGAACACGGGCACGTTGCACGTTACACGTATTTCACATGAGACTGAGACAAGTGTGTGGATAATAAGGAAGACTGGCTGGAGGAATTCATGACACTGCCACTGTCACCGCCAGGCAGGACCATGCCAGGACAGGAGACAGTACAATAAATGATTTGTGATCCCGGATCCAAAATGCAGACCCCAGCAGCATTGTAGGCAATGACGTAATGTATCGTATCTCAAGAGTTAATGAATCTCTCGTCTATCGTTTGTATATCGTGAAATGAGTACCGTCGTCTTGGCTGGCTCAAGTCCCCGGCAGCGAGAGGCGAGATCACAATCTGCCGACCGGAGAATGCAACGCAACGATGTGGCATGCACTGAATACAACGCCAAGCCGAGATCAGAAACACCAGATTACAAGTACGGTGCAACAACAAGAGCGATAGCCGTGGCAAGGCAAGGCAAAGCCAAGCCATGTCATGTAGGAAGAAAGAGACTTTGTCATTGTCATTAATAAATTGAACCTTGCGACTGCAATGCGACTTGGACTCCAATTCCAAATCCAATATGAAAATACCTCATGAGATTATAATTCTCACTCTCCCGTGGCCGTGGCCGTGTCCGTGCCTGCGTTCCTGCTCGTGGAAATCGAAATACCGCCTGGCCTGGCTGGTCTGATACAAATACATTGCAATTGGCACGAAGTAGGAACTGAGCTGGCATGACACGGCATTCATTCTTCTGGTACGGGAAACTAAGGAGACATGTTCCTGGCTCCTCGTCGTCGTTCCATGCATGCGTGCGTGCCAGGTTGAGCAACTCAATGAGTGTGTTTATTTTACCTTTTATAGCCGCGGCCGCGAACGGATCGACCGAACGACTCACACCCGCACCGACTTGGCTGGTGGCTTGGCTCGTTATTCATCCGGACCAGGCAAATTGCATTTGGACGCGACATTCGACATTCGACTTTGTGTCAAGCAGGCAGGCACGCAGGCAATCAAAGGCATTATTCATTTCAGCATTCCCGCCTGGCGTATTTACAATGTATTCCCAATGTATTTACGAAACCAGAGTTAATCCGAATTTACTTCTATCACATCTAATACGTAAATATTATTATCATCAAAGGAAGGCATATTCGTGCTTTTTACAGTAAAAATTGGAAAATATTTAAATAATTAAACATTGATATTCGTGAAGAACACTATTATTGCCCATTTCATTAATATTATCGCATGTTTTTAGTATTCAAAATTCCGCTAATTAACTATGGCGAAACACAGTTAGAAAAAGGTTCAATTTGTGCATTTGTTTAAGATAAGCTCTAAGGGTTTACGACAATTCGCAGAAAAATGCATAACGGCCGTTGTGTAATTTCTGCGTGAAAATCTTTCGCTTCTTGAAATATTTATGCACTGACACAATTTCCCGTTTTTCGGCCAATTTACTGATATGAGAAGTCATTTCGAGTATTCAAACGTTAATGTTGAGGTGTTTTCTAGCGAAAATGTGAAGACAAGTTACGGGCACAAAGCCGGAGTACGAAAACTTGCATTGATATCCGTCGGGTGGAAGAAAAGTTATATGACGGGACTTCAAATCTCGTAGAACATTTTTTCAATGCCCATAAATTCCTTAATTACCCTGAACAAATGTACCTATTTCACTAAGGAAATTGTTTGTTTGGTCACGATACAATTTCAAAAAAATGCGACAAAATTAATGAAATGGACAATAGTCACCAGAGGAATTCTTTTCCATGTTGGATAAAATTTGCAAGTAGCGTTACTAGAGTAAGATTTCTATGGATATTATGACGATATTTATGAATTCTTGTAGGAATGGGCAGACCAGCCATCCAAACCAGTTGTTTGTGTCCGTCGTGTCTCGTGTCTTCCACGGTACGACGCGCGATGCACGGGCCGTGTTTTGTGTAGTGTTTTGTTTGCAGTTGCCTCTGGCCCACCTCGGATCCAATTTCTCACATGCCAGTTATTCTCATTCTTCATTTCATGCATACGGCGCGGCATACGTGGCGTAGTTTTTATGTCTGGTCGGTTGACAGCTGAATTTTTGTCCCGTGCCACGGTCCGAAGGGAGAAACACGGTCGCCGTCGTCAGTCGTCGAGTCCCTTCCGCTGCTGCACTGCGCTGTGAGTTTGTGAGTTGAAGCCGCCAAGGATCTGGAACCGGATGCCAAAGTTGTACTAAGCCGAGCCGTGTGAGCAATTTCACGTCATCTCACAGCCGCATTCACAGACACATAGACAGTAGGCCGACGAAGAAGATTTATAGCCCGGGTACAGCGCTGCGCTGCGCTACACTAGCAATTAAATTTAATGAGTGGATCGACCAACAGGCAGGCAGGCCCAGACCCACACCGGCCCTGCCGCGCGGGCATGGCATGATAGGGTAATAAAGAATTTTAGATTACATGTTCATCATCAAATCATCATGATTCACTTCACGCACGGCCTTTAGCCTTGCCGTCTAGTTTGAATCCTGAATCGTGAGACTTGACTCTGACTCCAGGAAGACTGGCCGTCGTCGCCAATCCAGATGCCATCGTTTTCTTCGTTTCTGGTTCATGTACAATGCACGCCAATACATTGCAATGCAAAGGCACGTCTGCCGTTCATGCCGCGCCGCGTGAGAAGAAGCACAGAGAAGTCAGGGCTTTGATGTGATGACTGATGAGATGCCCGACTCGATAAAATACCTCCACAGCCACAGCCACGGCACGGCCTTTATACGGACAACGAATAAACGAAGAAGACTGACTTTTTCTTGTTTGCGCCTTGCCTTGCCTAGCCTGCGTAGTGTTTGTATTGCCTGGCCATAATTGGTGGGCACTTATACAAAATTGCTTTGAGTTTCTTTGCTTGTTATTATTCGAATGCAGGCTCGCATGCACTCACGTCCTGAATTAACAAACGTGATTTCGAACGTGGACGTGAACTGCGTAAATTCTCGACTCGAATTCCGTCCAATTTTGGGATTCTGGCACCAAATTCCAATGCAGGACGGCTGATACACAAACATTGCAGATGCGTGTTAAAAAAATATTGGTTCCATGCCGCCGTGCTTTCGCCAACCAAATTCGTGCGTTTTTGGCAGGCAGGCATTCATTGCCATCTCACAGCACGATGTAGGATCAACAGCAAGCAATCAGTCCGGAGATCCAGAGCTCAGTTTGTTGGTCCCGGTTGCGAGTTCTGCTTGATTCCAGTTTCCGGGCAGATGCTTTGGTTAGGGAGAAAGAAGTCTAGTCTCACGCTACCCCGTCTGAGAACTGTTAGTGAAAACCGATGAACTAGAAGATGAGCCCAGATGAGCATTGATCATTGTACTTCTGTTCTGCTTTGTAAAAGCCACAACAATGCAAATGCAATGCCATGCGTAAACTAAAACGAGTTTTTATTCACAACAATAACAGGATACATCAAACTAATAATTTGGTACGGTATGGTACGAGAATGACTGTAGGATTTTAGGACAACACTGCACGATACGATAAAGGGTTGATCTAATTTATAATTACAATTATTAATCCAACAGAAAAAGTACTTAAATGAGTTAGACTTTGGTTTGGTTTCTTCTAGCACGCATTCGTTTGATAATTTCGGTTCGATCACAAATTTCCACTTTCCCGGTTGACTAAAATGAATTGACGAATATCTATCGACGAGACAAGTGACGAATTTTTAAAAAATAATATCAAAACATTTTACCACCGACATTTTCTTTCTAGTAAAATATAAGAACACGAATTTCGACGAACTGCAATCACGAATTGGCTCTTAAATATCACACTCTAAACAAAATTCTAAAGCTGCGCTATTCTACAGTAAACTACGCTAAACATCAAGAATAAAATGCTGCAGTGCAGGATTACAACTAACAATTAAAAGTGTGCCGAACAAAATACGACGACGACTATACACAACGAAGAAGCATACTACTGATAAAAGACGTAAAAGAATTTAAGCCTTCTTGCGATCTTCGTGGGCCTTCTTGACAACGGCCAGCTTGGAATGGTCGTCACTGACGTGAAGCCCGGCGTACGGCGGCTCGCGCGTCCCGTGAAGCATCAGACTCCACTCCTTCAGCCAACCCGCCTGCGGAGCCTCACCAGCAAAGCGGACCTCCAGTGTCCATTTTCCGCGTGGATTCTCGCCCCAGGTGTGTGTGGTCATGAAGGGCCATTTCACGAATCCGTCGTGACGGTCGTCGTCATTCGGGCGAGTGCTCAGAATCATCGATCGTGTTCCCATTGGGGAAGACAGGAACATTTGCACGTCACCGCGTCGTGTGCTGTTGAGTGTGATGACGGCCTGCACGTGCTCCAGGTAGTCGACTTGAGTATCCAGCCCCTCGCAAGCCTTTGTGTCCAGTTTCAAGACCAGCGAGCCTTTGAGTGGAATTGGGCTGAAAGAGCGAATTGCAAGACAATTTAGTCGTAGGCTCTTAGTAAATTTAAACGGTGCATCAAGCGCTTAATTTACCTCATTTTCGTAATGCTTCCTCCATCACAGTGAAATCGAGCAGGTACAGTTTTCCATTCCTTCGCCAGCGCGACCATTGCACCAGCGTCCAGCACACCGAAACCAAATAAGTGATTGAATTCCAGCCCAACTCCATTCATCGTCCAGTGGAACCTTCCCTTTGCATCAAAGAGCGAGTTGCGCTTCGACGTGAGCACCGTGAGGTGCTGAATATCCCTCCAATTCAGTTGGTTGTTAGCCTCCAGAGCCAGAGCGAAGACGCCAGCAGCTTCCGGTGCAGCGGCCGATGTGCCCGAGTGGGATTTGGTGCATTTCCCATAGAGATCTGTTGTCGCGACGCCGGTGTTGGGATCTTTCGCGCCGTTGCTGAATGTTGAAGCCAGAGTGGACGAGCACGACTCGTCGTAATGCGCGTTTTGCCCGTCGTTAATCGCCGAGTTGATTGAAATTGTCCACATTGACGCGGCGTAGCCATCACAGTTGCAGTCGTCGTCGTCTCCTCCGTCGCCACTGGCCCAGACGTAGATGGAGCCAAGTCCGTTGCGGCCTTCGTTCACTCCTCGGACGATGGCTCGCATTGTGGCGTTGCGTGGGCCGTCAACCGTCTGTAAATGTTCAAGAATTTATTTACCCGTGAACGTGAACGTTGTAAACTCTGCTGTTTAAAACCAATATCTTAAAGCTAACCTTTCCATCGTCAGTTGGACCCCAAGATGCGCTGTAGATGTCGATCAGATTTGGTTCGTGGCCCATGGAGTTAGCTTCGATCAGGTCAGTCTATAATGATACAAATCTATAAAGCCATTGAATATAAAACGAACATTGCAATCAAACGATAATAACAAGTTTTAGTAAACGATGAAACGGCGTAAAAAAAAAAGTCTCAAGTTTATCTTGTTTTCACTATGCATTTCTCGTGCGTGTCGAAAACAAAGGAAAAGTTTCTTCTCACATTACGGTTCAGTGCAGTACAGACTCCGAACAGAGCTCGTTTAGAATTAGAACTTCAAGTTTCAAGGTAATCAAAATTCAAATAAACTAAAAGCTAGCCATTACCAGTTTCAGAAAATACCTGTTTACCTGTTTCTGTTAAACTCTTTCATTGAAATTTCCAAGTGTTACAATTAGAAACTCCAACATTGTTCAATAACATACTTGTGAAAATAGAACTTGTTCGTTAAAATTAAACCTTTTCTGACTATTTATCGCTTGATTCCAATGTTCCTTTGATATTCGGTATAATGCCGGAAACATAATTGCATAGTATAATATAATAAAACATCATATAATGCCGAATACCATGTACGGTTGATCCAGCATCCGGATTCCAGCCACCTGCGAGTCGTACGCGACCCCAACACCACACACGCCGTTGTCCCGTGCAGCAGAGACTTCGCCAGCGCACCGCGTGCCGTGGCTATTGAACCAGTCGTCAGTGTATCTCGGATACGGGAACGGATCGTTGGAGCTGAAGTCAAAGCTCGCCTTCGCATTGTAGTTGAACTTGAGGTCCGGGTGCATGTAGTCTACTCCATCGTCCATGATCGCAGTCGTCACATTCTTTCCGGTGATGCCCTGAGCCCAAGCCGCCTCCACGTTCAGGTCGAGTCTCGGCTTCCCTCCATTCTGCCCCGTATTCTTCAAGTACCACTGGAATTGGAAGTACGGATCAGTCGGATCTTCCGGTCGCAATGGGACGTCAATCAGATTCTCGACGCGGAGCGGTGCAAACCCACGCTTGACTCGTTTGAACCCTGATTGCTGCACGGCGGACTCGATTTGCGGGTCCGCCTTCAGCTTCCGAATGTGCGGGACACTTCGCTTGGTTCTTGCGTGCGGAAGTGCTTCATGCTTGAAGTGATACTCGTCTTCTGATCCGACCAACTTGCCGAGGTTTACGAATCCATTCCGCTTCGCGATATGGTGAATTGTCTTCGGGTCGTGGCCAACTCCGCCGCTGCCAGCTGGCGAGGGGATCTTCACAAGGAAGGAGTTGGTGAATACTTCATGGCTGCCCTTGCCACCAGTTGAAGAGCGAACGACAGTCAGCTGAAGGAGCAGAAGAGACCCAAGAATCCACTTAATCGCGACTGCTACGGTTGCAGCATACTTGATCATGATTTTCGGATTCCAGTCTTGAAATTCGACGGCACAAGCACCAGAGTCCAGAAGCGCTAAACACTACTAATTTACTAATAAAATGCTGGCAAGGGCGACGAAGGGAGTCCTACTTAATTCTAATGATTGTAGAAGATCTTGTTGCGCTAATTGACTACCAAATAACTACAAAATTAACCCACTCTTCATGCTGGGCTGGTGGATTGTAGAGTAGGAGTAATTTGTATTTCGTAATGGCGTTGCGAACTGTGCAGGACAAAACTTCGCCTTATGTTCGGTTTGGAACCTGCTGCAGAAGCTGTAATCAACGCAGTACGTAATAACACGTATGCCGTGTCGTGTGGAGTGTGGAGATAACGGGAAAGTCATTCCAAGAACGAATGCACAACGCAAGCCAGACCACAAGCTGGCAACTTTCATTCTTTGCTTTCCAATTGACGTCACGAAAATCGATACCTGGAAATACACGGCGCATGCTCCAGCTCCGGCTCGCTTGTAATACGGTGCGGCCTAGGAATGAATGAATGAAGACGGATGAAGCAGAAGCAGAAGGCTCGACGCTATAAACTCGAACTGGGCATCCAAAACGATAAGCTTTCGTTCCAGCATTTATTTGAGTCTGCTTCGAAACTTTGTTCCTTCGTGGTGCCTGAAAATGCTATTGAGTTCTTAAGGATATGTTATCATTTTTGGAGTACCTTAATGAAAGATTTTACTTTATTTCAAGATTTGGTTTCTTAGAATAGCACGAATACGAGTCACAATTCAAATCTAAAGACTAGAGTTAAAGATGAATCTGCAAATTGCGGTTACAGTTGTAAAATTCAAGCATTTTGATGTTAATGACCGATGATGATGTCACATCGCTTGTGCCCACTGCCGCTCATTCGTACTTCATGCATGCTTGAGCAGTTTAATAACCTCTTTTAATAAGAATCGCATAAAATTAGCGATTTTATGATCTTTTACAAGAATTCCAAGACATAAAATGAAAATTAAGACATTTGACGTCTTCAACACTTCTTGCCTGCTTCAAGAATGCTAATTGTCAATGTCCAGCCAGCTAATCAACAAGCAACTGGTAACTGAAAACTCTTGCGAACGAAGAAAATTTTTCTTTATTTACTGCCAAATTCACGGAGACGATGCCAAAACGTTTGTCCGCCAAACCACTGCCGCGGCCGATGGAGATTGGGTTGCTGCTAACATTTGGACTGGCGCTCGCAGTCGTCTACATCTACTTTTTCTTCTACATTCTGCTGGACGCGGATCTGGGAGGCGGGACCGTCGTGACTGAAGTAGTCACTTAAGGTACGAGGAACCAACAGAGTACAGCACCGGAATGCGGTGCAATGCCAGACTCAAGGTGCTTAGAGATTATCTTTGTAAATAATAGTTCCTCTTCTTATTTGTAGCTGCAGTCCACCCTAAACTGGAGCCGTAGCAAAGTCTTGCGTATTCGTAATGCGCCTTAGGACTAGGAGGCGAGTAACCCCGAGTAGACTTTTGTTAGTATTTGCTCGGCTCCCGCGTTTTGCCGTTGTCCGAAATTAACACCTTTGCGAAGGAGAAATAAAATATTTGCCGTATCGGTCACAGATACTAAATCATTGATCAAGGCGAGGCCGATAGTTGACAGTGGACTTGAAATCATGATATTCGTTTTTTGGTCTTTTGGTAATTCGGCTCCGGATCCGGCTCCCGAAAGTAAGGAACCGTGCATTCGGATCCTGCTCTCGGCTCGGCTCCCATCGAAGAGCCGAACCTTCGGAGCACTGTTTTTATGAGAAGTTTTTTGGACTTGAAATATTTACTTCGCCATTTAGACTAGTTTGGCTTCGTGTGCCATGCTCCAGAACATAGAGCCAGCATCCGCCAAAAGTGCCGAAGGCGAATCAAATTCTTTGATTCGACCCTTGTCCAGCACCAAGACTCGGGTGGAGTCCATGATCGTGTTAAGTCTATGAGCAATCGTTATTACTGTCGAATCTGCAAATTCCTTCCGAATGGTGGCCTGAATGAGGTTGTCAGTCTCCAGGTCAAGGGCAGCGGTTGCCTCATCTAGTACGAGAATTCGCGTTTTGCGAAGGAGAGCACGTGCGAGGCAAATTAGTTGACGCTGTCCGACGCTAAAGTTCTTGCCTTCTTCATCAACAACGTATTGTAAACCCTCCCCAAGCTGGAAAACCAAAGGCTTTAAGTGAGCAAGTTCCAGACATTTCCAAATTTTCTCGTCTGAGTGTTGGTTAAAAGGATCCAAGTTTAGACGCATGGTGCCGGAAAGCAGTACTGGATCCTGGGGGATAATGGTAATCTTACTTCGCAGTTCATGGAGTCCAAGTGATGAAATGTCTCTGCCATCGATGAAAATCTGGCCACCAGCAGCCTCAATAATTCGGAACAAAGCCAGAGTGAATGAACTTTTGCCCGCTCCTGTACGTCCGACGATCCCTACCTTCTCTCCAGGATGTACAGTGCAGGTAATCTCCTTGAGGACCAAATCAAGCCCTTCACGGTATCTCGTCGAATAATCGACAAAGCATACTTCACCTTTGTGTGGCCATTCCGGTGGAAGTTTATTTCCAGACTCTTCCCATGTAGCCTCTTGTGGCAACTCCCGCAACTCCCCGAGCCGCTCGACCGAAACGATATTGGTTTCCAAGTCAGACATTTTGAGAGCCAAGAAATTGAGAAGGCTTGTAATCTGAAGAGAGTAAGTAATGATGAGGCCCGCGTCTCCAGAACTCAAAGTGTCACTGGAGAAGAGGGAAAAGAGGCAGGTTGCGAGAATGATGAGCACACCAATGAATTCTAAACGTAGCGAGATCCACAGATTGGAAGTGACAAAGGGAAAGTAGCATCTATGGTTCATATCCACCCGATGTTCGGACTCGGCCATGAATTTGTCCTGTAGACCAAACGCGCGAATGGTAGTGGCTCCAGACACGGTTTCTCCGAAATGGGAGTAAATGGGTGAACGTGTAACCGACTCCAGACGTTTAAGCTGGCGACTGGTGGCGGCGTAGAAGCGTTGAAGGAAAATGTACACTACAGTCATTGGAATGATGAACGCGATGAAGATGGGTGTTTTGAAGGAGATGACAACGATTGCGGCGAAAACGGAAAGAGCGACTGGCATGAACAATCGAAGATGGTGCGGTACCACGTTGTCAGTCGTGTCCACGTCCCTGGCAAAGCGATTGATGAGCCGCCCCAGTGGTGTTGTGTCAAAGTAAGACATCGGGGCACGCAGAACTCGATTGATGGCGGCGGAATGCAAAGCCTGAGTGGCTATTAAACTGAAAATTGCGAGACTTCCAGTGCCCACCAAAGTGGCGAGGGCATGCGCGGCAGTGATTGATCCATAGCCTAAGAGGTACTTGTCTGTAGTTGGCCCATGCGTTGCCCCAGTGGTCAATTCATCTTCATCTTGGGTGGCTTCGCTCGACCAATCAGAGAGCCAAATGGAACTGTATCCGTTCAGCCCCACTGCTGCGATATTGAAGAAGATGGAGAAGAGGAAAAGCGGGAGACCGCCTGACTGGAAGTATTGGAAGTAAACTTCCATCTTGATCACGCCTTCAGCGACTGCCTCTTCCCGGACCAGTTGATTCTTGTGTTCCTGCGGAAGTGAAGGCCCGCATATGCCTTTCTCTGCTTCATTGCCCTCTACGATTTCGTGATTCTGATTTTCTGAAGCGGGATTCCCTTTGCTTTCGACTTTGTGGCAGAGGTGCTGCAGAAGAAAATAAGAAAATTCGCCCTGCATCGTGAGAAGCTCTTTGTATGTGCCGGTTTCTATGATACGACCTTCTTTGAGCACCATTATACGATCGACCAATGGAAGAAAATTGACACCATGTGTGACGAGAACCCTTGTACTTCTACGGAGGAGTCCTTCGGGGCCGATGAGATTCTCAAAGATGTGATTGGCCACATGTGCATCGACAGCACTCAATGGGTCGTCAAACAGGCAGACAGACGACTTCTTGTAAGCCGCCCGAGCTAGAGCTACACGCTGCTTCTGGCCACCACTCAAGTTGATTCCCTTCTCCCCGATTTCGGTTGCGTCTCCTGCAGGTAGGAGTTGGAGATCCGGTTTTAGAGCGCAGGCATCCAGTACACGACTGTAGAGATCAGCATCAAATTTGCTTCCGAAGAGAATGTTTTCCCTGAGCGTGGCGTTCTGGATCCACGCCACTTGTGATACGTACGCGATGCTTCCGATCGTGTTGACTTCACCTGTATGTTTCTGAAGTTCTCCAAGAAGGGAGCACAGGAGGCTACTTTTGCCAGAGCCAATTGACCCCACTACCGCCACCAGCTCGCTCTTCTTTACACATAAGTTGATGTCCCGGAGTGTTATTCCCTCGTCCGTCCAACCAAAGGTGCCTTGCTTCACAAATATTGGATCCTCGAAGTGAGGGTCATGAGTGACTGCATTGGGGTCCAGCTCTTCCCTGTTTAGGAAGTCGCCAAGGCGCTTAACGGAGACCAGGGCCTGGGCAATTAGGGATGCTGCAGTCGGAAGAAGGATCATGGGGTTTCGCATAATATTGAAAAGACTCAGTGCCACAAATGCCTTCTCAGCATTCAGAATATGTGCCTGCGGGTCGGAGAGAACGTATGCACCGAAGGAAGCGAGAGACACGAGGACAGGCGCGCATGTAAAAATGGTGAGAGCCAAAGAATACAGTAATGCAGACTTTCGAAGAAGAATCATCTCCTGAGCACGAATCGACTCAATCTGCGCAAGGTAGCTGGGCTCCCATGCATACAGTTTCAGAACTTTGATCCCAGACAACACTTCGGAAGTTAGTTTGATCCGCCGATCTTTCAGGCTCATTTGTGCTGCCTGGTATCGACGAGCGTAGACAGCTACCAGGGCATTGGTGGGGATGAGCAAGAGGAGTACACCCAGGCCAGCGAGTATTGAGGCTCCCAATGTGTTGTAGAGAAGCCAGCCGCATATTACAACCTGAAAGGGTGAACCCAAGCTCGAGATTAGCATTGGCATCATGTCTGCCAATTTTTGAGCGTCCACTGCCATTAGGTTTACAATTTCACCCATTGACTCACGACGACCCGCATTCGAAATGAGCAGAGCCTTGCGGAAGATTGCATTGGAAATTGCAGCGCGCATTCGCATCCCGATAAGCAGAGCACGCTTGGCGCTGCTTGAGCTGAGGATCGATTGCAGCACGGCTGCGACGACTATAACTGTAGTGTAGAGGTATCCCCGCCAAGCCGGCTCGGAGTTGCTGCTGGTCACGTGTGAGACAAGGGAACGTACCATTTCCGGTTGCACAAAGACGAGAAGGTCCGAGCTGATTTTGAGTAGAGCACCAAATGCGAATGTTGACCCGAAACACTTGAAAAGTGGGACCAAGATTCTGGGCTTGGCCCTGCCACCAAATTTGCTGTTGTTGGTGACAGTGGCCTTCCCCTGCAGCCGTTTCCAATACTTGCAGAATTTGGTCACCTGGACTTCGGATCTATCCAATGGATTGAGATCCCACAGGTCCTCCCGAGTCAGTGGTCGGCGGTAACCTGCCCATCCCAATGAGTCATACCACAGAAACAACAATTTGGAAATGAATGTCGACGTTTTGTCGGGACTTGGTTTCTGCAAGAAATATACACTATCATCAACAAACTGATTCATTAGTTTCATTTGAGATAGTGTCTTACGTCCAGGCGAAATTGAGACTTGTTGTCCTGCAGCACATCATCTCTGACGCATTCCAGGACGAATCGTGCACACACGAGAGGAAAGACTATCATGCGGGTCTGATAAATAATCTCCTCTTTATTCTGTAAATCCCACCAGAATAGCTGTTAGATGATGATGTGAATATTGCCTGATAGCTCATGAAAGCCAAGGCGTAAGCCTTATACACTTACAATGATGCCATTCTGGTACTTTCTAACAGCCGTCCGGAACAGAACTCCTTGAGACATCAAGCTGAGGAACCAGAAAAAAAATTGAATCCCAGACTGGATCCCAACGCCATGTGTGAGAAGTGTAAGAATTGAGATCATAATCTGAAATTATAGCATAATTTCGTGAAGTAAGTACATAAATGTTGATAAAATGTTGGGGTTTTATCATAAAATCGTATCTACTCATGAGCATTGCACGAATGATGTTGGATGCCGGTCGAAGACAGATGGAATACGCATCAAACCAGGAAAGTGTATAAAGATCATGTTCTGCTCAGTTGAAGAAAATAGACATGGAGGACATGGAGGACATGGGACATGCAATAATCGCAATTGTTGCTTACGTATCCTGAGAGCTGCAAGCCCGACGACACCCAATCGACGGAGTAAATTTTTGTATCACCCGGGAGACCCAGGAGGCGTACCAGTTGAGTGATGTAAACCCCAACGAGCACAGTACTGAGGAACATTTTGGCCAGAAAAATGAGATTGACTGTTTTCAGAGAGGACCAATTAAGTGATTTTGATTCCGATCTTAAGATGTTGATGATGTCGACCAAGCCAAGAATGAGGAGGAAGGCGAAAGGGGCAGTGGTGACGACGGATTCCTCGAAGCATTGCGTCAAATATGGATCAGTGGTGTCCCATGACAGAGCAGGGTCCCAAAATTTGGAGCCACAGTAGTTGTCCATGTGATTTCGAAAGACTATTGCACTGAATGAATATCGAACTCAGTTAACTGCGCCGTAATGTAATCAGTTCTCCAGCCACGCATTAAACAGCGTGGCAGGTAAACATTACCAGGAATCATTTGTCACACTCATTTACGACTAAAAGGCCAACTGAATTTCGCAGGAAAGTCTCTATGAATGAATTCGTATTCCGTACCTGCTAAATCCTAATCTGCATTTTGATTGTGATTAAAATTTTCGGGATCAAGGTCGTTTCTGACAGGAATTTAATTCATTCCTCCGTACTTGTTATGGACTCATGATTTAAAAAGTCTCGTGTGAGCCAGGGTCGGGAATAAGATACAAATGCGTTCAAGATTTATTTTTTTCTCTTATAAATATTTGTCAACAGATACAGAAATGGTTTTTGTGGAATCTCATCCGGCAAACATTTGATTGCGTTATGAATATTTTCGAATGTCTCATTCTCATATTTTATGAATTCAGCTTGAATGCCAAGGTCAATGTACAGGCTTTTAATGGTGTCGCTTGCACTGGAATCCATGCATCCATAATTCTGCTCCAAGACGGCCTTCTGGATCGTATTCATATTTTGTAAAGCGTTGACCACCAACCACGTACATTTCCCCTCCTGAATGTCCGTTCCAACCTTGCCTGTTATCTCTGGATCTCCAAAGCAATCCAGCATATCATCCTGTACTTGGAACAGGTGGCCAAGTTGAAGCAGCACGCCTTCACATGCTTCCACAGCAGCTGCAGTAGTCTTGACTCCAGCCAAGGCCATGGCCAATCGTATTGGCAGGTAGAATGAATAGTAGGCTGTCTTGTATTTGCAAATTGTAGAGTACAGATCAGCCGTGAAGCTATGGACGCTTCCTGCGACACTGGCACGAGTATCCAGGCACTGCCCTAACGTGGTCTTCAGTGTGACGTCGTGGAAAATCATGACGAGCTCCATGAAACATGGCAAGTGGCCAAAATACTTATGGAGAAGCAAGTACACGATGTTCTCCAGCATAAATGCATCATTGATGGCCAGTAGTCCGACACCTTTTGAAATCAGATCAGGAATACCTAGTTCTTATATTACAATCTGCCGTAAATCATGTTAAACTTACCATCAACTTTGTACCAACAAGCTCGCCCTCTTCTTGTCTCTGACCCATCCATAATGTCATCGGCAATGAGACATGATGCCTGATATATTTCGATGCACCAACCAAGAATCATCGCCATCCGTTCTTGATCCGGTGTCAATGCCAATTCGATATCTTCGTTGTTGTTGTTTTGGGCTTCCTTCTTGACAAAACACTGATATGCGTACACGACTGCGAGTCCCCGAGCACACTTTCCGTGTGGTACATTTATCTCCATGCACTTTAACAGCCAGGCAATACTGTCAGAAATATCTGCTTGCTTGCTGGTAGGGCCAAAATGAGATTTGATGTCCAGAAGCAAAGAATGCCATACCTGCCCGAATTTAGATCGTAATTCTTTGTCAACCATTTTTAGTGGTCAGTGAAGTGTACTATTCTCGAACAAAATAATGTAATATTCACTTCTGTCTAATGATTTATACTGATCCGAGTTTGGAGTCAAGAAGCATGGGCTGAGGAAATCTGTCTCCATACCAAACATGCTATAAATGTATGAAAACTCTTTCTCCCTGTAAATAGTAAACAAAGATATTGGCATCGTGTACACAAGATTGAAGTGTGACTATCTTGTCATGTCATGCAGAAATGAGTTGTCGTGTGCAAAAAAACGTCAATAATGATTAAAAATACTACATGTCGCATCTTTGTTGATGAAATGAAAATACACAAATTCTCTGGAAATTATTAAGGTGCTATTTAAAGGTAAATTAGATTAATTAAATTTCCATAATCGATGAGACGTTCCTGAGTTCCATGAATTGATTACTAATTCAGGGTATTATTTTTAGTTTTTAGTCTATTCATGAGACCATTAGCAATATTTGATCCGAGGTTTCTCACCGCTGAACAAACATGTTTTCAGTTTTGTACACGTCGGCTACGGTTATGCGCATGTTTTGATATTCAGATTTGCAGATTAGCTCAAATTCTCAATTCATGAGCAGATTGCATCACGACATATTTCCCACTAAATAAAATGTTCGAAAGGCAGTACAGGCGGCCTGGCCTCACTTAATTTATTGGAAGGAACATTTGTAAACTGTGTTGAGTGTTGTTTGACATGTTATGTTGACATCCGCTGAATCTTGGGCTCAGACTTGAAGCGGTTTCACGGAGTCCAATCGTTGACTCATTGTTCAGTATAATAGGCTCAGTTAAATTGCAATTCGTCGTATGACTTCGTCTCGTGTCTGCTCCTTTTCTTGTACACGTTCTGCTGCTCGTACGTGTACTGCTAGTACTACAAAGTATCGTAGGCTCAACTTGCCCCATTTGTCACTCAACTTTAATCATATTAGTTGACGGACAAAGACAAAACTAGGAAACTCTCAACTTTTAATTGAATTGATTTGTGAACCGCATCAGTAAACCAGAGAAAAAGGTGAGCGACCAGTGCAGTGTTTATAAATGGATAAGTGTGGTTTCAATTTTTATTTATTTTTAAGGTGAAGGCCAACACAAGTGAGCAATAGCATTGGTCAACCACACACACGTGTTCCTGAATATGGTAAACAAAAGATCGTTACAGTACTTTTATCTTGCGTACTTCTAGATGCATTTTCTGAATTGTAGGCCAGTGGTATCAATGTCCCAAAAATCATGCCACCATTTAGTTTGGTTGGTTCATGCATTCTCATTCTCATGTTGTACTTTGTCAATCACTATTGGACAGTACTTGCCGGGCTGTTCTTTATCTTCGCAGCATCTCTCGTGTTCTACTGGTTACTGACGTGCAGAATTCCTTTCGGTCGTGACTGCTTTCGAGATGCTGCTCCTTCAGCGCTCATCGTCCTTGGATCAGGCGGGCATACACGTGAGATATTGACCATACTATCGAAAATACCCAACTGGAATCAATTTAAGCCCATTTATGTGATGGCCAAATCAGATGCTTACAGTTTGCTGGGTTTGTGGGCATTTGAGACTAGAATTTCACGACACGCAGGTACGCGTTACGTTGTTGAACGCGTAACTCGGCCAAGAGAATGTTCCGAAACTCGTAGTTCACGTCACCGTTTTAAATATTTAAGTTTGTACTACAATGTATGGGTATTTCTCAAGTGCATTCGTTGCTATTTCGAGGGCTTGCGCTTGCTGTTAAAGTACAGACCAAAAATTGTGTTGGTCAACGGCCCAAGTACGGCCGTTCCAATTGTTCTGGCTTCACGTACACTGAATATGCTCGGATTTACTCAAACTGATTCGGTATTTGTAGAAAGCATTGCGCGAGTACGGACACTTTCGCTCTCTGGGCGATTAATGTCAGGTTGGCCTGATCATGTGTTTGGATCTTGGCCTGAAATGTGTCTTAAGTATGGGTTTGATCTTCTCGGAGAGTTTAGATGTCAACCGGCCTTGGGTACAAGTCCAAGCTCCACCGCATACAGTCAAAAAACGGCTTTGGTGACGGTTGGCTCGACCAAATTTCAAAAACTTACTCGCCTCGCTATGAGTCCAGAATTTTCGAGTGTCCTGGTAGCAGAGGGTTTCACAGATTTAGTGATTCAGATAGGTGGAGATAATAAATGCGGAATTCTTGATGTCAATTCCAATGAGAGAACGGATATTCGTGTCCAGATTAGAAAAATGATTCCAGCTAGAGAATTTTCCACGCTTTTGAACAGTGTGCAGCTTTTGATAACGCACGCTGGCGCAGGCACGTTACTCCAGGCGCTTTCAACACGGAATCAGAGATGCAGCCGCATAATTGTTGTTCCAAATGAAGGACTTGCTGAAAATCATCAGTGGGAACTTGCAGAGAAACTTGAGGATCTCGGACAGATTCAATATGCCCCAGTAAATGATTTGCTAGACTGTATTCAGGACCAGAAATCAGAAGTTCCGCATTCGAACTTGGAATTAGAGTTAAGTCCAACATTTCAAAATTTATTCCAGACAAAGGCATCTGAACTGCAGATGCAAAATTCAGGGAAAAAAGATGATCAATTTACCATCGTGATTCCATGCACAGAGTCAGATCTTCCACTTTTATCCATTCTGATGTCATCACTCCAAAGGTTTCTGCGATGGGAAGATGTGGATACGATCTACGTTATCACTCCGCCTAGACATAAATGTGCAATTCAGGAAGAGGTGTCCTCCTTCTCACGTGCAGGGAAAATTCGTGTTATCGATGAAACTGAGGTGATTCCAAAGGGCTCACTTGCAAACTGTGAAACATTCCCGAAATGGAAAGCAGGATGGTTTAAGCAGCAATTGGTGAAATTAGGAATTGCTTCCGTTGTTCGTACAACTTTTTATTTGGTACTTGACTCCGATTGCATTCTCATCCGACGCTTGGGTTTCACTGATTTATTCACGGTCACTGTTGAAGATGGCGAGAGGAAGACAAGAGCTTGGCTTCAGACGGAAGCCGCATTCCGACACTCGAAATGGTGGAAAGGTTCGGCACGAATTCTTGGCCTTTGCGGGGCAGAGTGCGAATCTTTGCTCACGAGTGGGCCTGCAATGGGAGTCACTCCACAGATGTTCTCAGTTGACATTGTCCAAAGTTTGTGTGAAGCAATCGAGGCTTCGTGCTCGTATTCTAAATCGTGGCACAAAGTTCTCAGCTCGAATCGTGTCCATTTCCCCGCTTCAGCGGTAGTAAAAGGATTAGCGAAAGCTGCGTACAAGAGATCGGTGAAGAATTTGGATATTGAGCACTGCAATTGGACAGAGTATGGATTGTACTACCTTTTCGCTCTTAGATCAGGTTTACTTAACGAATATCACAAGTGTAAGGAAAATGCACTCGCTAATTATGGTGCCTGTGTTTGGGAACTTGGGCATTTGTATCATTGGAACCCGTATAATCGAGCGGGCCATGATGGTGGCTTCTTCACTATATTTCAGAGTAACCTTAATCTCGGATCAGCGATTCCGAGAGCTTTCGAGTCACAATACGAATACAAGGACCATGAGCCCGATGCTAAAATTGCTTGCGTGATATTGACCCCATGGAATTCCAAGAACACTGATCGTCAATTGCAGTACGCAATTGACAACTTCAGTAAACAAACATGGCCCGCATCACAGCGGCGCCTAATCATTTGCCATTGGAGTTCAACAGTGTTCGAATCCAATTTTGCTCATTCCAGCGGTTTAGTTAAATTCATGTCACTAGACTCGATTTGTGCTCCATACGCTTCTCCTGCAGATACTCTTACCGCAATTGTGCCTCATCTTGGGAAAATTGATTGTGAGTCTGACTATATAGCTTCGTGGCCACCGAACTCGTGGTCCTCTCCGTTCCGCCTTGCGATTCAGTACGATGCATTCAAGTCTCACGGAGTTAACCATGTTTGCATTGGAACTGGATGGTATGATTCAATATTTTTCTCCACCCTGAAGTTGAATCTGCCTTCCGAAATCGGGTTCTGTTTAGAAATGCCGCATCTCGTACTAAAGTTCGCAGAGCTCAATTGTACTATTAATCTCAATTCTGTCCGATCTGAACCTGCACCGGCAAAACTGGCAGCATTGGCCGCTCCTTTCTATTTCGATGCACCACGAACCGCTCGCAGAATTTATATACTGAGTTCGGAACTAGAGTTTATCCCCGTGGTTGGTGGAATTAATACATGGTTGCGCATTGTTATATCTCAACTCCTTCATCACAAGTCTCGCAACTTTGATACGGATATGGATATGGACATTGAATTTGTGTTTTGTGGTCTGAAATGTGGAGACAGGGAACTAGAAATTCCTGCCCCCTTGCAGGAGCAGAGTTCAGTCCAGTTTCGGTGGTTTGATACTCGGGTGTCGAGTAGCACTTCCTCGCTCAAAGAGTATTTCGGTGGGTTCTCTTCATATTCGGGTTTATTCAAAGATTTGCAACTATTCGGAGGTTTAGCTTTGGAATGGATTCTGCAGGACTGCCAACCGAACGATGTTCTTGTGACTACAATCGCATACGAGTGCCACCCGGCTTCAATTCTTCATTTGCTGTCCAAAGGAGTAAAATTGGTGCACACTGTCCACAGTCTGGTACCACAGAAATTGATTCAGTCATCTCGAACACTTTCGCGTGACCGGTTGAATTGGAAAGAAATGCTGGGCCATTTTGTATTTATGATACTGCTTCGCATTGGACCTGAAGACCTGATGAATCTGGGCAAGACTCCCAGGTTCAGGCGATTGCTCCCCAATTTAATTGCCAGGTCTCTTGAGATTGAATCTTTTCTCATGAAACATGCGACAGACATTTTTGTACCGTCCACACGCCTTACTAACGACACAGCACGCCTTTACCCGTTTGCGAGTTCGCGAATTCAGTATGTGCCATGGGGCCTTCCTTCGGATACATACGTGATCGGAGATGAAGTCTTGTCGCCACCACAAGAACTTGAATGTCGAAATGTGGAGAACACATCAACGATCCATTGTCTCAGTCTCTGTAAACTATCTGCACAAAAGGGCCTCGATTTGCTGCTGGACGCATTTAAATTTATTGAGACCTTGGATTCAACCCTGGGCAAACGATTGCAGTTAAATATTTGTGGTGACATGTCTTACCATAAGGATTCTTGTTACATGCGTCAAATTAACGATAAGGTCGCAAGTTTAAAGTACGTGCACATTAATTTCTGTGGTTGGGTTACCGGTGTCCAGAAACAAACTCAGTTGCGCCAAGCGCACGTGTTCCTGTCAACCGCACTGACTGAGCCGTTCGGATTTTCACTACTCGAAGCGATGTCTTACGGGGTTCCCATCGTGGCGCTCGCTGCTGAGGGACCGTCTGACATTGTGCGGGACGAATTCGGACGACTAGTGCGCATTTCGAATGATTTTGAGGTGACGGTAAAAGAATTTGGCACGGCAGTGCTGAGCGTGTGCTCGGCTACCCAAAAAGAGTATGAGAAGATGTGCGATGAAGCCAGATCATGTGCGAAGAGGTGGAACACGGATCCTTTAATTAATGGATTAATAAAGCTAGCTGCTCGCGATTAATGCGAATGTGAATCACTTGTGAAAAATCAAATCTTTATAATTTAGTTACTAATTTTATTCGATATTTTAACCAATAAAACATTTATTGGGGGTACTTAAACAAATTTAAAGTAAAAGACGTAGAAGCGTAAAGACGTAAAGCTTTACTTGGTTACATGCTTACGGACAGTTTTAATTGAACGCATTTAATTTAACCAGTGAATTAAACTGCACGTTCAAACTGAATTCTACTGTACTTCTACTTCAGTTAAGGATCAACTGAACGTACTTGTAACGACTGAAGAATGAGACAATGATGATGGAGAAGATACCCCAGAAACTCCTTCATTCTATCCTCACGTACCCCACTCCGAGTCAATTTGGAAGCCTGTACGATATGGAGAAAGAAGCCAAATAAATTGACCTTCATCGATTTCATCGTGATGAGCACTATGAATATGCTGCTTGTTCTGTCAAATAAATAGACGTTTCTTCTAAACAGCAATGATGGCAATTAAACTGCAGGTTTTGACGCATAGTTAATGCACTCACAATGTCACAATACCGCAAATATTCACCAAAACGAAAGGGGCTTTGGCAAATCTGTGTGTTGTCAGACGCTTTCTCAATTACTCGACCCTGAGTCTTGCCATGTACGTTTTGCGGACAGCGTGGAGACCTTTCAGTCAGTGTGAACGTTGATTAAAAAGTCATGACTTATGAGACGAAAGGAATAATCAAGCCGCCACCACACCGGAGCTTTTTGTCTGTTGGTGATTATAGACAATGGTGCGTGCGACAATCTACATTTTAAAGTTGATTAAAATTGCTTTGTTTGTCAAGATGACCTTAGCTTATGAGGAGGTCGTGCCATTTGTCAATTGCGCCGTAGCGTAATGGCATGATTACAATTAGAAAAGCATTCCTTAGAATAGTTGTATTTTGAGCCACTGCATCAAATCTTTCTAGTCGTTCTCAATCAAAGATGTTCACTCTGACCGAACTCCAAATCATCGAGCGCAACGCGGCACTCATGAGTTGGTTAGGAATCGGACTGGTCTGGAATCCCAAAGCAAAAATGCTGGAAATGTCTTCAACGTCGCTGAAATACGTGGGCGTCTTCCTAGCCGGAAGCTCTCACGTCATCCATATCTACCTAACATCGCGCACAGTTTTGAGTTTCTTCGCCTCAGCAGAACCAATCACATCGCACGGTTTTCGGCTCATGTCAATATTTCTCCTTCCAGCGTACTGCATGGGTCTCGGGTGGCAGGTTGTGCTGGTGGCTCGTCGGGCTGACGTGGCTCATCTCTTCAATCAAATGCTGTTCTGGAGTGTTAAAAACGGTAGGAAACTGAATACAGTGCGGTTAAGATCAAAATTTATTGCTTGCAAGTGCGCTTTCAGGAATTTCTTCTGAGCTGACCGCCAGAGCGAAATACTTCCGTTTCAGCCAAGAACTCTGGTGGCTCCTGGCCTGTGCTGCAGTGGTGATGGTCGCCACGGGCGAGTTTCTCACCAGGTCCGAAACTACCCGGCCCTGGAACCCTTGCTTATTGCTCTGCTTTGTGCTCTACACGTCGTGCTACAACAGCTTTGGCATGGTTCTGCTTTCAGTAGCCCAAGTTTACACGTACCATTTCCTGGTCATTGCCTACGACGGACTTCGACTGTGCTTTCCATCAGAAGTGGCGCTGGATCCATTAGTCGCGGTTGCTGACCGCTATAAAGTACTACTCCTCTTCTGTAAATACTTTAATGAAGTCATGTGCCGAGAAATTCTTCCATCACTGAAGTACATTTTCAGCTTAGTCGCGATGATACTGTTTAGTATGGCTGTTCATATCGATCCCGCCAACGTCAACTTTGCCACAATCGTCTTCAAACGAATCTGGATGCTGAACTCCGTATACATCTGCGTAGCGCTGGTCATCGCTGCAAACGTCATGAGTGTGGTGTGGTTTCACGGACAATTGTACGTGCGGCGATTGAAGGAAGATACGCAATGCATGGACAAAGAATCCCAGAAACTCCTCCGTACCTTTACCAGGTCTTTGCTCCCAATCAGAGTCAACGTCGGTGGATTGTACGATATGGAAAAAGAAGCCAAGTTGACATTTATCAACTTTATTATTGGTGGTACGATGAATATGCTGCTTATACTCTCAAATAATTAAGATCTCCGTGAATTATAGATTCCACATGGAACGGTGAAAACTTTTTTTTATTAATTCGAAAACCGGCTCGCTCCAGCCTGTCATCAATCCACGTCATTCTGCCTTCATCCGATCATGAATTTTGAATATCTGATGCTAGGATGATAAAAATGCTGTAAATGCTGTAAATTCAAGACGTAAATTCTGATATTATTCGGCATAATGAATTTTTAAACGAAGAAATAGCGACCCTGCCCTACCTTAAAATTTCATTGCACTGAAATAGGAATCGTCATTTTCGCCATGTTTTTCCACTCGCTCCCGAAAGGTCAGCTTCGAATATCTCCAGTCGGTCATCCCAGAACTTGAACTGTAACCTGCGAGTGCGGCGGCCATGATCTCGGAAGAATCCTTTCGTCTCTTCTCTTATGTAATCCGTGTCGGGCACCGGACAAAAATATTACCCTACAAATGGAACCCCATCAGCTACAAGGTGGAAGTCGTGCCCAACCTGAATCGATGGCGGTTGACAGCAGTGGCCAATTTCGTGATTCAGTGTGCACTGATATGGTCCGCCTTTGTTGGGGTCTGTGAGCCAGGAGCGACACTCGAGGAATGGATGTTCTTTACTATACTCGCCCTCGGGCCGGCTTTGGCAATCGTGCTTCAATTCTACAATTTCGTGCACCCGTCCGAGTTCGCAGCGCTCCTGTCAAGGAGTCACCTCTTCGCCTGGAGGCTGGCCCTCTACCATCGGCTTGACACGAGGAAAAAGGACGGGATGGAGCGGTTAGCGAAGTGTTTTCTTGTCTCATTGGCGGCACTGCCAATCATCGCTGGAGTCGTAGATGCTGTCTTGGTTCACAGGGGAGACGACAGACTCTTCCGGTACTTTAGGACAGAGTATCTGGGTCTGAATATCTTGGTCGGATTTGCACGGGGCTACGTGTGCATATTTCCGGTTCTTACAAGCTCCTTCTTCGTGATGCTGGCGGTAAGTTACACACACTCGATGGACAACTTCCTTAGAAAGACAGGTAAAAGTAAAAGGTTAGAGTCTAAGAATCAAAGCAATTCAATCTCCATTCTTTTCCTGACTCACTCTAGATTCAATCCAGACAGGAGTGAGCTTCAGCTGAAAAGGGACCATCTCCTCTTCCGTGCGCATCAGGTGCTGCACCTCCAAGCCGCGGAATTCACAGGGAATCTAATTATGATGATATTTGGATTCGGCTGCCTGTTCCAAATCACGAGCATTTGCATCACAATTCAAATGGGAGCTAAAATTCAAGTCGTTAACACGATAGTCGTTGCATACCTGGCCACGGGTGCCACGAAAGCGTGTCTGAAGTTTGCAATGAAGTACACAGAGGCTTCGAGAGAGTTTCCAGCTTCGTTCCAGGCTTGGTGCAAGGAAATGAAGAACGGCCAAATTGCTCTGCAGAAGGGCCAACGAGTCGAGTTTCGGACTTATCGCCCATTCTACTTCAAAATCGGTAGTTTTCTACATATCACCGACACTACTTTCGCGGTAGCGTCATCGGACGTCGTTCTTCAAGGCGTTTGGACGATTCTTCTAATGTAAAGCAGTTCAAACCAGCTGGATTGTGGATAAGTAATGAGTATTTATTCATTTGCATTCAAAAAATGTAATATATACGAATTAGCAACAAAGAAACCTGTTCGCAAAAACAAAGTGCAAGAGGGAAACTCATCGCTCGCTCAGCTGTCAGCTTGATTCTCACATCTTTTTTTCCACGCTTTTCGTGTTGTGGTATTTTGCGTCAGAGACATCGAATACCACGACTTAGACTAGACTGACAACTGAAAGAAGCTTATCTCAATTTTAATTATGGTGATGAGTGAGGCCATCCTAATCCTTAAGCAGTCTGTGGAGGTTGCAGTCGAGACATTTCTACGGTCCATCGGAACTTCTGCCAATGGAGTATCATCGCCAATAGAAAACGCTAACGCTGTCAAGTTAAGGGAGGAAGCTAATCGATTCATTAATGGGGCCCTGCAGCTGTATGGAGTTTGCATCCATACGGTAGCAATAATTCAGACTGAAGCAGAGAGTGAGTTCCATGAAGCTTTGACCTCCATTAAGTTGCTAAGTTCGCAGGTGAGGTGCATTCTATCGAAGCACTAATTTTATTTTTGTGTAGGCAAAATTTTGACCGACAGCATTGGAAGTTCCAGCAATCAGCAACTCAATGAAGCCGAAGCCCCTGACAAGTTTCCGTGTCCGCACTGCGATAAGACGTACGCATTCGAACGCAATCTGGCCGAACACCTTCGTTATCATTCCAATCCGACAGCTCATATTTGTCCCGTCTGTCGAATGCATATAAAATCCCAGCGAAATCTCTCTGTTCACATGCAAATTCATGCTGGAGTCAAGCCCTTCACCTGCCCCGAGCCAGGATGTCAGCGATCATACAACCGAGCCTCCTCTCTGAGGGATCACCTCCGTCGACACCTGCGGCCAGGAACCTTCGACTACGTGTGCGAAGTATGTGGACGTGGTTTCTATACCAAGAACGACTACAAGAAGCATTGCAAGGTGCACGGAACGGCGGAGGAGCGAAGGCGATTCAAATGTACCTTTGAAGGTTGCAAGGACAGCTTCACAGCCAAAGCCCACCTTGAGACTCACATGGTGGTCCACACGGGAGAGCGTCCTCACAAATGTAGGCGCTGTGGCATGGATTTTAAGCACCTGAGCACACTACACAAGCACCAGAAGGCGGTCGGCAAATGCAAACCGCCACCGTCAAATGAATAAAATTGGAACTGCCACTTCAGTCATTACGATTCAGTCTTCGATTAGATTACCAAACACCAGTATTTTGTATTTATTCGTGTAAAGAAATCAGCACTTATAAAAGAAATATATACCCGGTTATTTGTGTTTTTGATTTGTACGCAGATTTAAGTTTTAGTGTTTAGCTTAAGTCTTAAGTATGTCTGAACTCCACTTGAACAACCAGCGGTGGTCCTTCATCATCATCGTAGTCATGTTCATGTTCCTCGTGCATAAATGGAGGGTACTCCTCATGCCAATGATCCAGGTCCTCGTACTCGGCGGCAGCATCCTCTTCCCACTCCGAGGTTTCAGCATCAGCAGCATCCACATTCACCTCCAATGATGTGTTGGAATCCGCCAAATCAGCTGCTGTGGGTGCAGGCGGTTGCAGAGTTTGCTGAATTGCTCTTTGTCTTGGGGCGGGTGGTGCGCGATCTCGTTCAGGAGTAGGTGGTCGATCCCAAAACACATTGATCTCGATTTGCAGCCGAACATCGAGGGCCATGAATGCGACTGTGATCAGAAGTGGAAGTTGGTACTTGTTTTCGTATGCGAGGTTAAAGAGCCTAAGCAGCGATTGCCTGTAGACAAGACAAGACACAGTACAGATTAATTTGGTCACTTTTGGAGTTAATTAATTCAATTGTGCAAATTGATCTACTTACTTAAACACTCCATCCACTGAGTACGGAAGGAGTCGTCGAGAGAAAAGAGCTCCTGCAGCAGTTGTCCAGCACAGTCTACCAAATAGACTAGCCATGGCACGTCCAGGCGAATCCATTTGGATTACGAATCCGTGATATAATTTACTTTACTGATTCCACAGTGCACTCCAAGAATTGATGGAATTAATTGTTGCAGCTGCTCTCGCCCTGCAATGATAAAATTCTTGCGTCCACTTCAATTTTGTGTACTTTCAAATCTCGTGCCTCGACTTCATCAAGCTCAAACGCACAGATGTGGACCAATTCTCGTCATTGCGTTACTCGAATGCCAGGAATTCTCATTTGTTTCTTTTATAATCTGTAACCAATGTCAATCAGCAACCAGAGCTCGTCGAGATCTTGGAAGAATAAATACTGTATTACTTTACAGAATGCCTTCCCATATAATTAAAAGGCATTTGTTTATCGTTTATGTTTATCGCAGTCACGTTCTGGAAGCGAGCGCAGATCCTCATCGGAGACATTTGGGCATGCTTCCGTGGGGAGGGGCTCGGGACATTTCACGACATTGACGTGCTGACCATGTTTGCTGATTACAGGTTTGGTCGTTTAGAATTCATCTCGAAACTCTCATCAAACGTTCCTGACGAATGATGATTGAATCTCCTACAGAATCCCGCAAGTGCTCCTCCACTTTGGAGCGCTTCGCTATTCGGCTCCCCTCCAAGCGCTCCTCGAAAGCAATGCCTTCCTCCAGAACGGAGACCGGCTCGAGGTCGAGATCCGTGGCGGCTCTATACTGGCAGTGGAGATGATTACGGAAAGGGTGCGGGAGAGATGCAAGAAGGAAGGTACAAATCGAATCAACGCCAACGCCGTGCTCGTGGACCACTTCCTCTGGGACTACCGGAGACAGCACGTGGAGGAGACGGACAAGCACCCTTTCCATAAGGTGCGGTGTGTTTACTACTGAGCGAAGGAATAAAGAATGAAGATTAATGCACGGAGAAAATGTCCCGTGTTAAAATACAGTGCTGCTGTTTATTTAATTAATTTAAGTCTTTACGTGAAACTCTGTAATAAAAGTTAACTGCATCTTCTACTTCTGAGCCAGGCCAAGGTCAACTTCTCAGCGCTCGGACACGGGCGAAAGCTCCGCTGATCACCTCATTTCTAATTCAATACTGAAAGCGCGATGAAGCAGCAAATTGGAAATCCGAAAGACGGCAAAATCAAACAAGAAGCGATATCAAATTGTCGAGGAACGATACTCGTTTCAATTCCCTTCCGAGCATCCCTTCGCAAAAATCGTGACATCTAAACTTATGTCTAATTCCAAATTGTATCACATTCCACTATCCAGAATTTCCAGAATCTAATCAACGGAGTTTCGAGACGGACGTTACGTTACGTCAATCCTCCGTTTCGTCGGAAATCTAATTCAGTTTTGTCCAGAAGGAGTTTATTTGATTGATCCTCGGCGCATGCACATTAAAAAACAAAGTCGACAGTGAAGACACCGAGAGTGAGTGGCCAAGTCGTGATAAGATGGAACTGATGCGAATTATGCATGCAAGAAAACCAGAGCAGCTTGCATTGAATTAAAAGCCATGCGTTTATACGAAGCTCCAGTGTTAAGAACGGAGAGACCAACTCGAGGAAGCTGATCTATTTTTAGAAGTTATGAGCACACACAAGGCATTAGCATGCGACGGCAAAAGAGTCGAGGGTTGGATTAGCCTGCTGCCTTGTTATGCAATATAATTTAGTTATCCAGTCCACAGTCTCTTGACAGGATTAATTTTTAAGTTAGAGTTCAGAATGGGCAGAAGGAGAAACAAAACTCCAAGCAGTTCAAACCCTGCAGCCGTTCTGGGACTGAAGTCTGATCTCATCAGCTGTGACGTGTCCCCGGTTTATGGAAGGTAAATGTCCACAATGTTCCAAATCACAACAATCCAACAATCATCGTTTTGTCCAGGTTCCTCCGCGCCAAAGTGGACATCAAGAAAGGCGCCGTACTCCTCAAAGAAGACTTCCTCGTCGCCGGACCGAAAATCAATTCTGCCGCCTTCTGCGTCGGGTGCCACTCGGAACTGTCGGAAGGGAGGAAGTCGTAAGTGGTTGTTGACATTGATAGAATCCACCATCTTTTAATCCGACTGGCCACCGTTCTTAACCCCTCCTTTTCTCTGGTGATCAGGACCCCCTGCAAATGTAAATGGCCGCTCTGCACCAACCTCTGCGGGAGTGCCTCTCCCTTCCACACGAGCTGGGAGTGCGGCTTCCTCCTGGAACACCGAATCGAGCCTCCAGCCAACCCTCTCAGCACCACACACGGCTGCCTGACTGTGCTCAGGTGCCTGGCACTCAAATTACAGAAGTCCAGCACGAGTTGGGAGAAACTCAATCATCTTCAGAGCCACTCCGAGTCGAGGCGCCAGATTCCGTCGGCACGGGAGGAGGTGGAGGGCTGTAAGAGTACGATACGAGGAGAGTGGGGGCTGAGGGAGCTGTTCTCCGATGAGGAGGTCGAGAATGTGAGTTGCTTTATTCACATGGATTTCTCTCGTAATCATTGCAAACCACCGTTATAACTGCCGTCTGTCCTGTGGAAGGCCTGCGGGATCTTCGAAGTCAACTCGTTCGAAATGGGCGACTGCTACAGTTTCGGAGGCATATTCCCTTCATCCTCCATGTGCGCCCACGACTGCGTTCCAAACTGCTCACAGAACGAGTTGGCGGATGAGCGCTCGCTGGAGATCCGGGCCATAGTTGACATCCCAACTGGGGAGGCGATCAAACTCTGCTACGACTCTTGTTTAAAAGGAACCCTCCCCCGACAGCTCCAACTTCAAAGCACAAAACACTTCCTTTGCGCCTGCGCCCGGTGCACCGACCCGACCGAACTCGGAACCCACTTCAGCACGCTCATCTGCGCCTCCTGCAAGAAGGGGTTCGTTACACGGGACAGTGAGTGGAAGTGCGCCCGCTGCCAGCACGTTTTCGAAGACTCTCAAGTGGACACCGTCGTTAGAAAGTACTCGGCCATGGCCTCCGTCATGGGGGACATCCAGTCAAAAGAGAAATTCTTATTGCAATGCAAGCCCGTCTTCCACCCGAACCACTTTGTCCCATTTGGGCTCAAGTACAGTTTATGCATGGCTTACGGACGCGAAGACGGACGGATTGAGGAGCTGAGCAACGGGGCGGCTCACCGGAAACTCGAACTTTGTCAGGAGGTCATGAAAGTGCTGAACGTGCTCACTCCTGGATTGAGCATCTCACGTGCCAACATTCTTTACGAGCAGCAGGCGGCGGAGGTACTGATTGCGAAGAATTTATACGATGGGGGAAGGTGCTCTAAGAACCTGATTAAGGGCAGGGTCAAGAACGCGATTGGACTGCTTGAAGAGGCTATTCAGATTTTTGAGATGAACTACGCTACAATAGTGTTGGCGGAGGCGGCGAGAGACACGACTCTGAAAGAGTTGGAGGGCTGGTTGGGGGCGATGAAGTGAGGTTCTGAACCTTATGGATAATTAATAAAAAGGGATTCTTTATAAAAGTGGTTCTCAATTATTCAAGGCACTGTCACGCTAATGAATTTCAAGGCCGGATTATTCATCGAAAACCTCAGCTAAAATAACAATTTAGCTGGGGTTTTCGATTTTTGGCGATATTTTTGTTGAGAATTTTCGGCTTTCATGAGTTTTGGGCGATACAGTCTGTATGGTATTATCACTTCTCTGGTCGAGAATGACCACCGGCATTTATCCCCACAGAGATTCCAGCCCCAACCAGCCCATAAATATTACCCTGATATGCAGATCACATGCCGGCGGCGAATTAATCGCCTTTGATCTTAATTCTAATCTTAACGCGTCATTTGCTTGGACGATAACTCATGAAAACTCATGCACCATCGCACGTGGTAATACTTAGGCAAAAACAAAAGAAATCTCAGAGCGGCGTTAATTAAATCCTTGTGCGCGATACGAATGAGCATTGGCGGTCTGTATTACATAGAAAAGCCTGCAAAGTGCACGTTTGCCGATTTTATTGTCATTGGCACGATGAACATAATGCTGATACTACATGCTGGGAGTAAATAAATAAATACGGATTACGGCTCAGGCCCGCTCAGAGTCCAAACATGTTGCTTCTCGGTTGTTCTCTTTACGAAACACACCAGGCGATACGAATTCGTAGTGTCAAGGACCCTGAGGACCATTGTCACGAATTCTAGGGGCAGCTGCTGCGGATTGCTGAATTTTGCCAGCCGATCTCTTCCGTACGGGATTTTGCTGGCTTCGTCCGTTTTCCCTTGCTCCAAGATGGAGAAGTAGAGCGGCGAGAATTCGTTGGAACGCGGCCCGACTCGTCGAGCATCGAAGCGCGAGCAGTTGGCAGTCAGTGGGCAGTAGAGAAGGCTCTCCAGCTCTGTCCAGGTGATCGTGTCCATTACAGACTTAAAATTACACTTTTCACTGCTGTCCAGTCCGTTGATTTGGAATGTCCATGTCCATTTCTGCTCTGGCGTGCCCGCCGCTCCGGCCGCAGCGTGGTGCAATTTGCAGGGTCCAAAATTCGCTCTGAAACAATATAGCCAGAAGTAATTTTAATAGAATCAATTGGCAGAAGGTTGGCGTGGCTGTGTTGTAAACTTACTCAAGTGTAATGATTGGCATGTTCAACTTCAATACGAAAAAACGAACGCACGTGAAGAGGAATGAGTGAAATGTGGTAAATTGTAGACAGTACGTAATTGTAATGAGGAAGAGGATTCTTATCGAGAGTAGCAGCAAGGCTCAGCGAAAAGACAAGATCACGTCGGGTAAATATTTAATCAAGCGAATGCCAAGTTTGATAAGGCAACACAAATAATGACTCTTCCGTGAATGCGAATGTTGTGAGCGTCGTTAGTCAGCGCAGCAAACGCTACATTCTTCTCTTACGCGAAAGGCGTGTCAATTGTCGCACGAGTATGTGAATGTGAATTTCCGATCATCTAAACTGAGTTCAAGCTGACTAATCTGCGCTTATCGAACCGATCAATCGATGGCATGTGGAATTTAATAGAAATCGATTTTGAATTCGGCAAAATTGGCACAATTCCCCTACCACAATGAATAAAGGTTGCACACATTGCTCGAAAGCAATACGGGTAATTAGTTTAATAACAGTTTTTGCACTTTCAGAACAGATACAGCATGCAAGAACAACCAACTATTAAAATGTTATTCATTTCATGTGAAAGAGGTCCGGGAAATTATTCGAATGCACGTGTAGAAATCTTATAACTTTAATGGCTTTAGGATTACGATTACGAAAGTAGTCAATTATGAATCTAGGAGACAGTACAGAAAGCTTTCGGCTATTCGGGGGCTCGATCTCACACTCTCTCCGACCATGACCACACCACCGACCAACACGGATTGTTAAAAATGTTGACTCAACTGGAGCTGGATATAATCGAAAGGTATGCGACAGTCATGAGCCGAGTTGGTATATTCCGAGTGGATTGGGATCCGGACACGAAAACCTTCGCCAGCACTTCGTCTTGGAAGAAACATGCAGCTGCTCTGATTTTGACGTTAACGGGTCCTCTCCAGCTCGGGTTCGGCATAAAGGCTGGCCTAAATTTGCTCAACTCTGAAGAGCAAATCTCAAAGCTTGGGCTGCGACTGACACCGCTTTGTGCAATACCGGGCTACGCGGTGGTTTTGGCATGGAACATCGTGCTCCTAGCTCGTGCGAATGATTTGATGCACCTGTTCAATCAAATGATGATCTACGGTACGAAGAAAGGTAAGCCAAACCAAAATATTGTAAGAAAAAGAATTCACATACAGGTAATTCATGTAATTTACTCTAAAGGAATTGCGCCCAACCCGACTTTGAGGGCTAAGCTCTTCCACCACAGTCAACAAGCTTATTATTCGGTTGGCCTCGGTGTTTGTTTCATGCTGTTGATAGTCGAGTACTTCAATAAACGTGCGGAGAACTGGAGTCTCTGCTACCTGCTGCTATTAACCGCCCACAACGCCTGCTTCGTAGGGTCTGGTACTTTTATACTCGGAGTCGTGCAGATGTACGTTTACTTCTTTCTGGTGGTTGCAAACGATGGGTTCCAGCTAGACCTGCGGGCCGCTTCGAGTTCGAAGGAGTCGAATGTAATCTCGAACATGGTCCACAATTACAAGTCATTAAGTCTCCTGTGTGGATTGTTCAACGATGGGATCTGCAGAGAATTTGTTCCTTTGACCAAGTATCTGCTTTGTATGACAGCCATGATTGGGTTCAGCGTGGCGACTTCGCTACATACAACCGATTTTGCAACAAGTGCATTCAAGTACACTTGGATTATGGGCCCGCTTTACATACTGGGCGCCCTTATCCTCGGCGGCAACATGATGAGTTCGATTTGGTATTCGGGGAAGGCTTACATACGAAAAATGAGATACCTTCTCGCCACGACACGTGGTAAGTCTGGGGTGGCCCCGCCAGGAGGCAGAAACGATGACGAGCAGCGCCTTGTAAGGTCGATATTCAAGTCTCTGGCCCCGATACGACTCATGATTGGCGGGCTGTATTACATGGAAAAGGAAGCCACGTGTACCTTTGCGAATTTCACCGTGGTCGGTACCATGAATTTGATGCTGGTACTTTCGAGCAAATAAAATTGGATGTATGTCACCCAAAATTACAGAAAATGCTAGTCGATATCTCTGTTACCATCGAATCAGCTCAATTCTGGTATTGTCGTTGTTGAACATAATAATGTAGATGTTATCAAACTAATAGAACTATCAAATAAATCGATTTAGACTGAATTACATTATTTGCAAAATATTGGTCATGCCGTTCAATACTATCAAAGATCCCATTTTGATTGCGAATTTTGCTACGCCACATTCCCGTTTTTCTGTTTTCTAGCTCCGCCGAATAGGTTGTAACTTCTGACTACGACACGGTGAAGATGTTGACGCAGGTCGAGCTCGATATCATCGAATTCTACGCGTCCGTCATGAGCAAAGTTGGCTCGTTTGGACTAGATTGGGATCCCGAGCAGAAGATTCTCAGCCCTACGGCCCGGAAGCTGAAGTACTCCTTCACGTTCTTTTACCTCGTTTCAGCCCCACTTCAACTCTGGTTCATTTCGAGGGCTGTCCTGAAGCTGCTCACGTCTGAGGAACAAATTCTGAATCTTGGCCTCCGTCTGATGCCACTGTGTTTACTTCCGGCGTATTTCCTAACCTACCTATTTCACGTCGTTTTCTTCTGTCGCAGAGACGAACTGGCCCATTTATTCAACCAAATGCTTGCAATCAGTTTAAAGAATGGCATCACCCATCAAGTCAATACGAGAGCAAAATACTTTCGGCATGGTCAGCATTTCTTCTACATGCTGGCAATCGGCGTGGTCCCACTGGCGATTGTTGGCGAGTACTTCCAGAAAAGGAACGAGAATTGGAGCAGCTGGGTCCTGGTCGGTTTTCTGGTCCATAACGCGTATTTTGATTGCATGGGAGTACTTTTGTTCATACTCGTGCAATTGTACGTGTACTTCTTCCTGGTGATTATGCACGACGGGTTACACGTGGACAAGGGCATGGAATCAATATCGACCGAGGAGCCGAACCCGAGCCCAGATCAAATCTTGACTACGGTTAGGCAAAAATTACACAATTACAGAGCTATGACTCTGCTCTGCAAATTCTTCAATGCAACGGTGAGCCGAGAAATTGTTTTATCGTTCAAGTATTTGTTTTGCCTTGTGGGCATGATCGGATTCAGTGTCGGAGTGCACATGCACCCGACGGACGTGCCAAGCACCGTGTTCAAGGCGGCGTGGGTCCTGGCTCCGATTTACGTGTGGGGCGCTCTGATACTTGGCGGCGACAAGATGAGCTCCGTGTGGTACTCGGGAAAGGCGTACGTGCGGAAGCTAGAACGAGTGTCAGGACAAACAAAAGCCATGTCCGCGCCCGAGAGTGCCGGAAGCATGCCCCTCGAACGACGGTGGGCACGGATGGCTATCCGTTCACTGATTCCAATCAGCATCAACATTGGGGGCCTGTACCAAATGGAGAAGAAAGCCAAGTGCACGTTCATAAATTTCGTAATTATTGGGACCATGAACCTCATACTTATATTGTCAAGTCAGTAGATTGGAATTGGAAAATAGTCACTTGGCGCTAGGGTTTCATTTGCCCTTCATTTACCCTCAAATGAGACGAGGAAATTGAAATTTGCTGACTGCTTTGCCATCCATTTACTCTCAAAAATGGGAACGTAATTAATCGGAAATCGAAGATTCTGTGACGGCAGTGCGCTTTACATGACCTCCAATTATCTCAGTCTGGTCAATTAACTGGTCCTTTAATTATGACTAAGAACCTGTAATTTATTTTTAACTGTCTACATAATTGTGTTGATCATTTTATCAAGTCAATAGTTTATGTACACGCTGTCTTATCATGCCTTAATTAGAAACGAAATCGTTGGCCTACCAAATTCCTGTGGAATTTTCCCAACATCGCAAAGCACCGTCGGCATGAGAGGAATGAGGTTTCAGAAATCTGAAAATTATAGTGCTAAGTAAACTTAGATCACGTAATTAAGTAATTATACTGTCACAAACTGAACTCCATGCTCCTCAATAAAATCTGAAATTCAGTATTTACTCACAGTACAATTCTTGTAAACCTGATAGTGGCACCTTACAATTTTACTCCAAAAGTTTTCATTTCCCAGAAAGATGCTGACACAGATTGAGATGGAGATAATCCAGAAATACGCTGTGGTCATGAGCCGAACTGCCATATTTGAGGTCGACTGGGATCCCGCATCGAAAACGTTAAGACCGACAAAATCTCGGTTGAAAAGAAGCGTGTCTTTGCTGTACACCGCTTGCAGTGCGACCCAAGTCTGGCTTACATTGAATACGGCTCTGCAGCTGATGAGCAACAAGACGCAGATCATGAATCTTGGCGTCCGGGCCATGCCGCTATTTATTCTGCCGCCATTCTGCCTGGTCTTCCTTTGGCATTTGGTGTTCGTCTTGCGAAAAGAAGATTTGGTGAGTTTCTTCAATCAAATGATGTCTCGTTCCCTGAAGGACGGCATTTCTCAGAGCGTCAGCGTCAGAGCAAAACTTTTTCGCCACAGCCAGCACGCAATGTACGTGCTCGCAGCTGGACTCAACCCGCTAGTCATCCTCGACGAGTATTTCCAGAAGAGCGCGGATAACTGGTGTCTCATCCCTCTTCTGATTTCACTCGTCAATACTGCATGGGTGGCCTGCCTCGGCGTGCTCCTTTTTGCAGTTACGGTACTCTACATCTACGTGTTCTTGACCATCACCAACGACGGGCTGCGAAAACAGAAACGCGCATCTGACTTGGCTCGCATGGTTCACAATTACAGGTCACTAGCCTTGCTTACTCATCTTTTCAACGTGACCGTCTGCAGAGAAATTGTCCCGTCGCTCAAATATCTCTTCTGTTTCGTAGCCATGATGGGTTTCAGCATTGCGATTGGGCTACGAACAACCGAATTCTCTGGTAATGCAATGAAGTGGGTCTTCATTTCATCTGCGTTCTACATTTGGGGAGGACTGATCGTTGGGACCAACATGATGAGCTCTGTCTGGTACTCTGGAAGTGCGCACGTCCGCAGACTTGAGCGTTTGTCTCTTATCCAGGCGTCTACGAAATCTTTGAATGAATTACAAGAGCAGCTGACCACGATCAAGTCCCTGGCACCGATTCGAGTCACCATTGGCGGGCTGTACCACATGGAAAAGGAGGCCAAGTGTACATTCATCAATTTCATTGTTGTCGGAACCACGAATCTTGTTCTTGTACTATCAAGCAAGTAACAATATTATCGTAGGATGGATTTCGATAGCAAAGCATAGTTTTGTGGATTTGTAGAGCTGAATCTGTATTAAAACCAAAATCATAGCATATGTTTACTCGCGGTTTCGTAGTAAATTTATTAGGACAAATTCACTGAAATACTGTAATGAATTATAAAGTCGTTAATTTCGTTAGCGTTAGCGTTGATTGCCGGTAGCTGTATTAATATACCACGCGTGTGTAGTGGTGGTCTCTTCATCGCCGTTTTTCGATTCTTCCGTTGGATCGGTTGTCTCCTGATCAGCTTGAAGTGTTGTTGTCTCCTCTGAAAGATTAAAAACGTAAAAAACATGAGATATTATCAAATCAATTACAGGCAAAAGGAAGGCGGAAGGGTAAATTTTCTGAGGCCATTACACAAACGACACACATAAGATTCAAAGGTGGAGATTGAAACTAATCCGAAATGAGACTCATCTCAAGGTTTAACGTCAACACAGCGATAAACGTGAGCAATCAAGCAAAAATCACAACAGTTATTTTGTCAGTAGTAAGCTGACGCTGACACAAGTGGAACTAGACGGACGGCCGACGAAGGACGCACACGAGTTCCAGAATGGTTTCAAAGAATGTTCTACCTTCGCGGTAAGACCACACGATTCCGGGCAGGCTAAATGAATTCGACTGATCAAGTGCTTGTAAACATCAGCACCATGAAAAAGCCATTCCACCATTTGGACTGACTGGCTCGCTGTGCTACAGCGTTACTGGAGTTAATGCAGTGGATATTTTGGATATGTACTTGAAGGATTACAAAACTGTCATTCGCATTCGTATGCGTAGTCAGGCCTGAGAGTAATGAGATTGTATCATGGGTTCCAGATAAGAAGACGGGAGCGAGGTCGTGAAAGAATAAAGCAGAATAATGGCAGTGGCAGTAATAATGAAATCTGACTAAACTAATTTAGTGTAAGGTCTACAGTGCGGAAGCAAGATGGAAGTGAGCACTACACCAATGAGGACAAGGAGCAGGAATGCTAGGACGAGCACGTGCCAGCCAAAACTGGAAGTGTAGATTTGTGAAGCAGAAATAACTGCAAATGGAAGAGAAAAGATTAGTTTGCATTTGCACTAATTCGAAGTTCTATTAACGACGCGTTATTAATCTTTCTACGTATTGGGTTAATAATATTAATGAGTTACACTGCTGAGTAATAGTAACTACAGTGCATGTGCGAGCTCGAAAGTAGCAAGATGCAAGAGAAAATTCGAAGCCTGATTATTAAGCTTTCCCGCAAAGTCGATATTTTATTGTTCGCGTCTGATTAGAAAGTCAGAACAATTAAACTGGAGAGTAATTATGTTCGTATTAACCGTCAAGTCCGTCTAAAGTTCGATGTCTTAAAAATGCATACCGCTTTGCTGGTTCGGGGTTGTTGTTTCGTACTCGATTGACGCTGGATCTGCAATTTAGAAGATCAGCATCTCAGCTTCTCTGAGAATTCTAATCGAATGCCAGGTGGCAAGGCAGATTACGTCGCAGTAGAGGGCAGGAAATTTACCTGGCATTGGCGTCGTCGTCGTCGTCGTCGTCGTCGTCCGTCTTCTCCGGGGCGGTTTTCTCGTGGTCGTCGTTCTGTAGAAATTCTGGAGCGAATTAATCAGGAATTTGTCACCTCCACCTTTAATTTCTGGAGCTACTTCGACACAGTCACCGGCCTCTGTCCTTCGTGACCCTTCCGGGCACTCTGTCTGAGGTTTCACTGGTACACTGAACACTGAGCGGATGTGGCGCGAGAGTGGCCGTGGGTTCGTGTTCTGTTCACTGTCTATGCTGGGAGGAAGCACGAATGAATCACTCAACTTGAGGCAGATCACAAAAATGGTGAGAAGGCCAAGAAGAACCCACTGCCCAGGCGTTAAGGTCTTCATCTTCAAAGGATTGTCAGTTCTGAAATCTGAACGGCTGCGTCTACAATGAAGTCTTACAATAGAAATCCACCGCCAAAGTGAGCGATACAGTCACAGTAATAGTGTAATGAGGTTGTGTAATTAGCACTTGTGAGTCACATAGGAATGACGAAAGTGGCAGCGTCGATTTTGTTCTCTGCAATTTTAACTTACCACAACTTCCGATTATGTCTGGTTTCAAGGCTCGCAATTTAATGGGAGCTGAACACCTCGTATGGGAGCCATAAATGCTGTGCCCGAATTATACACGCATTTCAGAGCTTATCACCTCACGCGGACGGCGGACTGTGTCTGTCGCGTATCTCCGCAAGCAGATTCAGATCATTTACAGCACGGCACCGCATCTCACTCGTAAATTTCTGCACTGATCAGCACAGTAAACGTAGTAAATACTTCGTCGATGACGACGAAACACTCATTACTAATACTACAAATATTAATACATGCGGATTTAATTGGAAATTTACTGATGGGTTCAACGTCAACGTGGAATTTTTCCTCGAAAAATGTGCGGAATTCAGTTCAAGACTTCCATTTCGATGCCCGTCAAAGCAAATTCGACTCGACAGTCGACACTGATCTTAAAAGTACATTAGTAAATATGAAAACCAAGCTAGCGTAGTCTAGTGTTAAAGCGCTGAGGAGAGCAATGAAGGTGATGATGACGATGACGAAGAGCCAAACAATTTAAGCATTTAACGTATTATCAGAAACAATACACAATATGCGTGTATAAAGGAACAGTAAATGATTCCAATGCAGATGACACTGCTCCTATTTGGACGAGGTACTCCGCAACGCAGCACGCGTACGATACTCTCATCGTGTAAATGGGTAAATGAAATGGCAACAGTTGCTGATTGTGACTGTGAATGTGACTATAAGCACTATAAATTTTGCTACCATACAAGGCACGATTCGTCATAACGTGTAAACGATGTACTGGAATAAATTATCATAAAATTACGAATTACCTCTCGCACCTGCAATCGCGGTATTCGCTAACGTAAATGAGAGTGTCGGCACCACCAAAGATGCAGTGGCAGAAGATGAAACACGAGCACACAATCCTCAAATGCCAATTTTTACGAGATGCATAACAAAAACAGCAACGCAGCGCTTTAAAGTTGAATGCATTGTTTCAGTTTTTAGCATACATTTTATGTAACGTTGCGTCAGAATAATTAAAAATAGGCTTCAAGCACTAAACACTCGTAAATATTTGCATTCCATGCTTGTTGATTGACGCATGTCACACGTCAGTGCAGAATTCTTTTTGCATGCAGGTTCTGTCGAATTCACCGCATTGCACCGCAACGAGGAAACACTTGAGTATTTGTCCAATGGAAAGCCTAACTTTGCATTTGTCAATTGGAGTTTTATGAGTTCATGACACTGAGCTCGTCTGCTCGTGCTCGCGCGATTGAGTCGGTTTTACTCGATTCTGATGAAAAGTGCAGGCAGACTGCTGACAGGGCATCACCGCATGTGTATGAAAAATCAAAGTGAGGCACTTCAAAGGTGAGGTGAGTGCTTCTAATAATTCTTATGACTCCCATTCGGGTCACCATGGCGGGGCTGCACCACATGTAGAAACAGATAAAATTGACACTGATCCACTTCCTCATCATGGGACCATGAACATGTTGTTTCTGATGTCGAAAAAATAATTGGACAAAGGAGTATTGTAGAAAATTGTACTGAAGGTTGAGGTGAGCAATTCTTGAATTCTAACGTCACCAGCTCAGCTCATGAAAAGCCATGGCTTCAGCTTCTTTCCAAAATTAAAGCGAAACAGTAAGCTGTTTTATTAAAATTCGGTGTTTGATCTTGAGCAATTGATAAAATCCTTAAAATTACACTAGTCTAATAGTTTTACAGTTTAACACTTGACAAAAATCCTATAGTAATTAGCAATTAACATTTAAATATCATCACAGTGAGATCAGACAGACAACTTATGATTTGTCATTGTCACCTCCTATAAAGGGTCTTCAGTAAAATGAGTATTGGCACCGGAAGCCAGTTTGCGGCGAGTAAGCGCCTTTCTGAATCAGGTCACTTGCTCCTGCGTCTGCACCTTGAGCTCGTTCAGCCCATTCATCTGCTGCCGCTGCTCCATTTTGCTCCGCAGTTTGTCCAGCTGAATGGCTCGTTCGTGTTGTACTTGCGTGACTCGCGGCCCGGCGCTCTTCTTCTTGTGCGGCAGCGCAAACTTAAGTTTGTGCCAGAGCCACGGGTCATTCCACTTCAGGTACGTGTTCATCTTCATGTACATGCGCAGATCGTCGTCGTAAACGTCAGCCTCGGACAGGTCGTCCCCGATGAGGATGAGGATGAGACGGTTCGTCTTTTCGTTGAGCGCCTGCGAATGGGCAGTCTTGAACTCGAGTCGCGACCAGATGGACTCGACAAAGTTCTTGGAGAGGATGATGACTGTGCGGCGGGACTTGTCGACAGACTGCACGATTTGGTCGGGGATCCAGTCGCCTGGTGTCCAGTCGCGGTAGTGCAGGCAGAGCTTGAAGCCTTCCTCCTCTTCCAGCCGGCTCACGAGCTGAGAAATTACCCACGCTTCGTCCTGCACCCAAATGTAAATCAGCCATTAGCATTAGCATTAATCTAACCTTGCCTACATGCCTTATCAGGATTTTCTCACGAATCTCCTTAGATTTTATCCTACCTTGTGTGAGAAGCTGACAAACGCATCGTACACTTTCTCGTACTCCTCTTCGTCATCGGTGATGAAGAAGCAGGCGCCGAAGCCCTTCGAGTACAGGAAAGCGCGAATTGCCCAACCGTGCTTGATGTAGGTGACAATCAGGATCGCCGTGAATGCAAAGAGCAGCCCGGCAACTACGGCCAACGCAAGCACGGAACTTGAAAGCCCATTGTCGTACAGGTAAGAGCAGTATTCTGCCTCCAGCGCCGTCTGGTCACTAGATAGCACGTGACGCACGATGCTGGCGTTGCCTACGCCGTTGCCGTCGCTGCGGCTGATGCACGTGAGTTGCTCGTAGTCACCGATTTGCTTGAAGTATGTCTTGACGAGTTTGTGAAACTCGCAGTCTTCGCAAGAGAATTGGTTCTGTGCCAGGAAAACTGATAGCGATGAAGAGGGATTCGTGGCGTTGGTGCCAACAACAGGCGCGGGTGCGGCTGATGTCGATTCGTTGCCTGCAGCCTCTTCGGGAGAAATGAGGATTTTTAGGAAGCCCAGCGTATCGAGTTTGTTTTGGCTCAAGTCGATTCGCACGATACTCGATGAAATGTCTGGAAGACAAATTAATAAACCAATGATAATTATCAATGATAAGCTTTGATAAGCAATGCAAATGCATACTTGACTTTTGGCTTACTTTGTGCATGGCTCGCGCTCAAAAATCTGTATCCATTTCCAGCCAGATTCAGCACCACCTTGTAGCCTCTTGGAATGCGGATGGCCTGCGTGTTGGGCACAAAATTCTGCAGTCGCCGGTGGGAGCAGTCGATTGCGACTGTCAAGTTGAAGGGAATCCGCCAGCACTCGCAGACTGAAGGACAGACGCCTTCGGAGTGGCCACTGCCTTTGGGTGGTTGGAAAGGGCAAATCAATTTTTCGGGCCCAATGCTCTTGAACAAGCCCCCAGCCAAAGCCGGCGGGGCAGCACAACGCAGGTCACTCGTCTCAAAATGAATTCCCTTCACTGCAAAGCGGTGGAATGCGAGTGTCCTGCAGTCGCAGTCGAGTGGGTTTCCATTCAGCTTCACAGCCGTGTTGCGTTTGTCCGAATCCTCCAGAAACAGCGCGGCGTGGTCCATGTCGACCGTAGAAATGTTGTTGGAGCGTAGGTCGAGAGTCAGCATCGTCGCAATGCTCAGGAAATTAATGTCATTCACGTGGAGCTCCGTCAGGGCATTGTGGCTCAGGTCGAGCGAGTTGAGGCGTAGGAACAAATTCTTCCAGTCGTCATAAATGGCAGGAATTTGATTTTTCGAGAGGTTCAGCGTCTGGAGCTTAGTGCAGAAACGGAAGAAGGACTGCTGGAAACCAGAATCGAGGAGAAACGCCGCTTCTGCGTGGGAACCGTCCGCCCCGTCGATGAGTGTGAATTGGGGACCGCTTCCGCTCCCCGATGCCGACGGGGGCTGCGCAGGCGGTGAAAGGCTCTGCAGGTTGTTGTTGCTCAAGTCCAATTCGAGAAGGGCTGTCAAGTACTCGAACGCACGAGCGTCAATTGAATCGATCTGAAAAAATACAAAAACAAGTGATAAACGTGACATAAATCAAAATGGATAAAAAAACAAACGCTTGAAAATGTCAACAGCACCCAATCAAAGCGAGTCAAGTGTGCTTGGTGAAATTGCCAATTAACCCGAAATAGCTAGAATTACGAATTAAGAGATTGGACAGAAATTACGGCAGGGGCAAATTACAGTTAATTAGGGATTAGCTTGAACTCATAGAAAAATTATACAGAACAAATGGCCACCCGCTCACTCATTCGAGCGAAAAATGTGAAGTGGCTTTTGTAGTTTGTACCATCATCGTGCGATTTATCGATCGTTGTGAAGTACTGATAACAGAATATAAGGCTCTGGCTGGCAGGCTCACTACGCATTGCAGTAATAAAAGCAGAGTCCCCGCGATAGACCGTGACATTCATTACTTCAAAGCTGAATAACAAGTGTTGGCTGTCCACAAGATGAAGACTTTAGTGTCCGTTATCGTAATTTTGGTTGTCTGCAGTGGATTTTGCAGTGCAGGTACGTTAAAGCGTAGAGTCCCGAAGCTCCGTTTATTAATGCTCGACGACGCCTATGATCAATTTCAGGCTACACCGGACCCACGAACCAAGAAGGCGTGGACCTGATCAAGTACTACGAAGGCTGGTACCCTAATTTTTACAACGATCCCGTCGGGATCCGCACTATCGGCTATGGGCACGCCTGCCACGTGTGGGACTGCTCCGTGCCCCTCAATGGCAAGTACCCCGTGCCCCTCTCCTTGACCAATGGTGACCTCCTCCTAAAGGACGATCTCTCCTACCCTGGCCGTTATGAGGCATGCATCCGTAGCGAAATCACGTACGCCAACCTGAACGCTAATCAGTACTCAGCCCTCGTCTCCTTCGCATTCAACCTCGGCTGCGGCAGCGTGCAAACTTCTACTCTCAAGCAGCTGCTGAACTCAGGCAACACGCTCGGAGCCTCGCTGGAGTTCGCAAGATGGATCAATGCAGGAGGAAACCCACTGCTCGGCCTTGCACGCCGTCGTGAATCGGAGCGCCAGCTTTTCTGCAAGTCGGGCGGATGCGAGACGCCCTGCGCCGGGTCGATCAATGCGGATTCGCTCAACATTCGCAAAGATCCCAACACATCCGCTTTCATCGTCGGGTCGTACACACAAAACACGAGGGTTGACCTCTTCTCACGTGTGACGGGCACAGTCGTGAATGGAAACCCGTATTGGTTCCGGTGTGGCCCCGGTTTCATTTCGGCGTCTTACGTTCAAATTGTCAACTCGGGAGCGTCGTGGTGTTCAGTCAACTAACTTGCTAATTGCTAATATTACTTGAGAAAGTTCAATAAAAACTGATTATCGATTGCTTACCAAATTATTCGCCATCCGGAGCGTCTCCAGTCTTCCCAGTCCCTTGAACACTCCACGAACCAGTCGTGTCACGAAATTATCGCTCAAGGTCAGCGACTTCAGATTCGGCGCCAAGAATCCTTCAAACTGCACGATTTGGTTGAGTCCCAGATCCAGCTGAGTCAGTGCGGGCAGCTTCGAGAACGCGTCTGGCGCCACCGTCGTGATCAGATTTGCACTGAGGTTGAGTGTACTCAAGTTCTTCAGCGCGGAGCCCCAAACAGGCACGCGAATCAGTCCATCCGAAATCAGCTGCAGCATCTGCATCGAGCCACCGAGACCACCAAAAGCCGTCTCGTAGTTCGCCGTGAAGACGGCGCTCAGCTCGCTGGTCGCTGCGTGGTCGCCGTAAAGTGTCGTATTCGTTTGCGTTTGAGCATGTGCGAGGAAGATCGTCGGGTTGTTGTCCAGATACGAAATATACAGGCTCTGAAGGCGCTGGAGCCCGTCGAGGCGAGGAAGCACGGAAAAGTTGGTGTAGACCAGATCGAGGGTGGTCAGATTCCCCAGCCCGTCGAATGCATTGTAATGGATTTTGTTTAGATGAGTATTCTGTCGCAGTGTGAGCACACGCAGGCGGCCCAACCCGGAAAACGTATCCTCTCCAACCTCCCGCAGTTGATTGTTGCTCAAGTCCAGGAGCTCCAGGCTGCTGGGGAATTTCGTGTCATGCAGGCTTTGTATCGCATTTGAACTGAGGTCGAGGAGCTTCAGTCGCTTGTTCCCTTCGAAATCCGGCGTGCTTAAGAAGACCATCTGATTTTCCTTCAGATGCAGCTCCTGCAGCCGCTCCAGCGACGAAAAAGCGCCCTCCGGGATTCGGACGATGTTGCTTCTCCTGAGTTCGAGGGTTTCTAACGATTGAATGCCGGCGACAAATGAAAAGAGGAGACTCGTGTTTGTGATTGGCAGCCCCGAGCTTTGCTTGTCTTGAGGAGGTTCGAAGCTGAAACCGACCAGGCGGGTCTTTGGGACTGAGATGGAGGCGAGGAAATCGTCCAGGTTCTGAAAATCAATGGAGGAGCATAAAAATTAAGTTTAGACAGAAGTCAGGACAGTACAAAGGTGTTTGTAATCGCGATTCGCGATATTCGACGGTGTTTTGAATCACACGCATGGGAATTTCCGATAAAAAAAAACAGGTTTTAATGCTTTATTTACGAGCAAAGCGAGAAATTGCGAATGGATTGCGTTTTCGCGTTTCGTACGTGTCTTAATGCAATCCATCACGAGCTTCCCACTAATTCATCTCTACCGACGCTTTAAACTTCAAATCTCCACAGTTTTTTACCCTCAGCTTAATTTCGTGCTGGTTTTCCTCGTCCCGCTGCTGCTGCGCGTCAAATTTTCCAACAAAATCTGCGTTCCGAGTTCTGAGTCCTGCCGTCGTGTATTTGGGTCCGAATTTAATCGCAATCGCGCTTGCTACTTATCAATGGAAAAACCCTTAATGTATTAACTCTTTTGAGACTTACCTCTTTCGTTAAGATAGGGCACAGGCTGAGCTTCAGCTTATAAAAGTATTTGTCACTGCCGCCCTCCAAATCGAGCCCCTGCAGGAGTTTCCACTCCATTTCACGATCAGGCGCGTAGGGATTGCATTTCACCGCGATCTGAATGAGGTTGAAGTCGTGGACATGGGCGCTGGCGACTGTCGAAGAGTTTGCTGCCGTCGTTGACGCTGACTCTCCATCGCTGCCGCTGCCATCCACGATTGCGTTGGGATCATACTGGCCTGAATTAAGGACGAGGGTAACATTGTGCACTTCGGCAAACAGTGAATTGGGGCACAGCAGCTCCAGGCCATGCCGCCCACCACCCGATTTGGATTCACAGAAGCATTTCGGAGTGGATACCGAGTCACAGCTGAATTCGAACCCTCCTGCACTCGTGATCGTGGCACTGATAAACGCTATCAGGAGCAAGAACGAATGCGAATGTGCAGCATTCATTCTCAAATCCGAATCTCGATCATCGGCGTACTCGAACTCCTTCACTAACCACTTGATAATTCAGCGATTCACTGATTATTGTTCACTGATTCATGTTATGTAATGCTCCATTTGCATGGCAAAAGACGACTGGCTGATTGGGCACAGATGCAAATTACACCGGAGACGTTACCGTTAGGTTTGCTTGGCACACACACAGCGGGCAGCGGTTTGTTATCTTCCAGTGAGGACGATACACGATGCTGATGACTTCGTGCTGCTAACTGCTTGCACAATGCAATGTCTGAAGATGAGCGGATTTCCGGTTCATCTTGCAAACAAACACAGCAGATTGCTCGCAGATGTGTTGTTCACTTCAGTTCACTTTGTGAATCGTGATTTCGTGATGTGCAAGCAGCACCGCACAGATTTAGGTCGTCCAAACAATGGATTAGTGGATTCAATGACTCTTCACTCCACGATCACAACTCCACTCGCACTCCAGCGGAGTACAAGAATAGAACTTCGGTTTATCTGATGCTGAACTTCGATCTTCTGCATTCGTTCAATTCACTGCCTCTGCTTGAATTTGGAACACTTGAATTAGTCACTTTGTCGGTTGTCGACGTTTCTTATAAGCAATTCCAAATTCCAATGACCTGCACATAAAAATGTCCAAAGAAAGACGAATTGGTTAAGTAAAGCACTAAGCACTTTTGGTATTGTTGAAAGTATTGAGCAATCTCAGTCTCCGTGATCGTCGTCTTCGTGTCCAAGCACAAAGCACCAAGTACTTTACCACGTCCAACTCTCTCTTAACGTGGCTCAGCTTCGCTTAACCACTTAACGTGTTGATACATTAGGCAAACAGCAACAGCAGTATGATGGTAACGCTGGGCTGCTGGCTTTAGGTTTCTTTATCAATTACACTTTTAATCTCCACATGCAAGACGAATGGTAGGCAGTGAAGAAGGGGTTGACAAAAGAAACTACCCAAAACATCAACTAAGATCCTGTTGGGAGCGTAGTTATTAACGTAGCACGACCACTGCGACTGCGACTACATCGTTACGTTGTTGAAGGACATTCTTGCATCTTTCTTAACTGACTGACTGACGACTGCACTACGCTAATTTAGCTTGTGGTATTTGTGTTTTTGTCTTTACTTGCCTTTCACCTCACGTAATGAATTCTTAGAAATCTTGCAGTGCTGAGTGCTTTGCTGTGCTGTGGTGCTTTATTGATATATTAACTTGAGTTATTAAGTATTGCGTGCTAAGCAAAACGGGCAAAACCACAAGCAAAGTAATCATATCAAGGAATGGGAAGGAGATTTAGCTCCGAGGCATGAAAATGAACACGAAGTTAAAGGCTTAAAGACTGTCTGACTGCCTGACTTGAGAGCTGAGAAATTGAGATGCAGATTTCCTACTAATTACTTTGTTAATCTTGGTCGTTGCTTTTGCTGTTGCTGCTGCGGTTTACTTAACCTAAGTCAACATAATGCATAATGCCGTGTGTACCGATGCCGTCTGCCGTCACGCGTACGAAGAATGAACCGAATGAACTATGATTCCCGATTGCCCAGACTTCGATAATTAGCTAATTGCAGATGCTGTTTCGTTTTAGACAGGACAGGCAAATTGATGGCTATAATTAACTTCTTGCCTGAAAGCTGGCATCGAATTAGACTGCTGCGTACGAGAGAGGCTGAAGCACTGCCTGCACGAAGATGAACAAAGAGTTCGCTGATTGCGGATGGAGGAGGCAGGCTCAAATTCTTGTGCATGTGCTCCACGTTAAATCTCCAAGTCAAGTCTAAATGAAGAGTGAGGGCAGCAACTCAGCAATAGCAGCAAATAACTCACATACTCTTGACGTTGACTGTTGACGTTGACAGTACTGATTGATTGGAAGGTTGAGATCGAAATCGAATATTTGAAGGTGCAAATGCGTGAAAAAGATGTTTGGACACCAAGTTGATAATTCCCCTGAAATCTGGACGAATCAGAGTGTCTTGAAGAACCCTACGATGCCTGGACTTCGGTTGGCTACCTCGGATGACGAGAAAGGTGACAGCGTTCCAGTTCCTGGTCAGTTTGACGATGCCAAGGAGGACAAAAGTGGTGGTGGTGATAAGCTGAATACCAGTACGAGGTAGGTAACCAGACAGTAATTAAAACACTGTTAAAGCGGTTTTGTATTTATTTCATTGCATGTATTTGACAGTGACGAGGTTGCTGACGCCCTTTTCAATCGTAATCTGCACGGAAAATCCACCCTCAACGGGGACGGTGATAATTACGAAGAAGGAGACTACGATCCAGAAGACGACGACGACGATGACGACGACGGTTACGAAATGTATGGAGACAAAGTCGTAGGGCCGAATTCACAAACAAACAACCCGAAATCAGCACCGGAGGAAATGCTCAAGAAATTTGCCTACCGTATCAGCTTGGACAAATACGAAGGTGCCGACCTCGAACCCGAAGCCGCAACTCGGCTCATTTCGACGCAGAAGAAAATGGCTGCCTCCAAACAGAAGCAAAAGGACAAACGCGATCGTGCGACTGTGGAGCAAGTGATGGATCCTCGAACTCGAATGATTCTCTACAAACTCATGAGCAACGATAAGCTTGCGTCCATCGACGGCTGCATTTCGACAGGAAAGGAGGCCAACGTGTATCACGCCACTGCACCCGCGCTGGACCTAGACAAGCCACCAGACTCTTTAGCAATAAAAGTCTACAAAACATCAATTCTCACATTCAAAGCTCGTGACAAGTACGTCGACGGCGAATTTCGGTTCCGAGGCGGATACTGCAAACGAAACCCACGGAAGATGGTCGCTCTCTGGGCTGAAAAGGAGTATCGCAACCTGCTCCGCATTCACGCGTCCGGTTCGATTCTCGTTCCTCGTCCAATGATTCTCAAGTCACACGTTCTGGTCATGTCATTCATCGGGAGCCAAGGTTGGCCCGCGCCGCTGCTGAAGGATGTCAAGTTTGATGAGCCACTGCCACAAGAAGTGAAGGACGTTCTCCAGAGCCAGAGTCCGACTCAACGAGTCGACACGACGGAGGATGAAGACGAGCGCCTGATGCACCAGCTGATTGCCAAACTGTACCGGGACTCGCTCCTGATTCTTTACCGCCTCTACAAACATTGCAAGCTTGTGCACGCCGATTTCTCCGAGTTCAACCTGATACTGAAGGACTGGCTGGACTTGTACGTGATAGACGTGTCGCAGTCGGTCGAGCACGACCACCCACGCAGTCTCGACTTCCTCCGCTCCGATCTCAAGAACGTACAAGACTTCTTCGGCAAACGCCATGTGCTGCTCGGCGACTACAAAACGGTTTTTGATTGGATCACGAGTCCAACGATCGGCGACGGCAGTTATGAGCAGGTGCTAAGCGATATTCTGGCAAAAGGAGTGCCGCTGACTGAGAAATCGGAGGATGCTACGGCTGTGGTCGACGAAGAAGTGTTCAGACAGACTTTCATACCGAAGAAAATGACGGAGGTCGTGCATGCTGAGCGGGATATCAAAAAGGCAAAGGCGGGTCAGGAGCTGGTTTATACAAATATGCTGGGAATGAAGGCGGACTTGTCGGGGCCGCAAGATAAACCGGATTTGGAAACGGGGACATCCGATTCAGATTCAGAATCTTCAAACAGTGAAAGCGATGGTGACGGCGAAGGTGAGGACGACGGGACTTCCAAGTTCAAGAACTCAGCTCGACCTCGAGGCGAGACGGCGGAAGAGAAAAAGGTAAGCTTCAAAAGCGTGCATTAATTTCTTATCAGTTTCTGATTTCTGATTCGTTTGTTTTCATTACAGAACCGGAAGAAATTGGTGAAGGACGGCAAAGCTGAGAAACGCGAGACCAAAATGAAGAAGCACGTCAAGAAGAGGAAGGAGAAATTGTCACACGCGAACGCGAAAAGAAAATAGACCAAGAGTTCAAGTAATTCGTATATTCGTAGCACGTAACTGATAAGAAATAACTTTATTAATTGTACCAGTGCGTATTAAAAAGGTAGTGCGTTCTCTGACTTTACACTGACTAGAATTTTATTCTTCGTCTAAGAATTAAGGCGATTATTTGTAGTCTTCATCCTGTAAGTTTAAAACCAAAAAATGCGATTCCGGATTAAATAACATCGACGTCGACTGGAGCACGGCTTTGGAAGAGGAAGTTCTGATTTAACTTACGTAATGCTTGGAGTAAGACAGGAATACGTTCCAGAACACAGTGACTCCGTTCACGCAGAGGACCCGATACCTTGGCTTCAGCCAGAAGAAATTCGCAAACTGAATTGGTGGCCAGACTATGCAATCCCAAAGGTAAATGTTGGGGAATTTGAGCAGGAATTCAGCCCAGGACTCGGCCAGCGTCTTGCCCTCCAAGAGTGCCATACCCATTATGAACTGTACGTTAAAGCCCGGAGACGCGATAATCTGATCGAGCAGGATTTTCTTGAGGATCACACCCTTCGACGTGCCAGGGTACCATTTGTCGAGGTATTTGTAAAAGTAGTGGTGCGGGGGTCCTTGCGTCAATCCGATTATCGTTATTCTACCTGAAAAACGATCGAAATCAGATTTGAAGAAATAGAATCAGGCAATCAGGCTACGCAACGGAGACGACAGCAGGAACTATATGAGATGAAACGTACCTAATCTGGCCCAATTAAAATGCTCCCGCACCTTACGCCTAATCTCAATGTGCTGCTCAACCGTATCACCAATGGCGAACAGAATTCCTCCGCTGATTGTGTTCGCAGCCAGTGCGTACTTCCCGGAGAACAAATTCTTCATGTAGACTGATATGCGAAATGGGGTTTGCGAAGACATGGCGAGATCAAACTGAGGTATGAAGCACTGACAAACCCGACAGGCTCACAGGAGTCTCGACGTCTTAGGTCCTGGCCCAGATACGAGCTCCTCTGAACCCGGAGGCTTAATACTTAATTAATGGAATGTTACGAGTATGATTGCGAGATAAATGTCAGGATCAATTTTACCATTACGAAGTCGTGATTTTTGCACGTGCGTTTCAGCGGCGATCTCAAGGATTCAAGCGGCAGAAAAGCGTAGACAAAACCGAACCTGTTTGACTTTTGCCTTTTGCGGTTCTGTCATCAAGTTCTTAGAATATTAAGGCGTTTTATTAGTGATTGTAATTAAACTGAAGCGTAGAATTAGCGTTCAGCTGTACTGATTGCAGGATGACGACACCCCAAGCACTGAAGCGTACAGTTTACGTTGGTAAGAAACATGGTCAATTGAACTCAGTATGCAACATGGCAAATTGGCAAATCGATTACTTAATTTTAACTCTAATTCGCTGTTTGTTTTGCTTGGCTAGGCGGACTCGCCGAGGAGGTTGACGCGGACGTTGTTAAAGCCGCCTTCATTCCTTTCGGTGACATCACAGACGTTCAGATTCCTCTAGACTTCGAGACCCAAAAACATCGAGGCTTCGCGTTTGTCGAATTCGAGGTTCCTGAAGGTGAGAATCCTGAAATCCGATACTGATACGATACTTGTATTCAATAGTTGATTCAGTGATGATGGGTGATTAATGTGACTCACAATTAATTATTAGATGCGACCGCTGCAATTGACAACATGAACGACGCCGAACTGTTTGGTCGAACAATTCGTGTCAACATGGCTCGGCCAATCAAGGTGAAGGACTTCTCAACCCGGCCGGTCTGGCAAGAAGACTCGTGGCTGGCGAAGCATGCCGGTGAGACGCTGCAGGGCATCGAAAGAGATAAGCCCGCTGGAGAGGGTGAGGAAGGCGAAGAGTCTGCGGCTGCAAAAGACGCAGAGACCACTGCGGACGGAACGGTCGTTGGACCCGACGTGCGAAAGCCGAAGAATCCTCAAGTGTACTTGGACATTCAGATCGGAAAGATGACAGTTGGTCGCATGACTTTCGTTCTCCGAACCGACATTGTCCCAATCACAGCGGAGAATTTCCGATGCCTCTGCACGCATGAAAAAGGATTCGGGTTCCAAGGTTCTGTGTTTCATCGTGTGATCCCTGGATTTGTAAGTAAATTGGCCTAATTAGCCGGTTCTACTTCTGATTAGCCCCCCACATTTGCTTTTTGCTGATGCAAACGCCATTTCTTTTATCAGATGGCTCAAGGCGGGGATTTCACGAAGGGTGACGGCACCGGAGGCAAGTCAATCTTCGGCGCCAAGTTCCAGGACGAGAATTTTACACTACGCCACTCCGCGCCCGGAACGCTCTCAATGGCCAATTCTGGGCCGAACACAAACGGCTCCCAGTTTTTCATCTCCTTCCAGCCCACCAACTGGCTTGACGGCAAACACGTCGTCTTTGGTCTCATCGTGAGCGGGCTCGACATCCTCAAGAAAATCGAGAAATTCGGCAGCAATTCGGGCAAGACGTCAGAGAAGATTACAGTCACGGCTTGCGGTGAACTCGTGTGAACTTCAGCATTTTAATTGTAATGGTTTTATTCATTATTACGGTCAACATGTTACAATTTAATAATAATGATGATTTATTGTAATTTAATACAAGTTATAGATACTTTTTTATATTCATAATTTAATCTTGTTATAAATAACAACAATAAATCTGCTCTGCACCAACAATTTAATATTTGCAGCAGAATTCTATGTCTATGCCTTTCTAGCACTCTAATGTCTAAATTCTTTATCTAATCTATGGCTTCTAGCTTCGCGAGTGACGCAGCATGCCGCGTCGTCCCGTTGCAAATTGCAAGGTTGCGCGAAACCGAGTTCGAATGTTGGGGGGGGGGCTCCTACAGCCGTTTGGCTTAATTAGGTACAAGTTAACACGTTGACGTTGACACTGATAAGATAAGATACTTGGTTTTTGGTTGGTTGGTTGATAATCTCTAGAGATCATTCATTAACTGGGTCTACATGTCTTTTAGTAATACATACATGAGTATATTTAACTTAACTAGCATGAGATTAAGATTAGAATCACAATGATAAGAGACGAGCCGCTTCTTTAGCAAGATGACTTACGTAATATTTACTGCTTCATTTCTAACTACTATGCAGCAGGTAGGTGATAAGAGTATAGTAGGTAGAGTGTAGAGTAAAACACGAACACATTAATTCAATTGGGAATTGGGAGCAATTCGATATCGATACTAAAATACGCAGGGATCTGGGTCAGGATTCAGGAATTTGAGTAAGTTGCTTATTATCTGGTCAGGTTAAGTCAAGGATCCACGCCAGTCACTGATTTGATAACGATTATAGGATTGATTTGATTAGAGTGCTGATAACACTGACTGATAAGTGACTGATTAAGTCGAGAAGCTCTTCAATTGCAGTGATAACCGGGTGGTTGAGGTTGAGATTACTGACGTTACTTTACTGATAAGATTCGCAGCCGTATCGTCGTATGTGCCCTGCCGCGCCGTATCACCGTCGAAATGGCGTGGCAGGCGGCGCCAAGCTGTCTGGCGTGTCGAGCCACTGGTACGTGTCCTAATCATACGTTTGTGATTGTCTTGATGCAATTCTCGTTGCTTTCGCTGTGCTTATCAGCTGAGCAGCTTAAGCTTAGCGACTTTATTACCCTAAAAACTAACTCTACACTAATCCTTCTCATCTCCTTATCCTTATCACATTTATTCACTGACTGACTGCTATTACTATTACACTAAAGCTACCATCACGCATTCGGATCACATTCAATTCCAGGAATCACAGGCAGATCTTCGCTTCCACTTCCACTTTCCATGCTAGAAAGTAGACAAGAGTGAAAGAAGCTCATTTCTACATTATCTCGCACCTCCTCCATACAATACAAAAGATCATCAACATTCAACAGTTGATGACGTGAAAAGACGCTCAAAATTGAGAAAAATAGGAACAAGAACAAGATTCGGGATGTGAGAAGATGAAAATTGATTTTCTCCTCTCACAAAAGCATAAGTCTGCTCGACGGATGCAGATTGCAGAAGATCTTTTCCCTCTCATCTTCACTTCATTCCCATTTCGCCATTTATATTCAAATCCGGAACAGCAAATGAGTCTGACTCTGGCAAACGTTGCGTCTAAAGAGTGCTGCCTGTTACATGCAGTGAAAGTGAAAGCATCCAATAAACTGAATGAACTTTTATATTGCCACTTGAAGACTTGGATTTCCCGAATTTGCCATTTATTTTGTTTGGGATCAGAATTCATTAAAATCCTGCACTGCACCCAACACATTCTTGAGTTTTGAGTCAAGAGTTTAGCGAAAGTGATTTTGACTTCTTCCACTCTTTCAGTTTCAATTCAATTCAAGGGTCTGATTTCTGATTTCCTTCGTAAATGTGCGAATCTGCGAAAAATGCGAGTGCTAACGGCGAATCTTCGTTGATATTGACTTCGTTCAACTTCCTGTGCGTTCAAAATCACAAGCTAAGTGCTAAGCTAATTTAATTACTGCTGCCTGTTAAAGTTGCTACCTGAATCATCATTAGTTTCATTGAGTATAATGACTTATTATGGACCAACTGCAAACTGCCTAACTCACCTAGTTCTAAGACTACTGGAAGAGTATTTATTGTACTTTATGTGTAGATGCTCAAATTACGTACAATGCCAACCAGCCAGCCAACAGGCGACAGTCTCATTACGCCAGTGCAATGCTTATTAGCTAAACTAAACTTACATAATTTCCGTGAATAAAGTGCCTAATCGCACCGTGAGCGACTCGAAAGTGAAAGTGAATGTAAACTGCATTGCATGAAGTGTTCGCCCGGTGAATGGAATCGGAAACAGGAAACGAAGAAAAGTTCCACGCGAGCTCAATTCAATGGATTTTAATGAGAGCCCTGCCCAACTTTAACTTTCGCGTTTCGTCTCCTCGCTTTTGACAAAAATGTTCTACACGAGTGGCTCCGAAGAATACGCCCGCTTCCTTTCAGGCATTATAGTACTTATGCTCTTGTGTACTTGTAATTGGTTGCTGCTGCTGCAATTTAAGAACTTTGCTTCTTCAACAAGCAGTAAGCACTACTTTACTTTCCCTTTCACTTCTGCTTCCTGGTTTGCTTTGCTTTTCCCTGCGTTCCAGGTCCCAAAGGGCCTTGGTTACTAGGATTCTGGAGCCTATTCAGCAGTGATCAGCCAAGGAGGAAGCGAACTCTGAACGGAACAGAACAGGAAAGGTCACAAAGTCAGAGTCAAATATGATAAATGAGGACCCAAAAACATGAACACGATACTCGAACACCGATTTATAAAGCTTTTGGGTTGGAAATCGAACCGAGCTGGTTTCTTCGAATAGAAAGCAAGACAGCACGGCGAGCTGGGCAAAGATCATCATAACCAGCCTGAGACCTGAAATGCTCACGCGATACGACTGGCCTGAAGCCTGCTGAGCTTGCACCAAAGTAAAAAGTATCAATTTATCTTAATTCCGCTCTATTCTACTGGGAATTTGTTCCGATCCTCTTTGCTGTTCTGTGTTGTGCAGCAAGCAGGAGTAGTAGCAGCAGCAAAGTAAAGAGATTAGCGTCCAAGTGCCAAACTACCAAAGCAGCAACTCGCAACAGCAACGAACGACTTTGACTGACTGACTAGCAGGAGATTAAAAGTAAAATACAAATACAAAAGAGGAAAAGTGAAAATCCTTTCGCTGGCTCCTGACTTGACTGCCTGCCTGCCTGTCCGCTCGTCATTTCGATGGTGATTTGTGTTTTCGTGATTGGCACACACAGCGACTGACTTACTTATCTGTTGCATTGCACTGCATTTGACTGATAAGAGTATTACAAAAATACGACTTTTATCACGCAGAATTGGTCAGGATTCAGAATTCAGGATCATCAAAGGTCAGGTCGGGTTTTCTATGTTAATATGCAAAGTAAACTACGATACTAAAATATGTTTCTTATCTAGAATTCCAACGGCGCACGCGCAAGCGCATGTCTTATCTTTGACTGGGTTCTGGATTCTGGTAGACTGTAGACGTTTCTAATCTTGTTTCTAGTTTCTTGAGCCGAACGCCTGCCTTGTCTTACTCTCGTGGCGCCCATTGTTGCTGCGGCGGCGGTTGTTGCTGCTGTTGCATTGCGTGTTGTCTCCAGTTTTCATCTCCTCCGTCATTTATGCCGGCAGCACCACCACCAACACAAACACTACACGCACGATAAGAAAAACATACACGATTCAGATTAACTGATTAAAAGATCGAATCATGATGTTGTTACCTTTTCCTCTGCTGCCGATTTCTGACGTCCGCTCCAAAATCTCTGAAATCAGCAGATGTGCCTGCAAGAAAGCAGGAATTGGACGTAATTAGGCAGATTAGGCTCGAATGCATCGCGACTGCGAAGAGTTGTGATTCTTACGTCTATTTGGTTGCTGCAGTTGAATTTGTCTGAGGGAATCCGTCCTCTCAAACTGCTGTCTTCTATTCTGCAAGTCAAAGCCGATTTCCCGCGGGTTCCACGCTGACTGCCGTCGCCGGGGCATCGAAGGGTCCCCACCGTCCGGGATTTCAGGCAGCAACCGGCCAAGGTAGTCGGGCACACGCTGTTGCTGGTAAGTAACCGAAGCTGCAACGGGCAAGACAAGAAAAATGATGAAGACAAGCGATTAATGAGACTAGCAAACGCTGAGATGGCATGGCAGACGAGGGAAGTGAAAGATTCGAAGGCATTCACTCCACGTACGTACGGAATTAAACCTGAGGCAAAGAGAAAGTTGATTTTTCTATTTTCTGCTTAGTTGCCCATTACTCTATTACATCGCGTTATCTTCTGCTTTCTCGGAATCAGCTGCAATACGCAGCGGGCAGCTACTTGGCTACTTCGTTACCTGCGACTGCAATTTGACTTTCGACTGTGCGCTGTATGCACTGACTCGACTCTTCTTAATTGAATCTTAGAAAATCGATAAGCTGGTTAATTGCTTACTTCTTCTCGATCTGTTGATGACTTCCTCCACTGCGACCGCGAACGAGCCTCGCCTCGACGGTGGGAGCGACCTTGGCATCTGCGGAGTCGACGGCAGACTCCCACGGCCTTCCTCCCCGCCAATCGCGTCCATCGCCGCCCGATCTGACTGCGCACTCCCTCGCCGCGAGGTCGGAGCACTGCGACACGTGAGCATGACTCCCGGCGGGCCAAGAGTCCCGAGCACCTCCCACGCCACTTCTGGCCGGAGCAACGACGACGCGCACGGGCTGGACTGCCCGCTCGACTCGTCCTGCTCCTCAGACTGCGACTGCGACCCAGCGCCGAGCCCCCGCATTCGCAGACGGCGAGCCAACTCCCGAGCGCTCGGCGTTGCACTGCCTTGAGCGATTTGAGCGATTGAGCCACGATGCCCTGACGTGCCCTTGCTCGAGAACGGGAACCAGACAGGTCGATCGTCAAGCGAGACGCGGCCCATGTCGACGTGGCATTCTCCGATGAAGTCTACCCCGCCTCGCACGAGCTCCATGACCAGCCATGAGTCGAAGAGATCCTCTGGGCTCACTTTCGTGAAGAGCGTGCATTGATTCCACCGCGTATTCGCCATTTTGTCGCCGATTCGTAGCGTGATGATGATGTCGTTCAGATCAAGCGTCGAAGAGTCTTCTGGTCCGAATGCGATGTTGACGACAGCGATCTCCAGTGTGTTGTGAATCTCGTCATGATACAAGCGCAGTTGAATGCGGCCTTCAGACTGAAAGCAAAAAAGTAGTAGATAGTAAGTTAGTATTAAAATCGGCTTAAGATTCCGCTTACTGGGAGCCTCGGCAATTTCCTGCGGGTTGGTGACAGGTCGCCACGATCCGCGTTCGTATTTGGATTGGCATTGTATGCATAATCCGCGTTCTCATTGTTGGTCTCTTCCCATTCCACGGCGGTGGTTCCATCATCGTCTTCAGGTACGGTTGTATTTATCATTTGCTCACTAGAAAAAGAAAAGCGTAAAAGCGCATGCAGTCAATACTCGATTACTTTACGGAGAAATAAACTAATAATTGTCCAATAAAATCCGATTAGAATGTAGCTCACTTATCGAAACACGCCAGTTGGAGCTCGACCGAATCTGGCGATGCGTCGAGCACCTTGCACACTTCCTCAAATGTGAGATTCGTCAACTTGATGTTATTCCAGAACAGCACAACGTCTCCACGCCGAATCCCGGCGAAATCAGCTCCCGAGCCCGGAGTGATTCGAGCGACCCGAGCCCGCAGGTTGCCTGGACTGTTTCCGCGCGCACAGGAACAGCCACCGACGATTCGGAGCCCGAAACCGCGTGTTTGGTAGCCGCGGTCTTGCGGGTCTCGGCGGAGTCGGACGATGCGCGTTCTCTGCTCGTTGAGCTGCTCAGTCGTCGATTTATTGTCTTTTATTGTGTTGCTCGAGTCCACGTCGTCAATCACGATCTTAATTGCCTCGCCGTCCGTACTAGATCCCTGACGCTTCATGACGCTGTCGGGCTTCCCGCCTCCGTGGTTGAGGGGGTCGTCGGACGTGGAACCGTGGTCGAGGGACGCGCACGACCGTGGCGTGCTGGAGGGTTTTGGAGCTGTGTTGTAGCTGCAATGTAAATGTAAAAGTAAAATGTAATCCTTGTAAATGGTTAATTCCTTAATCTAGTTGTAGTCGTACTCTTTATTCGTATTTCGTACATTGGCCTAATGGAAGAGTCGTGTCGGTGCATGATTTCCTCTAATGATCACTAATGAATGAATACGAAAGCTAAGTTTGTCTTTAATCCTCACTCCACAAATCACGCCTGACTCTTCACTCTGAGCTTCACTTTGAATAAACCTTTCATCCTACTCGCGAGCCTACGCAATTTATCCTGATTCGTGACGTAGGTACTCGTTACACGTAAATAATGTCTATAATGTCATTGACTTACATTTGCACTGATCTCCGCCTCGTGTCTGGGCGACTAATGATCAGGTTCGGATTCTCTTCCTTGCCTTTACCTCCTCCACCGGGCCCTGAACTTCCCGTGCCGCTGGAGTATCCAGATGAGCCTGTTGTCGAAACGGAGGTAATTGACGCGGATTCATGCTGCTGCTGCTGACTGGAGCCCGATTTATGGTGATGGTGACCTTCTTGCTGTCTGTCCCGTGTCTTGTGCCCGGTATGCTGCTGGTGCTCTTTTGGCTGGTGGTGGTGCTCTTTTTGCTGCTGCTGCTGTGGTTGCTCTGGAGCGGCACCCGCGTTAATATTGTTCAGGTTTGCCAGCTGATTTGGGTCAATACTCCTCAGATCGCAGGATGCCCTTCTCGCCCGATTACCACCCACTCCAGGAAGGTTGAGCGTGCCCTCGCTTGCACCTCGTTCATACGATCGCTGGCGCTTCACGGCGGGAAGCTTCCCTTTCGCCTTGGCGGCGGCTTCTTTGTCGCCGCGTTCCTTGCCCCGCAGCTTCTCCGCAGTCGATTGCTGTACATTGTTGTTATCTTTCCGCGTGGTCGCAATCTCCGTATTACTTTTCGCTCTGACTTTCTCCCCGGGTGCATTCACATTCAAACTCAACCCCAAATCATGTTGAGAGGAAGCGCTCGAAAGCTGTGCGCCGGTCTGCTGCTGAAATTTGGCAATATCTCGAAGAGGAACATCGGAGTGTCTTCGTACGTCGCTGGGCTTTGGTGCGAGGAGCAAAACTTCAGTCTCTGAATCAGCACGATCGCCTTGTTGCAGACGGCGCGTGTCTGGACTTCGACGGATCTTCGTCTCGAATCCGACGCCCTCGAGCGCCTCGCTCTGCTCGATGCCCACCTGAACACGTCGAGCGATGATCGCCACGCCTTTGCGTCGGCAGACGGAGCAACGCCAGTTCACCTGCAACGAGACAATACAGCCGAGGTTAGGGCATAGCACGACAGCATGAGCCGAGGTCACTGACGGACGGACGATGATGAATATAATCCAACGATTGCCCACACAAATTCTATTCTCGGAAGACTAATGACAGATTACCGCGTGCGATTACTGATGTGTTGACCAAGCATGCAATCTATATTTAGACAGAAGAGCAACGGACAAGAGCACTCTGCACTCGAGCACTACTTAAATCAAATCGTAATCAGCTTCCCTTCCAGTTTCCTCGAAGGCCTGAACTCCTTATTGCGAAATTACAAGTTAACCGCCCGCCCACATGAATCCAAGAACCATGAACGATGATCCTCATCCGAGAGTCTTGAATCTTCGCCCGCCCACAGCGCATAGCAGAAATGGAGATGGTGAAGCACATACGACGTATGAGTAAGGCGACGATTCAGGGTGAAATTAAAAGATTTAGAACGAAGATGACGTACTAGACTTATGCAATACACGAAGACAACGAGGAACGAGACCACATAAGTTTTGAGAAGACAAGATGAAATGAAGATGAAGATGCATGCAAAGATTTGCTATTTGAAAGACGCAAGATACCCGAAGGGCAAAAGTTTGCACTCTTCGAACACGTTATTAAAAAAGTTTCCAGGCGCTGCGCTGTGCCGTTGCCATTATTAATGGTGTATAATCTGAGAGGATGTAATTTAATCCTCATCTTGTGTCATTCATCTGCCTACGAACGAGATGAAGATGAAATTCATCCGTTACAGCTCCGAGTACCGAGTAACTAGTTACGCTGACAAGTTCTATAATTAGCAGCCCAGCAGCGCCCTTGTCAGATCGACCCGAGTGCTGCTTGGGGTTTGGATTCAAAGAATTCGAAGAATGGGCTCGAGATTGGGCTCAATTAGGATACAATTACAAGATGATGATGACAAGAATTCAGTAGGAATCCTCTTCACTTCATCTCTTCAAATGAAAGGACAACACTCGACTCAATTCGAGCCAAGGAGCAAATCATATTTCATCAGCAGCACAGCACGAGAGCGTCTTCTTTCTTTTTCTCGGGATTGGAACGTGGGAGTTAATAATGGGACTCGTCCAATTAGTGATTGATGAGTCAGTGAATATAAGGAGTTATCTGCAGCCTACGGAAATAATTATCGGACGGCAGAATCACAAATCAGACATCCAGCCAGCAATGGAATCATGTTACCACTTCAAGAATACAGCGACGGTCGACTCATAAGCGATTCACCTAAGACCTTGGCCCTTAAGTCCACATAAAGTAAGTGCGGATTAGTAAAATTCAAGAACGTGAAAAATTTGATACTGAATATTGATTTTGGTAATCACAAGCTAACTGGATTTACTGCGCTCGAAGATTTGGCATTTGGCTTTGGGCTTGTCTTTTGTGGGAACTGATCAATTGAAATTGGATGAATCTGGATCTCTCATGGTCTTTTCGCTTTCGATATTGAATTACTGCAGCTTGCTGTTTATAACAACTGTAATCAAGTAATCATGCTGGAGCAGGTAAATTAAATGGGTATTGGAATACTACGCACTTGAATTGAAACAGTGCACGTGCAGTGAAAGTTGTGATTAGCTTTGGCATCAGAATACTATTGAATTTTTTGTCTGCGGTCTGTGTATTCTAGATTTTCAATTCGTGAGCCTACAAAGCACAAAAGCCACTCACTCGCCTCACCAGAGCCAACTGCCAACCTGTAATTAATGTAAATTGAGTACTTCGGAGAACACCGCGGCAAGGCGTAGCAAGACCTGGTTTCTCAGTCACAGTCCAAATTCAATTTACATTTCGGAAATGAGAACGAAGCAGCAAAAAAAAATGTCAACTTCGCCTTAGAATTGAACGGAAGGAAAAGAACGCAAGGTCGCCATAAAACTCGTCAACTCGTTGGACAGGTTTAAATTTCGGGCCGCAGATGTGTTTTACGAGATCCACGTTCGTAATTGCCAGTTGCCAGCCGCTCTCGCAAATAATTACGACTACGACTGTGACTACGACTGAAAGAGCGAAAAGTCAAGATCCATGGAACATAAAACGCATCTGTTGTCAAATTTCAACGCGGTACGGCACTTCAAGTATGCTTGCCTTGCCTTGTTTGTCATTTAGCATATTTAATTAATTGATTTGCATATTAAATTGCAGCTGCCGATGAGCGAATGCTGAACGCGAATTTGCCACACGGTACAGGACACACATGCGACGGCAGCGGGCCTACCAATTACTTCCACTCTGGTGGAAAGTCGACCAATTCGCGATCGCGACTTCAATCGTAATTGTATGGCTGTGGCGCGAATTTGTGAATGCTCAGCGTTGAGACGAAATGCAACTCAGCTCGGCCGCATTCGGGGAAGAAAGCAACTGAACTGCGACATGATGAAAGGAAAGACGTAGCGGTAGTGGTTTAAATGCAGCTCTGCGTCGTGGTAAGTGAAAATTTCTCCTTTTTATTTCATGGTCCAGTGAAGCAAGAAATGTGTTTTAGTTTAAAACAGGCGCGACGCAGACGCCGTGATAAAAATAAAAGTCTGCTGTTATTATTACAGCCGCTGCTACTGCTGTTCTGCTTCGTTCTCATCTTCAAGATGCGATTCAAGTGGCTGTGGCCTGGCCCATCTGGTAGAAGATGAAACATGAAACGAACTGAAGCTGAAAACGACGACGACGAAAGAAGGAGACGATACGAACGAACCGGGAACAAAGTGAAAGTCAATCAATTGGCAAATCATCAAAACAATTTCTATTTCTGGGTTGCTGCTTATTTCGCTGCTTCACTGGCGCCTGGCGCAGTGCGGCGCTGATAAGCAGCTAAGCCAGCCGGCCACATCACTGGATTTGGATTTGGGATTTGCAGAATTGATCTGCTTTCTTTCATCTCCACCTCACTCGGGCCCGTAACAATTTCGCAGAAGCGAGAAGCCGTGAATCGTGATAGGTGAGTTGGCGAATTTTTCTTCAGAAAAACAAAAGGAGAGCCTCGTCGCCTCGACGTTCGTGCGAAATTAAATTTACGACGTACAAATTTTTGAAATATTCACGCAGGCTAATAAAAGGCAGCTAAATGATCAAGAGACTTCTCGGGAAAGAAAGAAAGCGCCGCTCCAGCAGCGATATTAAACTTTATTTCAATTTTTTCTCATCAAGCTTGGCATTTTGTGCCGCGTGCTTTCACGAGCATCAGCGCCTGCCTGGAGAAAGGAGCCTGGCGTGATGCTACTGTCTGAGTGTATGTAAATTGGACAATTGCAGGCACAACATGTCCCATGGGCATTTTATTCAATTCATGCGCTTTCACTCACTGCAGCCAGCCTTCAGCCTTCAACGCTCGACTCGACGAGTTTTCACGATTCCGACTGCGCTTGCTACTTGCTTTCTGCTGTCTGCTTTCTCATTCGTCGAGATGCTAATTTCTATTTTTAATACTTTCGCATTCATTACGACTTATTTTTGCTCAGCGCAGCAGCGAACGAATGCCCCAGTGAATCATGGCGTGACGTGACATGACGCGATGCTGCATGGTTTGTGGACGAGATGAGAAATTCCAAGAACGAAATTAAACTTGAATGGCACAGTCACAGCGCAGCACAAACAGGACGCGCACAGACACAGGCAGGAATTTAATAAGAAATAAAAGAATTATGAGAATTCAATCGTATATTAAAAAATACTTCCACCAGGGCCAAACAAAGCTCTGCCCCACGTACGTATGACTTGCCTGCCTGTGCTGCCTCTGCCAGCGTTTTAATAAGAATCTTAAGCCATGGCTTCAATTCGATCCGAACTCAGGGCCAGAGATTTCGCGTCGAGTTAAAAATAGCAGCCAGCCGCCGGCCGAGAGTCCAGCGAATAGAGAATCCAAAAATCCAGAAAATGATTGCGTCCGTTGTGGTTGCTCGCCGCGCACGGACGAAAAAATGGACGATGGAGGTCAAAAGGATCGGATCGTCGTCAAGTGGAACATTCATAAAAACATGCCAGCCAAAAGAGCCCGTACCCATGCCGTCCCAACATATTGCACATAATCCCACCATGGCCATGTGAGCCTCAGATCATTGTAATCTGCACTGGAGTGGCTCACCCGAGCTCGAGAGATGATGCCGTATTATTGGAATGGGATTTGAGAGGAAATGCATCACTCACTCGGGCAGACGTAGTCGTCAGTCGTACGTGTCTGAGTGCCCGCGATGACGATGGCGATATTATTTGATAAAAGATCTCCAAGATGAAATAATTCCAGAATCCAGCAACGGCACGGCCAGCCAACCAGCTCACAAAATTGCTCTCGTTTTTATTTTTGAGCCGGACGAAGTACGAACGAACGTCATGCTTGCTTGCAAGTTGCGATGCAATACGACGGTGAAAGACTGCTCAGCTCTGGCTGCTGACTCGCATGACGCTGGTCGCGTTCAAGCTCAATTTCGTAGGTGCTAATCCCAAATTAATGAGTTAAGATCTCGGCCCTCACTCACCTCGTTTCCATCCGCATGACTCGAGTACGAGGCGCAGTCGTCGCAGACGCGAAGTCCGCACTCGGTGCAGTCGCGGAAGAACTCGTCGGGCTTCATCGCCTTGACGCACACACGGCAGCGGCCAACGCTTCCTGGGCGCCTGAAACGGGACAAAGACAAAATCATCAAATTGTGAAATCTTAATGGAATTCAATGGTCAATGACAATGGGAAAAGGCCACCGTATTTATTTTGCGTATTTGCGAATGCGACTTGACACGTGGCGTGGCGTGGCTCGGTCGCGTGACGCGACGCTCGACGCAACCGTGCCATGCCGTGTAAAGTCAAAGCCCTCCTGCTTGTTTTTGTTGGGTGTTCGTCTTGTTCGCAAATTAAACTAATGAGAAACGAGCACGCAAGACGCGAGACAACATACATGAGCCACGCGCGAGCACGACGCACAAAACCAACAATCACGCGACAACGACAAGCCAGGTGCTAAACAAGGTTGGCTTTAAAGCATTCAAAGCCCATTTGTCCTTGTTTCGTGTTGTGAAGTGAAGTAAAGGAAATAATTAAACACGGCACACACGCGAATGAACACGAAAGCGAGTTTGTCGCCTCATCGTCAAGTTCAGTACTTCGCTTGGCTTGGCCTTTCTGACAGCGACTTGGACGTTGATTGCCTATTAAACAGTAGCAAAAGTTTTGAATTTCGATTTCCATGCTGCCTGTTGCATGTGGCCTGTTGCCTACCTGCCAACTACCATGATTTTAATTAAATCGGACGCTATTTTAATTACCCGACTTAAACCCTTCGGAATGTCAAAATTCTTAATCCTGCGCTGCGCTGAGCAATTTATTCGATGGGCTGGCCTGGCGAATAGCGATTCGCATCGCAAAGTAAGTGATACGCGAAGCCAACTCGCACGCGGTTTGTTTACGTATTTATTTATTCATTCAGACTCGCTGGGTGGATTACCAGACGTGAATTTCATTAATTTAAATGAGAATGTGGAATGAACGATGACTTTGTCTGAAATTAAATTATATCGCAGTAAAGCACGGCAAAGCACGTCAAAGCACGTCTGTAAAGCAGCACGGCAGGACTCGTAATTCGTATTTTCGTATGCGCATTCATCATACCAAATGCCAAGCCAGCCTCGTGGACTACTTTCTCCTGCTCCTGCTATCACCTGGCAGGCAAGCTGAGACGCTTGCTGAATTGCTTCGCCTCGCTTTGCCTTGGCTGGCACGGTTGAATTGCGATTGACGCAATTCCTTTCGTTCTCCTTTCTTCTTCTCCATTTAACCGTGCCATCCTTATAATAATGTTAACTCATCTTCTTCCCATGCGGCTCGTGCAGCACGAAGCACGGCTTTCTACTTCTCCGTATTATAATAATAGCGGCAGCACGATCGGAGAAAGTTAAATCCTTGTGTTTGGAAGATATTTTATTTTTTATTGCTCCATCCAAATGCAATTTACTGGAATCACGGCGAGCGAGTGAGTGAAAGACGCTGTCGAGCGAAGCTTGAAATGAAAAAAATAGGAAATGATGCGACAAATGTGTTCTAAACTGTTCCAATGTCACTTGAGACTAGAATGAAGCTACTTCACTTCTCTCGTGCTACTCGTGCATGGCGTGGCGGCCCAGACGAAGCGGGCCGCCGAGCCGAGCGCAGTGAAAGCAGAATCAAGGTCCCAAGTCAACAGGACGCAATCGAACAGAAATCAAAAACCATAAAAGGTGTACTGTCTGCTGACGCTGACGAACGAAACGAACGGTGAACGAATCTCACCAGAATCCCGCGAGCATAGCATCGAGACTGGAGAAAGTGTGGAGGAAGTACGTTGAATGGCCATAAAATTTTAGTTGGTTTACTTTTCTACTTTATTTCGTTCCATTTTACATGCATGAAAGCTCACGTTTGTTTGAAAGGTGAAAGCAGTCGGTGCAGTGCTGTGCTACGATTGGGAACATATTGAACAAACGACAGCGCGCGCAACAGCTTTCTCTTACTTTCTCCACTTTCTTCTACATTATTACTATTGCCTACATTAATACTTGACTGGATACGGGAACGGGACTGGAATATGACAATTTCCAACGCGTATCTTACCTTTATGACTTTCCATTCACATCACATAACATTAAACTTTCACTCGACTCGGAAATTGGAACCACCGCATCGCTTTCACCTGAACTCCGCTCGGCTCAGCGTGTGGTGCGGTCGCGTCGCAGTCTTTGGCTTTGACTTGGCTTGGCTATGCTCTATTCATTTTGGGTCTCAGTCTCTGGCGAGCCTGAAATTATGTTTTTATGACCCTTCAAATCCTTTCTCTCTCCCTTTCACGTCGCATTGTATTAAACGATATGAAATTCTGGTAATGCGGCCAGGCCCACTACAATTGTGTTTTAAAATTCGAGCGTGAAAAATTGCTGGTAAATTGCCGTTATTATATGATTGGATTATTATTGCCATTGCCTTTGCCATCGTATTCGTCGTGCTACGTCGATAACTCGATTTGGCACAGGTAAATTGCCATGCAGTGACTGCAATGCCCAAAGAAAGTGAAATACTGATGTGTGAAACTGAGCTGTGCTGCGCGTGCAAGAAAGCACGCACGTGAGCAGAGCAGGAGAAAGTGTTTGTCTTTACGGTCCACTTGTCAATTTACTTTATCCTCTCAATTCATCATCATTCCATGCCCGTGTGCCTGCTTTCTCCTGCTTGCTCCGATCTCATTTAATCATTTCCAACGCCAGTGCAAGTGCGTGCTTTCTCTTGTTGTCAATCTCTTTCTCGTTTCGTTTCCTGGCCTGGCCTGGCTTTCTCATTTACGCCATCAGGCCAAGTATCAGATGCTTTGTGGTCCAAAAACCAAATCAAACGATTCAACGGCACTTTCAATCAAAATTTGACCTGACCAGGCGTGTATTTCACTGATAAAACACAGCCAGTATTGTATTTTTTAAGTGAGTGGATTAAAATGAAAGAGATTAATTCGGATCAAGAGAGAAGACAGCTCGAGAACTAGAAAGGAGAAATGCCCGACAGGCCGTCCCGGTCCGGGCCAACTTTTCTGGCTGACTAATTCATTTATGGGAGACACACGATTCGTTCGCCCCCGTCATCTCGTCCTCGTCACAACGAACGAAGCGCTGTCCAGTTAATAAATAATGCTCTGCTGGACAGGACAGTAAAGACAAGGACAAAGAAAGACAGGACAGCCGAGGGCCGAGACGTGAATAGAATAAAGCTGGGATCTGATTTACTCTTTATTTAGCATTCACAAGTCAGTGAGCAAAGTAAAGTAACTCAATGCTGAGCACTGCGTCTGTCTTTGACTTTTGAAAAGGCAAGCCAAAGCCTTTGAGATCGTGAGTATTTAAGAGCAGACACTTTTCCATTTCCTTTGCAATCAATTCCGCACTAAATACCGAGGAAAGTACGCCGCGCCGAGACTTTCACCATCGACTGGTCACATTCACGTTCAGCGTGGAGAAAGCTCTTTGGTACTTGAGAGTTTAAAATAATGAGCAGCGACAAGACAAGCCACTACGACTTGAGCGTGACTTCTAGCATCTCTCCTGCTGCTCGGGCTGTAATGATGACCTGTGAGACAACTTTCTCCTCTTTTCTGCTTTCTCCGTTTCGCTGCAAGGCAATGGAGCTGTTTGAAGCGGAACAGAGATTAAACGACGAGCGAAGAGCAAACAGTCTCTGAAAGTAGCGAGAAGAGAAGAGGAAAAGTGTGTCATTTAATTTAAGGGAAAGAGAAATCAATGATGATGATAATGATTTGCTGAGAAGATAAGAATTGAAATGAATGCCCGCCTGTGTAACTCTTTTATTTCCTGTTAAATCAGGCTCATGCTCGCCACGCCACGGTGTAACCTGCCGTGGCGCTGTGACTCGGCGCTCGGGAAAGTGAAAGTGATAAGAAGATTGTTGTTATCCATTTCATTTAATCTTGCATCCCATCTCACATACCATCCAGACTCTGGCTCGGGTCTGTGACTGGGACAGACTCGGTGACTTCGAGTCAGTCGCTTTCCCTCGCTTTCTCCATTTTACATCCGTGGAGTGACCTTTTTCCACTAAAGCCAAGAGAAAACAATGTCGTGACGGTGTATGGTGTGGATGCCGCCAACAGCAGCACGACAGCACAGCGTCAGTGAAAGTCAGTTGGTGAAAGTTGAAATTGAATTAGTTTAATGCATAAAACAGCAAGCAGACAATGTATAAAATAATGGGGCTCTTAAAACTTTACCCACTTGACAATGGAAAGTGAGTCTTAAAGGAGCACGGAAGATAATGTGATAGAAAGCGAGGAGAAAGCGACCGGCGTGGCCACACAAAAGCGATTGCACGGAATTCAGCCCACACTCAATTCACATCGCGTCAGCGTCATCGTCACAAATGAGATCGACGAGTCGAGCATGGAACGGTGTGAGTCGCGAGTTGCCCAATTCTCCACAAACATCCATTTGAATTGGGATACAAAACACAAAATATTCTATATTTAACTTGTAATCTGATACCGTAAAGCATTTTCCAAAAGAAAAACTTTTCCTTCTGTTCTCCTGCCTGCCTTTGCAACGGCGCTGCGGTTTCATCAAATTCCAAGAAAGAAACAAGAACAGAAGAGGCGGACATCAACAAAGTTTCTCATGCTTTCTTTGTGCTTTCTCGAACTGAACCGACTTTGTTAACAAGCGAAGCCAAGTTTGATTTGTGAAGAGATAAAAAAAGCCCGTGGCGGTGGCGGCGCGCGGCGAAGAGTTTTGAGAGAAAGAAAGGAAATATGCTTACGGTTGTTCAATTTCTTTGAATTCCGCACTTGTTGGACTATCAACGTCCGTCGTGGTAAATTTTGGTGGCTCAATTTGCTGCTGATGCTGGTACTGAACGTACTGTTGCTGCTGTACCGTGATTTGTGTCTGCTGTATGCTGGCGTTCGCGGGCTTGCTGCCGGTTGAGAGACGATTGGACACCGTCTCCTGGGCTTGCTGCAGGGTCTGTCGCAACCGTCCCATCGCACCGGGAGCCGGCGGGGAGGGTGAGCTGGAGGTGTTCGATGGAGAAACGTTGTACGTGCTCGCGGTCGCACTCAGCGTCTCCGTGTTGGACACCATCTGCGAAAAGAAAGGCAATAAGATACAATAAGTCACAAGACGTAACTCCTAAGTCTACCGTAACGAAGTGCAAATAAAGAAATAACAATGTGCCATGTGCACGTCAAGGCATTATTCATAAATCCAAACTGTTGATAGATTATTTATTGCTCGTGCGAATGCGCTTTCTTTTTGGAAGCGGCAGCCAAACTTTCTTTTCTGAGACTGAAACCGTGTCTCGTCGTGTCTCGTCGTGTCTCGCATCGCATATCGAAAGCACACGTCGCACGTCGCGTAAAGCGGATAAATCTTTCGCCTGTCGAGTGAGTAATGATGGGAGCCAGTCAAGTCACAGCGTAGAAGCTGGCTGAGTCTGTACTGCAACTGACAAATGAAATGTCTCATAAAATATTACCTCAACCTGCCAACAGCTTGTGTACCAATAAACCGCATTCACACATTACCGAGCGGAGCGCTGCGCGGTGTATTTATTACCCGCAAAGAGAAAGTTGGCCGGTCGGTCGGTCGGTGGAGCCGCCGAGAAAGTCGTAAAGGCGTCAGCTCCCGATCTCTACATAAATTAGAATTGAGTAGGCAGCCACGCGGGCACGCTGTCACTTTTATCTCTTTTTGGTATGCTCGCATCGCACCACATCGGAACGCCACGACATTGCAGGAAATGTACAGCGAATAAATTTGCTTTTATTTTTATTCTATTCATTCCTCACTCCGTAATCTCCTCGTGTACGTTTCACGGTGTGGCGTGGCGCGACGCGACACGTCATCCAATCCATCTTATTATACGGCCGAATGACGCTTGACCACTTTGAATTTGTATTTGCACTCGAGAAAAGATAATCTCATCCTTTTCAAACCGTGACTGAGCCTGGAGACTGGGCTGCTTTCTGGGTCGCGGCATTAAAAACAGGTTCGGGATTTTTGGTCCACCTCGTCAAGTGAAGTGCTGCTGCTACTGCTGCCGATTCACAGAAGACACACGCAAATGCACAAATGTAAAGTGTAATGAAGTCTGGAGGACGGTCGGACTGCTTTCTCGTTTCTCCTCGAGGCTTCGGAGAAAGTGTGTCTGAGTTCGAGTTCAGGCATATATTTTGATATCGTTTACTTTTTACGATCCAGCAGCACAACATATGGCCGGAATCCTGTCACTGAATGCTGCTACTCCTAAGCTCAGTCCTACGTATTTATATTATTATTATTATTGGCTGTCCACTCAAGAAAACTTTACGATGACACTGCTTGACTCAATTTTCTCATCCCACTTTCCACGGAACGTTGCTGTAAGGTGACCACTGCTGCTGCTGCTGAGTCTCGAGACTCGAGAGATTGGCCTGGCCGGCCTCATGATTTATGTATACAGGAATATAATCACAAATTGCATGACCACGACCACTGTGGGCTTCTGCTCATACATTTTCCTATTATAGCAAGCAGTATGGCAAAATAAATTACATCCTCCGCACTCGCACTCTTTTCTGCTTTCCTCTGCCTTGAGTAAAGAACTCTCCAGCTCCATGCATGCTAATACATGGCTTGTAGACAGAATAGACTCGTGGAGTGTGTGGATTTCGGATTGTGGATGTTTACCTTGACCAATAACTGCTCTCCGCGGATTCGCATAGCAAATCCACTGCTGCCCTGCATTGTGCTTTAAAATAATGCCGCTGCTCAGAATAATTCTCTAAGCTTCCCAAGGCAAAGATAAAACCAAACCACCACCGCGCTCGCTCCTCGCTCGCTCACTCCCACACTTGAGAAGCCTGAGCTGTGATGCTGATACTACTTTTATTTTTGTTTCCATTTTTACGACCAGACACTTTTCGTTTTTGTGGAGTGCGCAGACATTCCCTTAATGCCGTGTAATGATTTTAAGGTTAGCAAACAGCAGCAGCAAGTTAAGACAAAGTCAATTTAAGATTAAGCGCTCGGGATTGAAATTTATTTAGCGTTCAAGCGCGAAACACGAAATACGAAAAATGGCACAGTGTACGTAGGATTAACTTTCACTTGCTTTCCCCGTGAAACGCGTAAGCTTATAGCAGTGAAAGTAATAATAAATTCCATTTGGAGTTTGTTACCCATAAACCACATTAGTGGTGCATTATAATCCCGGCAATACGTTGCAATAATGCGTCGAGTGAAGCACTTTCTCTCGAAAAGGCATCCTGCTTCCAGCAGCCCACGTCGGAGAAAGTCTGTATGTTATTTTTGGTATTTCGTGCCTGTTGTATTTTTTCTGTCAGCTTTTCGCTTCTCTCATTTCGGAATTCGCAGTCTTCGTCGTCTTCTTGCGAGAATCAATCGATAAACCCCGCTTGGAAAAAGCAAGAAAGCAAGTAAGAGAGCACACAAAGAAGATGCGAACGAGTGAAAGCATTTTTAAAGATTTTCGTCCATGCCAATTTCTTTTTTAATATTGAGCGGAAGAAAAGAGTCGTGTACGATATGAAGCGTATTTCGGCATTTTCCCAGCACACGGCGAGCCTGAACTTGAGTCTTGGCTTGGAGAAAGTCATATTATGAGTTTATTTCATTTTTCCTTTAATCTCTCGCTCTCGTTCACTCGCATTCGCGTCGTCTTTCGTCTCCTGTTCTCTGCTAGCACTCACGCTCGTCTCCATTAATATTTATTCCATACATTTCTATTTCTATTCTTGTCCTCGAAATAATTCTTGTGCCTGTGCTTGCGCCTTCGCGCTCGCGTTTTCATTTCAATCCTTTGTGCCAGCGACACTTGTTCCTCGTGCCCATAATAAAATCAATCCCGGCGCTCGCCATTGTTGTGTAAATGGGTGTATGCTTCTGGATTTGAGAGCGGAGAAGTAATCATAAAATATGCTGTAATGATACGATGTGCTGGTGCTGGCAGCGGTAATGCCACGTATAAAATTGTACAACGCTTCACTGCTTCATTGCACGAAGCACTGTAAAGAAAGAAAGTAGTCGCGTCTGGCCCTCTACTTTTAGTGTGGACGCACACATGTTGCCCGACGCCTCCGCGCCGCCTCAACTTCTTCCGCTAAGCCTTTCAGACTACCAGCCAGACGACTACTTTCACCACGTTTTGCATTGCATTGCTTTGTAGTACATGAGTCTGCCTGCCTGTTGCTTCAGTGCATGAAAAGAAGTGCGGTACAGACGTACAGGGCGGGCAGGCAGTAAACTTGACACACTTTCAAAAATGCGTTTTCGTTACGCTCTGGAAGCAAGCACGGCACGGCCCAGCGAAGAAAGAATAAAGAACTTTCTTTTCGCTGTTGCTACTCATCTTCGAGGCGAGGCTACGACGTATTACTTCTTAATTTCGACGGGCGAGTTTTAGACGGCAACAGTTTGCAAGGGCAGCTGAAATGAAGGAAGGGGGATTTTAGCCTGGAAACTGAAAATCATTACGTTTACATGCGTGAGTCAGCATCTTGGAATGTTTCAGCATGGAATTCTTGGTTCCTGGAATCGAAATGAATGAAATATTCGAAATATTCCAAATGAGGAGTGCCAGATAGCGCAACGGCATAAGAAGGCGGTTATCATTAAAAGTTGTTTACAATGCGCGAGACAACAACAGAAACGGAGTTTTTGCTTTCTTTATGCAGAATCCCATTTCCATTAAAATCCCGAAAACTGGTGTGAATGGCTCAAAATACGAAAATCTGCCGTATTATCAAATTTGCGGTGATCGGTCACCGTGGCTAATTCCCTAGTGGAAAATTCTTGGAATTTTTGTCCAAGTCTCCAGCAAGTGGCAAATTATCACGAAGTCACTCTGGCAAACTTTGCTAGGATGACATGAAACATTCTAGGGCATTTGCCGCTTTGGTGTACATGGACATACATTCTGCACTTCGGTGCTTTCTGTTAAACTCAGTCTCAATTTGGTTGTGCATTGTGACGGTTGTACAACTCTGTTGTCTGATTCACATGTTTACACATAAATGGAGCACGCGTACAACAAGTACATTTTTACTTCTGGTGGTAAAATCACGTTTAAGTTGTCACACAATGAGTATACATATTTAAAGAGAAACACTGTCAAAGGAGCGGAGTACTACTATTGCGATCAGCGCAAAATTTTTAGTCCAAATGATGTCATTTTCCATAATTACTTTTTAGAACCTGAGCTCCTGTGAAGTATCAATATGTGACGGTACATTCAAAACTTGCCCAAGAATCTACGGCAAGAAGGGACAACTTTATAGTGTGTATGGACTTGTAAAAGCAGAGGACATGAACGAATGCACACGGGCGAAGACCTTTCCTTTTGTATTTTCTCTCTTGCCGAACAAGTGCAAGCTAACATATGACATTCTTTGAAAAACATCGCACCATTGGGCAACCTGAGACAATCATCATTGACTTTGAGGTTGCAGTACTAAGCGTGTTAACTGAGAAGTTCCCAAACGCAAAGATTCATGGCTGCTGGTTCCACTTCAACCAAAATATTTTCAGGAAAGCCCAAGAGTTGGGACTACAACAGCAGTACCAGTCAGACAAAGAATTCACATGGTTAATCAAACTGTTTTCTTGCTTGGCACTTGTACCACCTCGAGACGTAAAACGTAGATTTGCTCAAGTCATACGAATGATACCTGACACTCTTCATTCACTGACACACTACATGGAAGAAGTATATATTTGGAACAACTTCACTGAACCACTTTTCCCAATTGAATTTTGGAACGTGTCCGAATGGGTGAATGGCGGTGTACCAAAGACGTCTAACTTCATGGAAGGTTTCTTAACTTAACAAAATAATTAAAGCCAAAAGATCTCCTATGTGGAAGTTTTTGACTTCTTTAAGACATGTCCAGAGAAAGACGGAGACCAATACCGCCAAACTTAATGCTCCCGGAGCAATGCCAAGACTTCAGAGAAAAATATAGAAAACTAAACCATAAACTTGTTGACTTATGCCTTGGCTACAACACACGCTTTGGTTTGCCTCGTTTAAAAAAATGGATATTTATACTCACCTTATGTGTCCCTGATTTTAAAAAATAATTTTTCATTTTTGTATTTGCCATTTTGTTTAAATTCTCAACGAAATTCTTTGCCAGAGTGACTTTTATTTGCTAAGTGACCGGAGCCTGAATTTGCCACGGTAACATGGAATCAAATTTGCAATGCCAAATACAAATACTTGACTTGGCTCGAGTAAGGGGAGTAGAAGAAAGGTCAAGCCTTCTCTCTACTGCCATGTCGTTCGTTAGTTTGTCTCTTGTGTGCAGTTGTTCTCAATTCTGTCCGCTGTGTCTGCTGTTCTTGTACAGCACTGAACTGGACTGGACTACTTTCTCCTCCTTTGCCATCATTGCCATCGCCATCAGTGTCTTTTTCCAGTTCACTTTAACTTAATTTAGGCCATTGGCTGTCTCCGTGCTCTTTATTTGAATCCAATAACCTGAAACAGATGCGACCTGCGACCGATGCGACCAACCACCCAGAAGATGTAACGTACGAGTCTTACGTAGAAAGCAGAAGTAGAATGACCGACCTCATCGGCCTGCTCGTCGTGATCAACGTCTCCGTCGCGTGTTTCGCATTTGCCATTCGAGACTCGTGGCCCGCAATCCCCATTCGCATCGCAGTCAGGCAAGGAAGACGAAGACACTACACAAATTTAATGTGAAATGTAATATCGGGATTGGGTTTCCTGAGCGTCTGCCTGTGCGTCTTCTTAGCCAAGCCGCGGCTTATTATTTGCCTAGTCAAATTTCCTATCATTTCCTTGCCCAGCGACAAGAAGGATGCGACCTTGTAACTCATATTCTGATTTCCTCCGTGCGATGCGATGCAATATACGTCGTCTAGTCGTCTTGTTACAACATCCTACTTATCATTGCTATTACGGACTTGGGACTTGTTGCTCGACTCGCTGCTTGTATCATGAAATAATTTAATGATGCCATAAAATGATGTACAGGTCCAGGCTTGGCTCGTAGAATAGAAAAGAAAGGACAGCATCGTCATTATTATGCAGCTCTCGTGCAGGATTTCCTGATTCCATCTCTCGTCATGCCAAATTAATTAGCGTGGGCTTTGGCGTTTGCAAGTTTGCATTCGCATTCGCATCTGCTTCGCTTTTGCGTCTTCTTTTTGAGGAGCAAGCGTCTTGACGTGATACAAGAAAATAATTTCTAACATGGCGAGAACACAGTACACGCGCAAATGAGATGCAGACCAGTCACGAGCCACCAGCATTCACCACCCCGCGCCGTACAAGCAAGAGAACATAAATCTTAATTATGTATAAAATACATCTGTTCTTTCTCCATCTCATCTCGCCTGCGTCTTGCGCCATGCACAGCTTCTGCTTCTGCTCTGCATCTCATCTCTGGCACATCATAACAAGAATCGTCATTGCTGCAATTTGCCGCGCTTTATTCGCAATTCTCGTTTCGTGTTTCACATTTCTCCTCGTCTTCGCTTGCCTGCCTGCTTGTTATTCTGGACAGTGGCAGCGTAGTGGTCGCTTGTTTTCTTACGCCAGGCCAGTGCCGTTAATGCCTGCCTGCCCGCCGGTTTTCTGCACCAGCTTTCGTCACAGCTTTTGTTTTGCTTTCTTGGTCCAATTATTATCAGTATTCGACGAATTCGTGCATTCCCAATTTTCACATATTCGCGTGGGCCAGACAGTTTGCTGCATTGGTAATAACTTACGGCTTCCATCGTGTCGTGAGTGTAGCAGCATTCGTGCTGTTGTTAAAATGGGCAATTTCAGTTGACAATGACCAGAGCAAATATTTGCCCGTAGAATCGTCTCGCAATTACTCTGCGAGGAGTGCATTACGCGTGGCGTAGCGTGGTTTGGCGTGCGTAGCGTAGTTTATATTAGATTTTGGGCTTTAAATTAATTGGAGTGAGTGATTTGAAGGCTGAGGCTGTTGCTGTTGTTATTGCACGCGAAACGAAATAAGAACAGACGAGGCCATGGCCGGCGATGCCACGTCAAGCCAAGCTGCCAAGTGCTGCACGCATCGCCGTTCCCAAAGAATGATCGATCGCATCTCATTTTCTCTTACGACGACGGTTGTGTACTATGACTACAACTACAACTATATTACTGAGCCTGAGTCTTGGTCGGTTGGTCCTGGAAGCGCGAGGCGCAAAATGCCAAAATTAAAAACCGACAAGATGAACATTGAGGAAATGAATTTTGGTCGGCGCGGCCTGGCAAAACGCGGCCAGGCTTCAAGGCTGCCTGCCTGCTTCAAGTTCATTACGCTTTTCCGTTTCTCGCTTGTCTTCGACGGGAGCTGCTTGACGCTGTAGCACACAGCTCCCGTCGTTAATAACATGGCCTAAATTATGCACAACTTTCTCTTTATATCATTAACGTACCCATTCTTGTCTTGTCCTGTCTTGTCTTGCACGGCCTGCACGCATTTCATTTCTTGTTGCTTGTACTTTTAATGCAAGGCAAGGAAAGTTGTGCTCGGCAAATGTAAACATTGTTAGCAAAAAGGTTGCCTTGTTCCAATAAATTATGTAAAGTATTCAATTACTCTTCGCGTGCTTTGTTTTGCGTTCGCAGTTCGCTTTGCGTATGTACAAAGTACGCAAGAACAAGGTTAAATGTTATTTTATTGAGAGCGGAGTGTTAGTGTGCTTGAGTTTCTTGCTGTTAGTTGTTTCTGAATCTGTGCCCTGCGCTGCCGAGTACCACTGCCGCGTGCGTGTAGCAATTCAATTTTGACTGTTTTCGGCTTGTCTTGTTCATTAAAGCAGTGTAGCGTCGCTGTTTGAAATAAGAAACGCAAAGGAGCAAACGTACCTTCTTCATGAACGAGTAGACGTTTGTCGGCAACATTTTGACCGGCTGCTTGTCGGCTCTGGCTGGCTGAAGGAAATTTGACTTGATGCGGACCAAAATGTGTGACACGTGCTCAGGATTCGAGTTCCGAGTTCATCTTGGACTTAATCTGCAATCTGCGGAATAGAAAAAGATAGCAGCGAAATTAGTATGAAATTAGCGACACGTGGCAAATTCAGAAGCATTTGGAGAGTATACTAACTGGATACGGATGCGGGTTCTTTTATTATGATTGACTACAGAACGCAACGGAGGCAGTTGGCAGTTGTTCGTATTCCAAAGCAAGCCAAATCCTCGAACGAAGCGTTCAAATCCCCGTGCCCCAAAAGCCCAACACGTGTCTAGGGCCCCGAAGCCACAACCAACCAGCCAGTCAGCCGAATGCAAGATAAACGTGCCATAATTCAAAATAATTGCCGAGCATTAGTCCCGAATGCTTATCCTGATCCCACCTGAATCTGCAATGCAAGCTGCCTCGTCGTGCTCTTGTATTATTTGTATATCCCTTGTTTTTGTTTCGCCAGGCTCAGGCTCAGCAGAGGAGATACGTATGCGAATTGGGAACGCGAATGCCAGTACGAAAAGGGATTTTATGCAAAAGAAGATTTCAGATTTCGGATTTGAGCCTGCCTCGTCGCACGTTCGTACTCGCAAGCAAAGGGAAGGTGTTTGTTTATTTGCGTAATGTCAATTTTACAGATTTCAGATTTGCAATTCGCGATTCGCGACTTGAAATCCGAGCAATTTGAATTCGAACTCGAATCCGGGACTGTCTCAGCCTCGGCTTTTCTTTGTGCTTGTCGTCCTTGAATTCAAATCCTGACTCGACAATGTAGAAATGGGATGGAAGAGAATGGAGAAAGTCATGGCAAGCATACATAGGAGAAAATGAAGTGCCTTCAACTTCTTTTGTTACTGTGTTATACGCTAACGTTATTCACTGTCATTGAGCTGCTGCCTTCGCAAGTGCATTGAAAGTGGAACTCTCGTATTTAATCAAACTTTTTGAACAATATCATATTTTAGATGCTCACTCAACCCATTTCGCGTTTCGCGTCTTCCATTAAGGCACCGGCACGAGAGTACGTGGAGTACGTCGGTTGATGTGAAGTTAAGAGTGTGTGGTGTGATTTCCAAGGACTTTTAAAATATGCCTTCTAGGTAGAGCAGACGAATAGTGAATTGTGAATAGGGAGAGGAAGCCAGTATCCTGTTATGTAATCACACGTTATATAGAAAAGTAGAAATGCGAAATGCGATGGAAATGATGACGTTCGTTCATTTCTTGTGAGTTCGGTGCTCCTGCTGTTTGCTCAGAGAAAGCAAGAAGAGAAAGAAAGTTTGCGATTGCCTCACCATGCGAGGCCGGCCAGGCAGGTAACTTTCGCAGGCGAGCGGCCTGTGTACTTAATTCAAGACTTCTCTTTCTTCCGAGAACTTCTACTTTTCCCTTCATTTTTCCGTAATGTAAGTGGCAGTCTATAAATTTTTGATTTTAAAATAAACTCGACCAACTTCAAGTCGAGTCGACTCTACTCGAAGCTTCGCTGTGCCGTGCCTGGCGAAGCTGTGAACTGGGAAGGCTCTAATTTTCCTGGGTGCTTTCTCCCCGAAAATTCAATCATAAATCTTTACATACCTCAAGGCTTTCTCTTTCCTTCCTAAACTAATAACACAAACACACGGAGCCTCGCTGCTTTCTCCAGTGAAAATTGCTTACTCGCTACTTTCTCAACGGTCCCGGCCGTATGCGAGTCGTGCAAATTTTTGCTCGTAATCAGCATCATAATTCAATGCGAAAAAATTAAGAAGTAAGTCCCGCAAGAGTTGAAAAATAAATTAAAACGAAGTCGGCGCGAGTCCGGAGGGAAAGCGCCGCGGTTCCCAAACAAGAAATAAAGAATTTATAGAGATAATTATACATTTATTTTATTAACCAGGGCAAGAGAGAATTATTCAGCAGGCTTGTTAATGCGGTGTAATTACAGAAGGCTCAGAGTTCCCGTGCGCCGTACCGGTGCGCCTGCCTTGCCTGCCCGCCTGTAATTGGAGAACTTTCTTCCGACCACAAATTCATAATTAATGCTTTTATTCATTCGAGTATTTATTTTATTCCATAGTTTGCAATTCGCAAACGGAATTTTGTAATGCTTCTCACATCGCGTCGCGCCGGACTCGACTCAGCACTCTACTCGGTTCGGCCCAGTCAGTGTTCTCTGCTTTGATCTCCTGGAGCCTATTTTTAACTTTGATCTTTGCCCAAGAGCTATGGGACGAACAAATAACAGCACACGTGTATGTGTTCGTGGAACGACGGGAGCACGCCAGCGCTTAACTTTCTGAATCCGGTTCAGTCATTCGTGGCTTTCGTGAGTATCTGAGCCAGTCATGTCATCCATCATCCAGTGACGCGATACGCGAAATACTTTTATGCCTCTTCATTGATTCCACCTTCCTTCTACGTTACACTAATTTAACTTTAATACCCACTGGGGATTCAGTCGACCTGATTAGCAATGCAACAGGCGAAAACAAAAACATATTTTCGCGAAACGCAAGTGGCGAATTAATTTCTACCTACACATTATTGGAACTTTACGGCCACACAATTCACCAAATATAGACGCAACTCGCGGCGGCGAAAATATTCGTATGAAGTCAAAAGTCGTGGCTGATTGTTGACGGAATGTCGATTCCCCGAAGTGGAACGGGAACACAAATTTCACTCGCACTCGACTCGATTTATTTTCGGCCGGTCGAAAGGTTGGAAGTCAGAAACTTGTTGCAGATATTTTACTTATTACTCCTGCAGGGCAGGGTAACGATTATCGAGCTTGAAATAGATCGGTCCTTTCCAATTTGACATCCTGACCTTTGATTCTCAGTGCCATCATCGAAGTTGATAGTTGAATTTGAAATTGAAACCAGGAAGTTAAGTGCTTTCGACAAGGTGCATGCAATTTGCAAATTTGTTTTCGCCAATTTCCACGGTACTTCTACATTTTTCGCATGTTCTGTATCGAATTTGAGGAAAAACTTTCTAATTCTCGTTTGCAAACTTTCCATTCCAATTCCTCTGCTCATCGGACGGGAAAAATCGTCCTTTGTGCTCGGTGCGTGCGTCGTACATGAATTTCAATAATTACAAGAGTAAATAGGCCAGGTCAGGCAGTTGGGTGCACATGAAAAGTAAACTTTCACATCATCAATGCAATGGAATGAACACAGCGACCAAATGGAGTGAGTTTTGTTGAAGCATTGCATTGAAACCAGCCGCGAAAGGCAGGCAGGGATTGCCTTTGAGGCTTTCACGAAAGTTAATTGCCGCAGCCAAATCAAATCAACTGCTTTCATTTCATTCATTCGACGTGCTTCTGTTTCTGTTTGTTGCTTTCGCTCCGCCGCTTTACACTGTACTGCACGGGCTTGGATTTGGAAACTTTTGCATTATTCAGCCTGAATTCCCACCAAAAGCCCATAAATCAATACACATTAAATACTGGAGGATAAAGCTTTACTTCTGACTGTGAACTGGGTCGGTCGTTGCTTTGCTTTGTGGTTAGTGCACTAGAATTCTGGAATTGGAGGGCTTAATTACAAACCGCGAGGCCTGGTATTGCCAGAAATGGAATGGAATTGAAAATCCACTGCCAATGCAGTGCCGATGCCAGTGTCCATGAAGCCAAGCCGATTCTTGTTCTGTTCTCTGTTATTATTTTTTCAATTTGCTTCGTTTGCCACAAACACAAACGGCTGGCATGAAACACGAAAGTTGTGATATATATAGAAATTCACATTTCACAAAATGAAATTCGTGTTCACAATAGCTGGGTCGAGGATGAGACGAATTGAATGCTATGCTGGTTTGCTGGCTTGATTTTGAAATGTTGTTTTTCTTCTACTTCTGCTTCTGCTCTGAATAGGCTCTTAAATTGAACTTCTCCGGCGCATTGCATGTCGTCTGCGTTTTCGTTTTCCTTTCATGCCGCGCCCGCCTGAGTTTCAGTCCAGTCCGACATCAGCTTATGGCTTATGGCATTGGCATAAAAGAATTTTATATTAAAGTCAAAATGTTGTGTTTCATTTCATGGTTTGTACTTATTTATTTAGTGCTGCAGCTGCTTTGCTGAACCAGCATGTAGGCTTAGCGAGTGAAAGATCAAGAGAAAGTCTTCTCAAGCAAGGAAAGACAAAACACGAACTCGAATCAGACGCAAAAGCAAAGCGTCATCGTGAGACTCCCTGCTAGGCGGGCGAGCAGCTCGTTCCTGCTTCATAACACATGGGAGATCAACTAGAAAACGACGACAGAGATCAGATCACGCAGAGCAGCGCAGTGAAAGCGAGCGAGTGACTTGACAAAGAATGAGAAATTGGTTGGATAAAGTGAATCCATTTAGGATGAACTCGTCTGGCCCGCCATGACCTGGCGAGGCTTTCTTTTCTCTTCACCGTCCTCACTCGCTTGTCCCGTGCGGCCTATAATGCGATGAAGGTGACATTTGCCGTGTACGAGCACTCAAATCGACAAATACAAAACCAATACACGACCCCACGACGGCGGAAGCAAGGCACTAATGCCAAGATGCCAAGGGATAAGGGTTTCGGGACAAGAAACGAGATGAGAGGGAATTCTTTCCGGTCGCGCCTGCCTTCTTTTGTGCCGCTCCGTCTGGCTGAATGCTTCTTGCGTCTTGCTCGCCGTCGTCGTCGCCGTGTGTGCTCGGAGAAAGCAACAAACGATGATGATGATGACATAACTCAATTTATGGTGGCTTTCAGTGGTCCTCTGCGAGTTGCAGTAGCAGCGTAGCAGGCACAAAATATTATGTTCAATAACCCGACGACCGTGCCAGATGGAATGAAATACACGGGCGGAATTTGTAAAATATGGCACACTCAGAAACACAAGATGAAAAGGAAAGTAATTTGTAGTCCATAATGTCTCCAATGTCGCGTAATTGGTTGAGGTCACAGCAGCAGCATCATAACATCGTCATGCACTCAACACGGCAGGCAGGCGAGGCAGCTTTCACTGAGACTTTCACTTTCCTGCTCTGGCCAGCAAGGACTTCGGCTTACACTGCACTGCATTCATTTCATTTTGCGCGGTTCCGCCTTTCTCTTATCCGATTCATGCTGTAAATCATGCTCGAAACAAAAGGAAAGAGAAAGTTTGCAGTTTCGCAGCGAAGAGCGAATAGGAAGTAGAAAACGGTGGAGAGTGGCTGGCCATTAAAGGTCAGGCAAAGATCAAGTCACTTCGCTCAGCGCTCGAACTCGAACTCAAGCATCAACTCGCGTCTGCCTCTGCTGCATGTGCTCGTTCGCTCGTTAAGAGCAGCTGCTCAAATGGACCATGATGAAGATATTTTTAACCCGCGACGGGTAAAGTAAACTAAACTCCAGCGTCCAGCCAAGAGCACACAAGCAAAGCAATACGCATCATAGGCCGAAGGTAATTTAGCAGTAATCACTTCCGACTGACGCTGGACACTAATTCATAACCAAATTCCCAGAATTTGTGGATGCGCGTCCGTCTGCTCATAAAGCAACGACGTAACATAACAAAATAAATACGCGGCCGGGCCGGACCGGACGATGACGCGGCGGACGGGAGTTCATATGACATATGAGCTCGAGTAAACAAACACGAGTAGAGAGAAATCGAAGCTGACGGAAGGTGAGATTACGAGCCAATAAGACGTCTACGTAACCTGGTGAGGTAAGAGCATTATTATTTAATATTAGTGTCAGTTTTTGTATTTTACTGCTGCTGGCTGTTGTTGTTGAACGCGTCAGGAAATGAAATTGATTCTATTTTTAGTATAATATCGGATGCTGCGACGCGGGCGAAAATGGTTGGGTGTATCACGACGAAAGACGTGGGAAGATCATAATCGCACTGTTGAGTATTAGGATTCAAATTACGGGATGCTTTCACTTCACTCTAATCGCAACAGGTTCGGCAAAAGAGTAGGTTTCACGGTGGGAAAACACACAGCGCCAGCAATAATGAGGGTAAATTCCTATTTACAATAAGCAATAATAATAATAGTAAAATATAAGGTTCTTATTGCCATTGCTATTGTTTCGACTTCGTTGATGAGCATGAGCACGAAATGAACAGGGAGAGGTGAGAGCAGTGAGCAGTGGCGGAGAAAGTCCTCCGTAATCATAAAATGCAGACTGTATAAATAAATATAAATGTGCGTGCTGGCTGGCTGGCTGGCTGGTTGGCTGGCTGGCGTGAGCGACGATGACGATGACGTGTTTGTACACGGAATAAGTTATGCCGTGCCAGCCTGTACGAAGTACGCGTACAAACCAGCAGTAGCAGTGAAAGTAATCTAGTACCTTGTCTTGCTCGCACTTGGCACACAGACAGGGCAAGGCAAGGCAGGCAGCAGGAAGGGCGCAACAGGTTTTGAATTTTCCTTCGGCGGCTCAGGCTCTGTGGATTTTGAGCTTATGTTCTCTTTTGCCCTGTTCTTATACTCAATGCTACAATGTATGCTGTTGCTTTCTCGTCGTCGTACATCACGAATCTATCTTTGCTGCTACTGCTCTTTTTCCTGCCGCCGCTCATCTTTCTTTATTAGCTTTCTCTCGCTGCGCTGCACTCTGAATAAGAATGGAAATGGTTGTAATACGAAGAGATGAGATGGACTCAACTTTCTTCACTTTTCTTCATTACACTTGTGCATTACGAGAGGACTGTGAGCTGGATTTGTACTCATTCCGTAATCTCTCGTTTTCTCCTTACTTTCACTCAGCTTTCACTGTCGCTGCTTTCTCCTCCTCCATGGGCACTCTATTGTCTGGTGATGCCGCGTCATCATTTGTTGTTGATATCAATTTGTATGGAAATTCCGAGTATCGAATTGAAGCGAGTAGCGAGACACTTGCGAGATGTGAGTTGGTTGCACTTTTGCGTTGCGTCACTGTGCGGCGTGGCGCGGCGGAGCGCGGGCGCCATGGCCGTTGCATCCTGGAGAAAATTGTACTGTGCTGTACTTGCCGTACCGGAATTAACCAGAAGCCAGACAAGTAGTACAAAAGTTTTCGCGGTGTATCACTCGTAATCTTTTGGGAACAACTTTGCCCATGGAATCCCAAGTGATTTATTTTATCTTTAGCCGCCTGTGTCTATTTGCGCTGTTAACATCATTATTACGCTCCCAATGACTGCGCACCCGCCGTTGTCGTTGTCGCCCTGTGTCTCATAAAATCTTTATCCGGACGATCGAACGGTAGCATTTAGCATTAGCGTTACCGCCAGTTCCAGCTTTTAACCCACATATCCAATAATAATGGTAACGATAATCTCATTATAACCAACCCGACCACGTTCTCGATACGAGTTCAAACGCGTAAAGCGTAATGCGAACATGCATGCATAAAACCACCACCGTCCCCGCCACAAAGCCAGTACAGTCCAGAGTACAATTAAGAAAGTTTCAGGACAAAGTTTTCACTTTCCTTTCCTTTCCTTTCCTTCCCTTCCCTTCCAACTTTGTAAATTACTTTTTACACTGCGTCACACGCGTGACGCGCTGGCTGGCTGGCCCTTTGTGGTTCATGCCGAGCGCCCGGCTCGTCCTTGTCTGCCTGCCTGCCTGTTGGCATTAACATCACCATCACAGTCATCATTCTCTTCTCATTACAATTGCCATTGCCGGCACTACTTTTTCTGGCGCGGGACTGGCAATCAGCAATTTCTGCCATGCCCTTTTGTCTTTGTCTCATGAAATTATGTAGGCCGGCCTCGAAACGAACCGCATTCATCATGAATGCACCTCGCATTGGTTTGAGTTTCTCGATACACGAAACTCAAATTCACATTGCCCCGCGCTAGACACAAGCCGAGAAACGGACATAATTAAACGCCAGTGAAGGACGGCCAAGCCGAATTCGAGAATTCCCTTAGAATTAAATGAAATATAATCAATAACTTTTAGCAAGCAGCCATGGCCCAAGCTAGCAGCAAAGTTGTTATTAAATTTCCATATTTTTACATACAAAACTCAAACCAGAGCTGACATTACATTTATCACTCAGAATTATTCTGATTTGGGAGAAGAAAGCGCAAAACACGAAACGCAGAACGACAGACAATACGAGTGGGGACGCGAACGCGAAAGTTTCTTGTTCTTCTGAAAGAAAAGTTTTTTTTTAAAGTAACGTCAACGTGTGCGACTCTAATTAAATTATTCTCACTCAATACGGAGCGAACGAACGAGCGGGCTGGCTGCGCGTGGAGAAAGTTGGCCTGGCCTGGCGCGGAGAAAGCAGCAGCAGCTTCGTGGCGATGACATTTCAATATCCGTGCGATGCGATGCGCGATTGTAATGCAATGTATTGAGGGCATTGTGCGCGTGAATAAAATAGATTTTAGAACCTAATTGCGTTCTCCTGTCCTGTTCCGTACTTCTATCCATTTTCTACTTTCTCCCGTACGCGCGGCACAAATTTTCCTGTGCCGTGTCTCGAGTCTCAACCGACGGACCGAATCTCGTCTGGAATTCAGAACACATTTGTATTATTTGTGGTCTTACTTTCCCATTGTACCATTGTGCCTATTGACAATTGAGAATGATGATGATGACGATGCCGACGATAGTGATCATCAGCTGCACGGACACAATGCAGCTAAGCCAAGCCAGCGCACTACAATGTAATAATGTGATACTTTTGGGAGATTGGTTCAAATCAGCAGCAGTGCTGTTGTTGTGCGGTAGTTTTTATTTCCTAAACACGTACCTCGTCGCCCGTCGTGGTACAGCCCACAATAGTAGCAGTAGCAGCACTAATACATAACAATCAACAAAATGTATAATCTCTCCTGCTCACAAACTTTCTCTTCTCCTTCTTTGAAACTTCCTGAGGAACTTTATTATTCACCGTACGCCGCATTTACTGTGTATTGTGCTTTGTGCCTGGTGGATTGTTGTCCTCTATTTTTGTATCTGTGGTCTCGTACTTGTTTCCTTTGTCTACCTGCTCGCGCCCGCGTTTCTTAGAAAGTCAACCCACGATCAGGCGATCAGGCAGGATACGCCGAGGCGTAAAATACGAGTGCAGCTCTTCAACCATAACTAACAGTCTTACTTGTCTCAGAAATTGGCTACTTTTTCACTGCTTAACTTTTTCAGATCTCAGACGACCCACTCGCGAACTCGCACTCGAAATGGGAGCAAGGAGAAAGTTTAAACTTTTGATAGCCCAAAAGTTTCATGGTGCTCCTCGTCGCTGCCGAGCGATCGAGCTTGAAACTGGAAAAGCGTGATTTAAAAGTATACAAAAAGTAGCAAAGGAGCATAAGAGCGCATAAAATATACAAAGTGAAAGTAGTTACTAAAAATTTGGGGTTTCATTTGATTTTCTCGCGTGTTTGTGCTAGCGCTTTGCGCCTAGGAATTCAGCCGGCGACGACGACGAAAGCGAAAGACAAGAGACAGGCGCCTGGAGCATCAATTCTTTATCATCACGCAGCTGATTGCGACTACGAACTGCGATGCAAAGTGCAAACTCTTCTCAGGAATCTTCAGCCTTGCCTTGCATCAGACAGCAGCATGCCTTTCTTTTACTTTTACCTGTCCTTTCACAGTGTACCTGTGCCAGATTCAGGCTCAGGCTCAAGCCAGGATTTTGCATTGTATCGTGGCACGGCACAAAATAGAAATCGATTTTCTCGTGCTTTTGCTTTTGTACCTTTCCGTGGCGGTGGCGGTGGCGTGGCGTGGCCGTGGCTTCCTTTTTTTACAATTTCTGTGCCATGCCTGCCTGCTATGCTTTGGCTTGGCTTGCGTTGTCTTCCAATTTCCTCTTACGTAACACTTTTGTTTGTGAATCATCCTGCTATCAACATCAACACACTCCAGTCAATTTCTCACAAGTCACAAGTCGGCTCGTCGAGTGTGTGTATTGGAAAACAAATCAATTCAAATTCCAGTGAACTCTGAATTCTGAATTCCGCATCGCATCGCGAGTTTAAATTGAAAACGGACCGAAATTGGCTCAATAATCTATCGAGTCTAGTTGCCAGTCTAGTTTGAGGCTTCAAACCGGAATGGAATTCCTTATGCCTGCCGTCAGTTGTCAATATAATTATGGAAATGACAAATTCTTTCCATTGCATTGGCCATTTTACGCGCTTAGCGCTTTATATGATGAAGAATAAAAGAAAAGGCAGAAAAGAAGCTGACGCTGAAGCTAAGCTCATCAGAATCGGGATTAGAATTAGAATTCGTATTCTGGAACACGTTGACGTTATATCGTGAGCGTGCTTTGGAAGATTGCTTCATTTTCGAATACGTGTGACATTGTTATGGCTTGGCTGCGAATTCGACCAATGAAAAATGAAAAATAGTTGCGACTTGCCATATGCGATTTTATGGCTCCCATACGTCGACGGCTACGGCCCCATTTCACATTTTAAAGTATACCGAGTGAAAGATGAATTACAATAATAACCCAGATAACCACGGTTAGTCGGCACATAATTGGATGGCAATCGCCAAATCGGGGGTTAGTTGAACAAAAGATCGAATCGGGCAAAATTATTGGTTAATTATGGGGCTGACTCAATAAATGGTTAATTGGGAAATAGCCACTTTGAATAAACGGTCCACTGTTGGGA